>JAWNNJ010001275.1:0-600000 GCA_035045125.1 Hypselothyrea guttata | reverse complement strand
CATTTATCTATTTAAAACAAGTCAAAATAATTAGCAACACTTATTTAAAAAAAGCTTTGCTATTAATTCAGCTAAAAGCTCTTCTGGAAGTGAGCTTTAAACAGCTTTAGGCAAGTGCCATTGGATTATTTAGTTTGCTCTGCGTGTATTCGAGATAGTTTTTTTAGTTTTATATAAACAATGTTTTGTTGTAATATTTGACATAATTTTAATGTTGATTTCGCTATGTTTAATTTTTGTTTTCTTGCTCTAGTTATATTACGTTTAAGTGCGCGCTATGGTTATTGGACTATGTAAATGTTCTGTAGTTTTCCCTCAACCCAACTGCTTACGATCCTCCCCGTAACTGTAGCCTTAATAGAGCTCTAGCTGAATTAATAGAGTTCTAGCAGAATCAGTGCTCAAAAGTTGCCTTAAAACAACTTTAGTTTAGCATAATTTATTTGAAATCTATTGTAAATTCTGTTACAGCTTGATGGAAATTCTTATTGACCATAACCAGAGTATCTATTATTTTATTTTCTATCTGCCTTAGTGGGCGCTACACTGTACAAAAGATCAGAGCGCTTTATATATAATTTCAAACTGAACTATATATTTACAAAATAATTTCTTAATTTTAATAGTTGCAAATTTTCGACATAAGTATCGCCCTCTATCGCTCGGGTCATATATTTGCCTATACAACAAATAATTTTGACAATTTTAATATACCCTGCAGTACGTGCGCAAATATTTGGCCTGTTTACAATTACCTTACTTTTTATTACTTAAATAAAATTTAATTTTATTTAACTTTGAAATAAAATAAATAAACCAAAATGTTTAAAAAAAAAAACAACAAACAATGTATAAGTATTTTATGTAGATTTTTTCTATGTTGGTGTTGGTTTTCTTTTTATTTTGGATACCATAATTTTTCAACGGATTTTGCTTTATCTTAGAGCATGTTTTTATTTGTTACATCATTTTTCCTATTAACATTTTCTATTAATTATCTATGTGCGTATTTCATATTCATTGGTTGTTCCAAAATTTTTGATTTATACCTCGAACTGACAAACTTTGTGACTTACCAATCCAAAACATCACACACAGCTATACACACTGAGAGTTACATTCAGGAATTAACTTAAGATAATTCCCAGAACAGATATAGAGTTTAGATGTATCTACAGTAACGCAGAGTTGAAAAAAGACGCAAACTCATATAAGACGCAAGTCCCAATAGTTCAGAAAGTAATACAACAAATCCCTCTACTTGATAAATCAGAATTAAAACAGGATCTAATGTGATATATACACTATTTTTCAACATTTCCAGTGTATATTGAATGCTATCATTTCGGACTAACTAGCCCAACTAATATTATTTTGAGCAAATATTTTAGATTTGAGAGCTTTGGGTAGGTTAATGATAGCATATTAGTTGCAAGGGAAAGCTTTGTGAGAATCATTATTAGATATAATCGTTGCCTATCCAAAATATCAAACTAATTCTAAATTTGATATAGATGTACTTCTGATATTAGACGAAAAGTAAAGTCCGATTTTTTGTTGCATACCGCAAGGGGCATGTTAGCGTGGAAGATGTTAAAGGTCAGAAAATTCTTCGTTTTTTATGATGTTGCACTCAGACATAATCGTAACTAAACCCATAACCAAATCATTAACGAATCATTTCTTGTCTTCTTCTTCTCTTCTCGCTGCCCCGTTGTTAACTCAACTCAACTCTAACCTCAATAATATTAATGATAATGAAAATTATAATGCAATTTTGAAACGAATTGCAATTGAACCAAATCATGATTGCGCTTGCAGGGCAACAATAAGAACATTTTGGTAAAGAAGGTTTTCATTTTGAAAGGCGGTAATAATACGTAATGATGAGCCAACGATATGACCAGCGGCCCTGGAGGAGGAGGCGGAGCATCCGGGGGCGGTGGGCAGCAAGCAGCGCAGCAGCAGCAGCAGCAGCAGCAACGGCAGCATGGTAACAACAACAAATCCAGCAAGAGCAGCAGCAGCAGCAGCAGCAGCGCAGCAGCAACAACAGTGAACAGCAGCAACACACAGGCAGCAGCAACATCAACAGCAGCAGCAGCAACAGTTGCTGGTGGCACGATGCAACGTCGCATATTGCGCGGACACGCGGCACAGACAACCAGCGGGGAGCGTGTGTTGCTCATCAACTACGTGCCACAAGCGGGGGCAGCAACGGCGACCACATCCAGCAGCTCCACAGCGACAACCAGTTCACAGTTGCCCACACGCAAGATACTCCAGGCCAGAGCCACAGCAGCAGCAGCAACTGCAACGGCAGCAACATCAACAGCTGCAGCAGCAGCAGCAACAACTGCAACAGCAACAGGAAGCACACAACCGTCCGTGTCCTTTGCTGGCCTTGGCTCCGAGGTGACCGTCACCCTGATGCGTACCAATCAACGCGCCAGCGTCACGAACGTCACAGCCGCCGGTCATATTGTTAGGAACCAGAATCAGAATCAGAATCAGCAGAATCTCTACCAGACGACAACGCCCACATCCGGATCAAGCAGCACAACGGCCCTGCATGAGCCCGTCATGCAACACCTTGCCACACCGACAACACCTCCACCCCTGCGCTGGCAGCAGCAGGATCCGCAGCACGAGTATCAGCAGCATGAGCAGCACCACCAGCTGGTGGATCAGGAGCAGCAGCTGCTGATGGAACATCATCAGCAGCAGCAGCAGCATGGGGAGGCGGATGATCAGCTGATCGAGTACGATGGCAGCGAAGGTGTTGTCTTGGAGGATCATCAGCAACATCATCTGCATCAGCAACACCAGGAGCAGCAACACCACCAGCTGGAGCTGCAAGACGAGCTGCAGGAGCACGATCCGCAGCAGCAACAGCACCACGAGGTGGTGCAGGAGGTGTATTTGCAGTAAAACAAACGATGAATTTCAGCAGATTTTAGGCATATGACAGTAGTTACCAACATATAGAAATATGTAGACGATTTATATGTATTTTAAGATCTGACAGATCCAAATAGATGCCGATTACTTAGCACTTGTAATTGTATATAAAACGAAAGCCTAAAACTTGATTTTCGATTCCAAAATGAAAATGAAATTGCAAATAAAATATTGTATAAAGTGAAATACCATATTAATGTTAATATTATATAAATTAGGCTATTTACTGTATTTAATCATCGCGTAATCTTAGATCGTTTCAAGAAAGTTAGTTAAGGAAAACATATTTTTGTACCATAAACAATTATGCTTCGAATTTCCGAAAATACATTTGAATCTCACATTGAATTATGCATTAATCAATGCAGTTATTAAGTGTCAGTTGCAATATCAATTGTAAAATACTTACAGTTTTCAAAATAAACACGACAAGAGATACACAAACAATTTCACAAACAAAATATACGTAAATGTATGAAATAAAATGGACAACTTCAAATATATATTTAATATTTAAATGCTAAGCTGTTTTATTTCAAAATAGAAACAAATTAAAGTGGGTGAATCATGTTTCAAGTAAATCACAAGAGGGTCTATTAAATTGGTAGCAATTTTATTCAACTGGAAAAAAGAATTATAATGATAATCTTATCATCTTGCCCTTTTTTTGATAAACTATTTATAATAGTTTAGTTATAGTTTGTGCAGGTTGGAAATGTATACAAAACCTAGAAGAAAGCTACAAAGTATATTTTGAACAGGACGACGAGTTCAACCCGTAAACTTAAAGAGCTAAAAGTACAATTTTTTTTTAAAGTTTCCTCTCATGTTAATCGGATAAAAATACTACAGCCACAGTTATCTAAAGACCCAATCACTGCTGGGAATTTTATTACGATCGGATAACCATTTGTATAATGGGTAAATTTGGAAGTGGCGAAAATATTAAATTACTTTGCAGTGATGATTAAAACACAAAGTACAGGGTCCTCTCTACTGTCGGTCACATCTTCTGTCTGCAGTTTTCCGACCTACGGAGCTCTTACTGCTATTTTTAATATACCTCATTCAAGTCTGAAAGTATGCTATATTTTATATACTGATTGTAAGCAAGAACTGGGTTTGAAACCAGGCTAATTTATTTTACAACAGGGTTGGTTTGAAACCAGGCTAATTTATTTTACAATAGGCTTGCTATGCAGTTCTGTTCGCCTGGTATCCAGCCAAAACGAAATCGACTCAGCCCGTGTATTCAGTTCTGGTGTCGATCCAAGTTGACGTCCACTGTTAAACGTGCGCTGAGCGGCTAACAGCCTTCTGTTAAATAACATGCGTTGAATTAATTTGGCCTTTTTATGGAAATTAAATGAATTTAAAACAAAATAAAATTTGTTTAATAATTATTTTTATTTTAATAAAAGCTAAAATTTATAGCGAAATATATAATTGGTAACATGATAAAACATAAAGTGCTATGAAATAAATTTTCACCAAAAATCTAGAAAAATAATCTAAATATATTTAAAAAGAATTGGCAACATCGGTTGACTGTATCCTATAGCCTTTGAAAAATCAAACACACATGCTTGTTTAAGTTCTGGCTGTGGCTTAGACATTTATTTTAGCTAATTCTTAAATATTGTCTACAATTTAAGCTTATACTGTAAATTTTGAAAACAAACGGCTAGCTGCTAATATTTAATTTAAAGCTAGTTACGACCCGAACTATCTATCTAACTATCTTCGGTGTTTCTTATCGCATAACAATGCAATTCACAGCATAAATGAAGAATGCCATAGGCTACGTACATGCCGAATTTCAAGTCTAAGATATTAAAATTGTACCTGCTGTGGCTCTTAAAGCTTGCAAGAGCAAGGTGGGAGCTGTGAAAAGGGTGGTAAAGGGGGGAAATATCAAAAATTTTAAAAATCTTCATCGCCGTACAACATATTACAACTTACATACCAAAAATAGTGTCTCTAGCTCTTATAGTTTCCAAAATATAAATTTTCATCCGGACAAATTTTATATGCTTGAATGCCCAAGCGTGTCTTGAGACACGCATCCGTATATTGTCACCTTACAGGTAAACGAAAGCTCCCACAAACTTTTTAAGCTTATTTTTAAACTCAGAAGCCACCATTTACCTTAGAAAAAAATGTTTGGTTCAATTTGCCTCATTAGCTTAGATTTGGGCATTAGAGGGTTAACAATAACAATTGAGCCTAAAATATAATTAATTATAGAAAATAACAACCGGCAAGTTGGATATTCGGTTGTTATGGGAATATATGTGCAGTAAAAATGCAGGATTATTTGGAATATAATTATTATTTATTGATTTCTATATATATATAGAGGTTGCGTTCTTTAACTGTTGTCTATACACAAATGTTCATCTAATTTACAAAAGCCATTTAACAACTACTTATTTACAAATTGATTTCTTTTGTTTTTCTTTTTACAATTGGGCAAATTATAGCTATAACAGAATTATTAACTAACAAATTTCAGCTGCCAAAAATACAGAATTATTCCTATAGCCTTGCAGTTATTTTCGGAGGAAGCAAAGTTATGAATATACCCTGTACACAATATCAAAGCAAGAAATAGTTTACAGTTGAACTTTAAATGCATTTACAACTCGGAACTGCCGGAAAATACCATATACGCTACCGTTGGCATAGGGTATGCAGTGTTTAAGCAAATTAATTTCACTAGATTTCAGCTTGAGCACACAGCAAAAGCGCGTAAAAATTCTTTGATTTGTAGTTTTGTGAAATATATATTATTATTTTTAAAGTATTGTAGCTTTTCTGCGTATTATTGTAACAGGCACTAACTACACGTTCTACGACATGGTCTGCAGCCAGTTTACTTGATTATTTGACTATAAATATTTTTGATATATGCTTAAAATGTCTTAAAATGCAAGTTTTAAATATTATTGTTCCAAGTTATCTTATATCAGTTTTGGACCTGCATTTGTTTGTGTGTGATTTTCGTGTAGAAGCATACAATAGTTGTTAATTAATTGATTTGATTTTAATTGAAATGCAACTCGTTTGTTTTAAGTACCAATTGAACTAATTAGCTCACTCTACGCTTTAGTTGGTATATATTTTCCAGCAATTTTAAAATATTTTTTATTTAAATTCTATAATCTAGTTGCAGCTCTCAACTACTCAACTACTTGGCACTTTTCATGAGCCGGCTGCTGGCAAAGCATTCGCCAAAGAAACGATCCAGCGAATGATATAGATGAGGCCGAACATTGGCCAGGCCATGATCCTCATCAGCATAGCTCTGAAATAAAAATAATTTTAATAATATTTTAAATTTAAATTTTTGTAATACTCGACTATTAAAAAATATAACCATTTGATTTTTATAACAAAAAAATTTGACGTTAAATAGTTGTTAAGCCATATTTAAATAGAATAAGTTTACTTACGATTTGCTTGAACAATATATCGTGTCGTTCCAGTTTCTTGGCCAATATCATCGCCTGCTGATAGTGCACGTTATCATCCAATGTGCCGTGCACCAGCAGATACTTCTTGCCCCGCAGTTTCTCAGCCTTGGTGGTCAGCCGGGAATTGGCGTAGCCAATTTCATTCGTATCCGGCAGGCCCATATAGCGTTCCGTGTATATAGAATCTGAAGTAGCAGCAGAAATTAAAGACAGCACAGAATTGAAAGTCAAGTTTCTATATATACCGTAGTAAGTCCAATCGGTAACGGGTGCTATGGAGGCGGCACACTTGAACACCTTGGTATCATCATTGGCCAGGGCCATAGCTGCGGCATAGCCACCATAACTCCAGCCCCAAATGCCAATGTGCTCAGCATCGATATAATTATGCATTTGCGCCAGATCTCTGCAAGTAACTTTCGATTAGTATATTCTCTTAAGTATATGAACCTTTCCAGTAAATACTCACTGGGACACCTTGATCTGATCGGTAATCTCCACGGTGCCCAGCTGCAGGTAGATGGCATGCAGCAGATTCTCACCGCGTAGTCCAGAGCCGCGTCCATCGATCTTGGCGTAGATCACAGATTGATTTGAGGATAGGTATGTGCCCCAGTCCATCATCCATTTGGTTGTCACCTATAAAAAATTATCACATCAAACTCTTCCACTTTCGCCACTCCACTTAAGCGCCCTTGACACGTCCTAACCACTTGACTTTACTGCACTGTGATCAGCAGCTCTGCAGCAGCCGTATTTATAGGGCTAGCAGGCTGCGCAGTCGCTGACTCTAATCAGTTTCCGAGAAAGAGAATAAGAAAGAGCCAAGAAAACCCACCCACCAATCAGCAGCTGTGGTGAAATCGACCGCTCTCTATAAGCTGCTAGGCAGCGCTTAGCCGCTCTGCTTGCTGGCTCTCCAAGCATACCACCTGCATTACAAGTAATGCAGCGGGTAGCCGGCTCACCTCCTAGGCAGCGCTTAGCCGCGCTCCTCTCTGCTCGCTCGCGCTTGCTGGCTCTCCAAGCATACCTTCTGCATTACAAGTAATGCAGCGGGTAGCCGGCTCGCCTCCTAGGCAGCGCTTAGCCGCGCTCCTCTCTGCTCGCTCGCGCTTGCTGACTCTCCAAGCATACCTCCTGCATTACAAGTAATGCAGCGGGTAGCCGGCTCGCCTCCTAGGCAGCGTTTAGCCGCGCTCCTCTCTGCTCGCTCGCGCTTGCTGGCTCTCCAAGCATACCTCCTGCATTACAAGTAATGCAGCAGGTAGCCGGCTCGCCTCCTAGGCAGCGCTTAGCCGCGCTCCTCTCTGCTCGCTCGCGCTTGCTGACTCTCCAAGCATACCTCCTGCATTACAAGTAATGCAGCGGGTAGCCGGCTCGCCTCCTAGGCAGCGTTTAGCCGCGCTCCACTCTGCTCGCTCGCGCTTGCTGGCTCTCCAAGCATACCTCCTGCATTACAAGTAATGCAGCAGGTAGCCGGCTCGCCTTCTAGGCAGCGCTTAGCCGCGCTCCTCTCTGCTCGCTAGCGCTTGCTGGCTCTTCAAGCATACCTCCTGCATTACAAGTAATGCAGCGGGTAGCCGGCTCGCCTCCTAGGCAGCGCTTCGCCGCGCTCCTCTCTCCACGCTTGCTGTTGCTGGCTCTCCAAGCATACCGCCTGCATTCCAAGTAATGTACCGGGTAATCGGCTCGCCTACAAAGCAACCGACATTCTGTACTGGGTGGGATAGAGCATAGAGAGCGCTCTCCATAGAAGCAAAGTGACGGCTTGTTTTTTTTTTTTTTTTGGCGGGAATTGATCAAGACAGCGAGAACTATCAATACTGCTGCTGCAGTGTTGCTAATCACAGTGAAGTGTGAGCAGTCAAACTTAGAATGATTACTGTCTTTGTTAAATATTGTTTTCGCTGTTGACATATTGAACATATTTTACTGCACTTACGGAGTAGGAATCGGGTCCACCATACACATCCACGAGCATCGGGTATTTGGTCTTGCCACTCGTATCCAAGTTAGGCGGCAGCTGCAATAGCACCTTGGCCTGGAAACCGCCGTCAATGTTCACCGTGAGTATTTTGTGTGAGGGCAGGGCCACGCCCTTCAGCTTGGCACGTAGTGCATCATTGTTCTCCCAGTCTAACAGATTCTTCAGCGTGACCTCAGCTAATGTCATGGCATATAGAAAATGAATAGTCCTAAATAAGATATGTATATATAATGTCTGCTTACAGTTTGCATAGCTCCATTCGTAAATTGCCGTTGTGGGTATACCCGGTCCCAGAGAGGTGATCACAATTTGATTATTGTCATTGAATATGGCGGTATAATAATTCTGTTCCACACCGCCCGATGTCATCAGCTTGCACGTCAAACATTTTGGTTGGCGATTGGTCAGAGCTCGTATCGCATATAGATGCATATACTCCGGATGCTCCTCCGTGTTGGCCGTATAAAAGATGATATCCTGATTGGCATCCCAGTGCAGAATACTATCCACCACGAACTTGCCACTGGTGAGGGGCTCGAGCTGTGCATTGCTCACATCTGTCGATAACAGCTGAAGCTGCTTGTAGTTCTCGTGGGGCAGCACGAAGGCCAACCGGGTACCGTTGCGGTTCTTGAAGGGTGCTGTATAGAGATCTACCCAACCCGTTTTGGATTCCGTGTCGTAAATCTAGGGAACAGTTTGATCATTAGGTGTTTTCTATTAAGATAGTATTGTTTTTGAGAAAATGTCATGAGATCCTAAGATCATTTTAATTGAAACCTCGATTTATCGATGGTAATGTATTCGGGGGAACACAATACAAAATTCTAAACTGCCTAACAAAAGAGTATTACTTAGAGTACTCACCCGCTTTCTAGTTCTACCATCGAAGCTAACCACATAGGCAGCATTCTGTATGCGGTTCATCCAAATCGAGAGCACATGGGTATCATCCAGCCAACTGACCACGGTCACAATATAATCGGTTTCAGTATTCAGGGCACTTGGCACTGGCATCGGCGTGAGGAACTCGTTGCCGGCCACAGCACGCTCTAGGTCGGCCATGTAGAGCACAACGCGTGGATTGGAGGAGCCTGCCTTGGGATAGGGAATCTCCTGGTGCAGCGGATATTGGAAACGCAAATCTCCCGCATCGCCGTAATAGGGGAAGTTGATGGTGTGTGTGGGTGAATCGTCGAACTGAATGAAGGCTATCTGAGTGCCCGAGGGATTGAACCAGGTGGCCACGTTGGAGCTGAACACCTCCTCCTCATAGACCCAATCGGGTATGCCATTCAAAAATATGCCATTCTCATTTGTGGTAATGGCTATCTCTGCATCCAGCGCACTCTTTTTGTAGTACAGATTACGCTCATAATTTATGATCAATGCATTGCCAACTGGAGACCATTGTGCCATACTGAGAAAGACCTGTTCGTTCTGTATGGTCACCGGACTTGTGATATTCGTGCTGAAATTAAAGATATCATACTGGGCTAGGAAACTATAGCGAAAGTTCTTCTTATAGTTCTTGGCTAGCAGCAAGTATTGACCATCTGCTGATTTCTCATAGAGCAAATAGTGTGGAACATTTTCCAATAGTTTGGTGACCTGTTGCGTCTTCGCATCCCACTCAACAATATCCTGAAACGTTCTAAATGTCAGATGGAATTTTGACAGTAATTATGGCAGTTTATTTACCGAGTGATCCTTGTATATCACACTGTTGCCATTACTCCAGCTGCCATTGAAGCGCTTTGCATACAAGTTTCCACTCAGCACGTCCTCTAAATCAATCGCATTCTCTGGGGGTTTATCATTATTGCCATCGCTGTCATCATCGGAGCCCACAACGAACACAATCATAGTGGCCACCAGGGCCACGGCTATAATAGCGCCAACAACGATTAATATCGTTCGGATACGGCGTCTTTTCTCTTTGGAATAGACCAGGTTCTAGAAATGAAAAAGTATACTATAAGTACGATTTATACAAAAATTAATTCTATTTAAAAATTATTAAATATACCGAATTGTTAGACTTCCTAGATATTGTAATTGTCAATATTTGTGATTGAAATCTATTAGATTCTGTAAGATTCATATTCAAGTTTATCAAACGATTACAGAAATCTTGGGTAGCATTTGGCTTTCATTATTGCTATAAGCGACCATGTCCAAGTTTTAACATCAGCTTTGAGTATCTAGTATAGTATAGTATAGAAATTTGTAAGTTTTTTTAGGCGACATATAAAGATATATTGTACCTTTTTTGAATTCCCAGTTATTTGCAACCATTTTGAACTGCTAGCTACCGTTTTAAAGTTTTTTGTTATTATAGCTAAAGTTTGTTTTGTATCAAGTTTTAAATTGTGTCAATTATGAAAACCTGTCACTCGAAGCGCTTCCGCAATTGCAGCATTTAGTATGTATTTTCTTTTCTTGAACTAACAAATACCTTCTAAACCTGTCCAAAACAAGCTGCATAAGCGACATATTCCCAGTTGAAATTTAATTTATTTTTTGCCATCTTCGATGCAAAATCACAGCCAAAGTGTTTGAAAACCCCAGGCACGTATCAAAGAGACGCAGTAGAAAAGACTTTTGCATAGAGAATGATATTACTTGGAAGCGTCGCTGCGCATGCTCAATGACTTTTACTTTTTATGCCCCTTGCCGGGGGGGAGAAGAGTACGCTTAGGTATGTCAGAGAAGTGCATAAAACACGCACAAAGGTAGCCCGAAACCGAAACAGAAACATAAACAGACACGACGCCAGCTGAAAATGAAAGTAGTTTCGTCGCCAAACTGGTTTCTCCTGTTGGGTGAAAGATGTTAGCTCCGACCGGGGCACGAGGGGAGGCAAGCAATTGTGACGATGACGTAAGCACCGATAAAAAACAATACAAATAAGAAAAAAGCATTTACCAGGTAGCCAAGAAATTGCTTTTTATGTAAGTTTTATATTTTCCACATGATTGAAATTGCGAGATATTTATACACTAAAAGCACACAATTTAATTGAGCTGTCAATACATGTCTTATAGTATCAAATGGTATTTTGGTTTCTTTTACCCTTTTTTGTATGTCAATGGGTATCTTTTATAAGAAACGATGCCAAATGCTCAATGACAGCGTGACAGTTTTTGATAATTATATGGCGCAGTTTCGGCTCAAGGTTAGACGACTTTTATAATGGCGAGATTTCAGTCAAAGTGTCAGCAATTGTTCAAATTATTATTATTATATTGAATTGGGAATAATACGTTATTTGTTAATGTATTTGTCACACATAGTCGCCAGAATTTCAAATTGAATACGCAGCTTACAATTTCAATCAACGTGGAATATTTAATTGGCAATTCATAAAATTGTTTTAAATTTAAGAATAATAATGAATTCTGATTGTATTTTAAGCTGCATTTAAATACATTTTTAATTTAGTGTATCTTAATTTGGCTGAATTAATATTTGAGTAAATTTTATGAGATGCCATAGCATATTAAAGAGGACAACAAAATTGAACAACCTAAATTATAAAATAAATTTAAAAATGGCTTGAAATCAGTAATTAGAATAGAATTCTTGAAATACTCTTATTTTAAAACCTTATGCAAATAATTTATAGATTGTTAGATTCATAATAATTGTTTCATATCATTAAATCGAATTATAAATATAATTTTCTCGCAATAAGTTACAATTTTATATAAAGTATATATTAGTTAGAAATGGATTTTTTGAACGCGTAAAAAGTTAATCAATAGAATGGGAACTCTTCTGCATCGGACTTGAAACGAAAATAATCATGTTTAGATTCCTTAACTAACTAATTCAACTGTTAGCTTTTTCGGAGATATTTCTTAGTGCATTCAGAAGAGTTTTAAAATAATCTATAAAGTTTGCCTGTCTTTAGTTCATTGTCTGTATAAACACCTAGATATCGTTAAAAAAAGAGCCGAAGATACAAGTTGTACATAATATGCCAAAGTGCAAGATTATGGTATTGAAATCCGGTTATTCTGCCTTGCAATTGAAGTCTACTGTAATCGAATCTGCACATCAGCACTTTGAACTTTTCCCAGTTGTATAAAAATATTTCTTAAATCACTTATGAATTCATAACTCTCTGTTTACTCAAAATGTTCATGTAAAACATTTTGTTACACACTCGTTTGCCATTAACATATGCGAATAAATAAAAGAAAGATATCGAAGCGAAGAGAAACTTTGCACTCAAGCATATGTCCCTAACCCCTAAAATGCCGTCTCCTGGCGCTGCCACGCCCACTGCCAAGTGAAGCGTGTATGTGTTGGAAACTCCCCAATGATTTGTTGTGCGGCAAGGCTAAAATATATGGCACCTTTGTGGCAACTGCAACTGGCAACTGGCAACGATGCCACGAAGACATGTTAGTTACCATTTATACGATTTTATGGTTAGCACAGACATAAAATATGGCCCCACTAGGTATCGCTATGATTTGATTTTAGTAGCTGGGGTGGGGGGCTATGGATTGCCAAAGGGGTCTGTGCCAACTTTCATAAATGCAGATCAAAATTGAAATTGTTATGCGCCCCGTTAGGTGTGCCCATTTAGCTTCTATTCAGCCTGTCTGCTACTGTGCTGAAGTAAGGTAGTTCAGCTGTTGGATCTGATTTGTAACATAAATAAATACTACTATATATTGTTGATTTTGTTGCATTATGTGTTATATTGAAAAGACAGGATAAAATGGGAAAACAAATTATATTTACAATTCTGTTTCAAATTTTATTTCAGATGATTAAGTTTTTTAAGAAAACTTCAAATATAATTTTATTCAAATTTCTTGATTTATGATGCCGGAAGAATATACTTATAGTACTCCCAATTTTATACATTTCTATAAAGCCATTTTCGTCTGTTTATTTGCCCCTTTACCCTCCAATCGATAAAATCCGCTTAACAAGTGTAATATTGAACGTAGTAGCTTGTTATACTCTCTACGATTATATTTATCGATTCTGAAAAGCACATTGATCCCGTTTAATAAACACAGACTTTATTAACGAAACAATATTGCTCGCCCTCTGGCAGAGCGGCCAATAATATTGAATAAAGTCAGGAATTAAAAAAAAATCTTGTACAATTCAATTATTTAATATCGCTATTTATTTGTTTGCTTTGTTAGTGCCACAAACAGTCGTTATTGTTATAGCCTCAAATTCGCTTCGATTGTTTTGATGGTGTGCAAATTGAAAAATCATTCGGATAGTTTGTTGAATATCCGTCTGTGTGTTTGTTCTGTGGATTGTTTGGGGATTTGTGCATAGAGTTGGGTATACAATATGACGTAATTAGTGCGAGGAGTGAGGAGTGGGGAGACGCTTGAGAAAAACCCAAACGAATTCATTAAATAAATATGAAACCAAATGCTTTTAGCAGCATAAGCGTACAAATCCTCCAATGAATCTCTGTGGGGGATGCTGCAAATTGAAATCAACAACTCGACTTCAGCCGGAACGATATGTTGTTCCTCTGCACTTGAACTTCCGGCAAATTAGTTGGGGGCAGACACGTTGAATGAAATTTATATATATACACACACACACACATAAAAACGTCCATGTGTGTGTGTGTCTATACATGTTGCACCACATGTCGTATACTTGTTTTAGTGTTCTTTACTCTTGCCACCAGAAGCCCTGCTAAAAAATGAATGAGCAGCGAGCAGCTCTGCCTTGGCGCCCAACTGTTGGGCGCCACTTCTCTTCCTTCTTTATTTTATATCCTGTTTTTGGTCGAGGTTCCTTGGGGCGCTTTTCGGCTTGTCATTTGACGTTTAGTTTTTCATTAAACTGGCAAAGTTAATTAGTTGTAGCTGTTGCTGTTGTCGTTCTTGTAATTCTGGGCGTGCCGCTGTGTCCTTCAGCGTGCTCTTGTCCTTGTCGCCTTCCTATGATTATTATTGTTGTTGTTTGGCTTTTTTAATACAATTTTACTAATTGTGCACATATTTTTGGGGGTAAGGCATATTAGACAAACGAGCGTCATAAATTACAGCGTTAATAGTGGTATGTGGTCAGGAATTTGCAAGAAACAGTTATTTAGAAGAGTTAATTACTTCTTAACTGCCATGTCTTGAATTCATAAATAATGCACTTTATTTCAAATTAAACTACACATCGTAAGAATGGGGGAATGGAGCCAACATAAATATCGATTACAGTAGGGCAATGTGTTTCAGTTGTTTTTGTGTGGTATGATTAACAATATTTTGCAGCATAATGTTGTTTTTTTTTTTTTTGGTATTTTTTAATGTTTATTTAAACAATTAATCATAAAAAATAAAAAATGCATAATGAACTTTGTCGAGTACAGTGTGAATTAGGAGTGCAAAGAGCTGTAAAAAAACAACAATGCATCGGACATTAATGGTGGCTTTAAATCGACGCATCGATGTTTTCAAAAATTCGATATATCGTCGATACATTGATATTTAAAATTGATGTGTTTGTTTATTCGTGCAATTATTGATGGTCAAGAACTCTTTATTTTCGAACAATAAATTTTGAAGTCAGTCCATTATTAAATTAAATTATAATTCATTACCTTAATTGTTGAACAGATTAATATTTTTCAACAAATATACGTATTACCGTAAACATTATCTATTTAAGAATATGATTGTCAAAATTGTACTACAATGATTACAAACCATTTCTGTATATACACAAATAAAAAATATTGGTAACTAAGAATTAAATACTGAAATCCGTCTGGGGTGTTTAAATTGGTTAATAATAGTGTTCAAGTCCGTTCACTTTCAAATAAAATTGCAAAACATCGTTGCATCTGTGTTTTAACGCGATGTTTCATTATCAAAACATCGATGCATCGAAAAATCTATGTTTTTTTAATATTACCATCCCTAGAACTGTTATAAAAAAGTCATAATTTTAGTTGTAATTAAATGTAGTTTTTTTAAAAACTTATGTTTTTTATTGTGCATTTGTATTATCAAAAATATTTCTTTAATTTCTTTAATTGGAAGCTGGAAGTTTGTGTACCTTCTTACTTGTTGCATGCACCCTCTCTGTGTGAGAGCGCAGGCAAGGAGACAAGCACATTACACTCGTAATGGGTGTTCCATTCGATGTCCGTTTGAAGGGTGCTTTGATGAGTTGGATCACCTCTGTGGCCACAAATTGTGTGTGGGGCAACACCAGCGTCAATTAGAGGCTCATTAAGGCCGGCAGGCTCTCCTTAACACGCCCATAACTGGCCAGCATATTTCAAATTCAATTGAATACGAGTGGCAAGTGTATGTGGTGTGTGTGTGTGTTGGGTGTGTTTGTGTTTGCGGCTTACCTTGAACCGTGTCATGCCACCACCAAAACCACCGGCGCTGTGTAAATCATCGTCGTCCAGGCTGCTGCCGCCACCAAAGCCCACACCAACGCCAGCACCGCCCAGCATGGACTCGTGCAACTTGGCGCTGTGGCGCCTCAGCTGGTAGTTGCTGCCTGCCGCATTGGAGGCAGCCTTGTAGTAGTAGGGCGGGTGCTGGTGCCGGTGCACGTGCAGGCCACTGGCCGAGGAGGATGCAGTTGCAACAGCTGCCGCTGCCACCGCGGCAGCGTCCTCGTAATCGTAGTCCATCAGCTCGATGGGATGCTCGCATTTGCAGCGGTGCGGGGGCGTGCGGTGCGGTGTCGTTAACGTGCTCTGTATGCTCGAGTGGTGCTGGTGCTGAAAGTGGTGCTGGTGTTGATGGACTCTGCTCTTGTTGCCATTGTGGTGGCTGTGGCTGTGGCTGTTGTTGTGGGGCGGTTGCGGGGGTGGCGGTATGTCTGCGGGTGTTATATAGATTTTACCCGCACCACCAACACCAACACCACCACCGGCAGCACTTCCCTGTGGCAGCTGCTTGCTGGGCCAGTGGAACTCGTCAAACTCGCCTGAGCTGTTGACCATTTGCTGCTGCTGCTGCCATTGAAGTTGCCGCTGTTGCTGCTGCTGCTGTTGCTGTTGTGGCACATGTCGCATGCAGCTTTGTTGTTGCTGTTGTTGCAGCTGCAGCTGCTGATGCGGTTGTTGTGGATGCTTGTGGTTGTGATAGCGGTAATATTGATGAAACGCTGTGGTTTCGCTGACCGGCAAATACTTTTTTATCGCGACATCAGAGCAGCAAGAAGTAGACAAGCCATAAAAATTGTTTATCGACAACAACAGCGATAGATAGTCTCTGCGTGTGTGTGTGTGTGTGTGGTTGGCGGGGTGGGGGTGTGTTGGGTCACACTGCATTGCAGCATAGATGGTGCTGTTTTTTTGGCAGGATAAAACGCAACACAAATTCAAGCAACAACTGCGGCAAACATAAACTTAAAACTAGCACAACACAGACCATAAACGTTGTAAACTACGAACTTAAGCGGTTCAACGATAACGATAAGTTTTGTAGTGATGGGCACTGGAACCAGTGATTAACTGAAACCAGTGTTGCCAATGTTGTATTCAGAAAAAAGGCATAAAAATAAAGCTGAAAACAATTAAAAAGTAGAGAAAACAGCTAAGATAATCTTAAGATTTTCCATGCAATTTCTCGACAATTCAAATAACAATCTCTTGAATCCAGTAAGTTTTTCGATAAATAAATTGTTCGCAGATTTTTTTTTTTAAATTTTGGGTTGAGCTCGTTTCTAAATTTATCGAACCACATATTTTTTAGAGATTTTATTTTTCGGAGTTTCAAAATTAGTCTACCAAATGCTCTTCAAAAAGAGTCAGATTTGACGGGAAAAGCAGATGTGACAACAGTGACTGAAACTAACTTCTTTTTTTATAGCGATGTCAGTCAAATGTGAACTAGCTAAGCTGATGTTATCGCACTATAGATTTATCGATATCGATTTAAGCTGTTTTTAGTTTGCTCGATTCGATTGAAATTTGAATAGCTCATTTCAAAATGTATTGCAAACAAATTAAAAATTCTTAATGCTGATTGTTAAAAAAAGCGAAATAATGATAATAATAAGAAAGTATAGAGCGCTAAATATACAACTATATAAAACCTAAAAATTCATAAATCCAGTGATGTTACAGCAACGGCTGCTTCAGTTTCAATTCCCTCAAATGGCCTGCAGCAAAGTACACAAAAGTAAGTTATGAAATGCAATTTCCCCACACAGCCAAATAAAGGAAACGAAAAGCAAGTCATAACCAAGCGGCCAAGTGAGATTTGAGGCAAAAATGCATTAGCTCGATTTGGTGGCTGGCCCACCGCAATTATTTAATTACACTGTGGCAAACTGGTTGGTTGCATGGTTGATTTTGATAATGGGGCAGCAAGGGTATATGCCCCACTGACTGCCGCCCAGTCGCTGAGATTTTGGCTTAATCAAAAGCGTGAGCCCAAGTCAAGTCCCAATATGAGCACAAAGGAGCGACGGAACTTTTGTTGCAACTTTTGGTTGCAGGCAGCCAAGCAAAGCGCCAGCCAGCCAGCAACCACACAAAAAGGACCCTACAACTACAACTACATTGACGTCAACACCCACACTAACACACACACACACATGTCTGCATGTATGTATATAGTTTGTTTGCTGTAACCTACAAAGCTAAAGAGCTACAAAGCTCGGGACCTCGAACCGATACGTATCGCTAATGATGATCAAATAACGGTCCAAATGCGCATCTAGTGGAGTGAGAAATCTAGCAACAAAAGCAACCTAGCAACCTCTCAAAAATCGTTACCCCACTTGGCAGACTACCAGGAAATTTCCTCGCCTCACTGCTCCACATGTCTGCCCCTTTAACTGTGTCATGTGCGCCTGCCGACTTCGTCATCATCTCCTCGTAATGAGCGGAGCTTTTACTTTTTGCACTGGAACGGCCTAACTGGGCGCTGCACCTTCCTATCCATTTTTGGCACTTGACTGTCTCTACTCCCCTTCTGCCTCTGCTACAAATGATATGTAAATACAATTCCCAGAATTGAGCACTCGCTTTTTGAGTACTCATTGGATTAGAGCTTGATCATTGCACCAAAACGAGGCGCAATGCAATTTTATAGTTAAATAAGAACCTAAAAAAAGTAAAGTTCATAAGGCAATATTAAAGGGATATGAAGACATGATATCTGTTTGTAACAGAGCTTGTAAATTACTGTCTTTATCTGTAAATAAGTCTTATTCACGAACTCTTTGCGCAAAGAGTCAAACAGAAACCCGTTGACTGAATTGTTTCTTTTTTGCTCTGGGGATTCGCTGACCTTTTAAATGCGAGTAAAGAATATAAATCTCTTTTGCGTTATAATATAGAAAACTAGCTTAGTATACATTTCTATTAAAATTAATTTATTTAGCAGAGAATACTATATTAGTATAAATTTCCAATGATATTACTATTAATATTAAAATTACCACTTCAATATTTATATTTTCGATCATCTGCCAACTCCATCTACTATGTTAGCTGTCAACCGAATATCTCACTATAAGTTGTTATTGAAAGATAGTAATAATAACAGCTCCTTTAAGTACACTCAACCGAAAAGAAACGAAAATAATCGCAATATTCTGCTTAGCGCGAGAGCTATTCTGATTGTGTTTTTCGGTTATCATACTGAGTAGATCTCAAAGAGAAAAACAGTTATTTGCAAGCATTGTAAATCCTTCTAACCACCAAATTTTCGTATACGATGACATAGAAAAAATAAAACACAATAAACATAAGAAGGAAAAAGTAAAGAGAAAAGGAAAAAATATATAAAATATGTTTTTTTTTAAGAATTTAAAAAAATTAACCGACTTTTGTAATATTGTGCTATATGCCTAGATATATTTGCTGCCATTTGGTTTTTCTGTGTTTTCACTTTCTCATGCATAGCAAAACATTTAAAATTCAACTGTGCCAACATAATAAATTATATTTTAAAACACACATGCTGAAAACACTCACGTGTTCCTGTGTATATATTATATATGTATATGTGTGTACGTGTTTGCCAGAAAGCGGGCAATGAAAATAACGCTCAAAAATACAATGCATAAATATTTTTGTAAATATGAAATATGCTCATAAATTAGGAGTGGCAACTGTTGAAAATGAATATGCATAGGCCAAGTGGTCAAATTCAGGAGATTTGCTAATATAAACGATTTGCCAAACCAACAAATATAAGGAAATTATTTTCAACCATAGTATAAATTCAGTAGAGTTTTAAGGACGGAATATCATGCACGATTTTAGCATAAATTGGCATATGTTTAAAATAAGCAGATGGAATGGTTTTGGGATTCAGTGCAATTAGAATATATTGTATAATAGTTCTAGGTCACAAATATATTTTTGCAAGCAGCCCAAAATAAAGAAAAAGGGAATAATTGTTTTATGATAGAGTTCTTTCTGTGTTTAAATTCACTGATTTATTTTCTTTAGGTAATGAAATTGTTTAAATCGAATAAACAATTTTACTCAGTGTGTAGTTTGTATGGACATTATAATTTTATGAATGTAAACACAGAAAAAAATAGTTTCTTGATCTGGAGCATACTATAGTTAGTCTTGTATATAGTCGATACATACCTGATCGCTTTGTGCTGTTTCAGTGACTGAAACATCATTGCCGGACATTTTAGAGACTATGTGGTTTTTATATATGGCTCGTATTTAACGTTGCATTAGTTTTTAGCTTTAAGTTGTGTAGAGAAATATATTAAAGGTTTTATTATTAAGAATATTTTATAATTTGACTTATGTTTATATTGATATTTTTATAAACCAATATATATTTTGTAATATTGTATTTGTCAAATATTTTTGTTGTTTATTAAAATATATTATTTTGCCTTTTCACTTTGAGTTATTTATGTGCATTCCAGTATTTATTACGATTTTCAACGAAGCATGTTTTAATATCGAGCACATTCTTTAAACAGTTTTTTCAGTTTGATGTTTTTTATGATTATTAGAACTGCAACGGTTTGTTGCAAATGTTGCTTTAGGTTAAACGTCGGTTGAAGCACATATTATTTGCAGCAAGTTGGAAATAAATTTTATACACATATTTGGTTTTATTTTGTATATTTTTATCAGAGTTGTTTTTTGTTTATCTTTTTATTTGCTTTCAGATGTATGCATTTGTTTACAGAGTCTTTTACTGTCTGTCTGAGTCGAAATGTTTATCCTGGATCAACCCACACATTTTTCACAAATTCTAAATTCTATCTATCTCATTTAGCTGAGGCAAAGACTTGCCATCTGACATTTAATGCAAATTAAGCAATTTATACGAGCAAATAAACAAGATACATAGCATACAAAATCGTGGCTAAATTGGGACCAAACTATGCCAAAGAGCCAGCTATAGACGAAGACGCGGCATGAAACTTCCCAAAGATATACACGTGAAAACCCATACAAACATAATACACACACGAGTGCGCTTTGCTCTTTGTTTGCTCCGTCGCATTGCACATAACTCGTTACTCATACGACGCGTGGCTCCAGCGGCAAATGTTCGACAGCCTGCTTGGCCCGCCCGCCTGTGGCTTTGCAATTGCCAGGCGGCGAAAGTGAAAGTAAATAAGTATAAAATGCCAAAGAATAAAGAGTCTCAACATAAAAGTGAAATAAAATTAAAGCAGAATGCCATACAAGTCGCATATAAGCAGACAAACGTAGGTTCCAATCGCATTGCTCAACAAAATTGAGATAAAAGGTCTAAAGAAAAAAGTAAATAAATAAAAAAAGAACATTTGTGATAAATGTGCTATGACCTTTGCTAATGTGCTTGAAAAAATGTGACAGAAGCACGAATAATGTCTGTACCAAATAGAATGTATATGGCCATATTGGCATATTTTGCAGACATTATTGTAATGGAAATCTCGACAACAGTAAATGGTTTGCCAATAATGGAAATATAAAACGTTTGATTTATTAAAACTTCCATTGATTGGTTGTAGTTTATTAACAATTATGCTTTGGTTTAAATCAACTCATAAAATAGACTTGAATCCTGCTCGTTATGTGTAATATAAATTACGTCGCTTTCCCCATCTCTTAAACTTCTAAGGAGTCGCTATCAATCAACAGCTGCGAATTTGACCAGTACATTATATTCCTGCTACAAATTTGAGGTTCTAAATATAACCAACATAATTTAGTTGTGGTCTGTTGTTGGACTTTGGCGTGGCTATTTTATATTTCTTATCCCTCTAGTAGTAGCAGCTGTTACTGGCCTTAAAATTCATTAAATATTAATGAGTTTAAAAGCGAAGAACGCTTTGCAACAGAACATTTTAAATTCAGAACTGACAAATCGCTTTGTTATTGATATTGCGACAAGGAGAGCCAGACAGACAGTAAGACCAGCATTCTTCGTGGGGTGCATGTGTTGCGGCAATCGGAGCGGGGGCTAATCCAGACTTCTCGGACGGTTTGATTTTTCATTTGTGCATTTGTCATTTGAGCGATAAAAGAGAAATTGCAAGTGGCAAGTGGCAATTGGCAAGTGGCATTCAACATTTTACATTCAACAGCAAATAGATTCAGCATGGACAGCGGACTGACAGTAGCTGAAAGAAACGGAACGGAAGTAACGGAACTTCTCCCTCTTACTGCGCTTAAAAACGAGCAACATATTGACTGAAGCGAAGTTTCATCAATTTTGTACAATCCACTTAACTTGAAAAGCCAAACGGCCCCCAAAGCGCTCAGTAGTTGTGCAAGGGGCAAAACAAAAGATTAGACCGAGCTCAATAGTTATAGGGAGCAGCTGAACTAGTTCCGTTAGTTCACAGTTATCGGTACATTATTAGCAACCCAGTTTCCTACGAAAAGCTAAAGTTTTTGGCGCGTATTTAAATTTTTTAATATGACCTGATATAAGAAGCAGAGTCGTAAGCAAGCGGCATGCAATTTGGGACGCTTGATTGAACAACATGATTAACACGTATATACACATATATAATATTCTCACTCCACTTAAGCGCCCTTGACACGACCTAACCACTTGACCTCAGACACTACACTGCGATCAGCAGCACTGCAGCAGCTGTATTTATAGTGCTTGCAGGCTGTGCAGTCGCTGTCTTTTATCAGTTCCTGAGAATAAGAAAGAGAAAGAGCGAAGAAAACCCACCCACTGCAGCTGTGGTGAGAGAGCACATCGATCATTCTCTGTGCGTAAGCTACTAGGCAGCGCTCAGCCGCTCTCCTTGCTGGCTCTCCAAGCACACCCCCTGCATTACAAGTAATGCCGCTGGTAGCCGGCTCGCCTCCTAGGCAGCGCTTAACCGCGCTCCTCTATCCTCGCTCGCTCTTGATGGCTCTCCAAGCATACCTCCTGCATTACAAGTAATGCAGCGGGTAGCCGGCTCGCCTCCTAGGCAGCGCTTAGCCGCGCTCCTCTCTTCCGCTCGCGCTTGCTGGCTCTCCAAGCATACCTCCTGCATTACAAGTAATGCAACGGGTAGCCGGATCGCCTCCTAGACAGCGCTTAGCCGCGCATTTCTCTCCTCGCTCGCTATTGCTGGCTCTCCAAGCATACCTCCTGCATTACAAGTAATGCAGCGGGAAGCCGGCTCGCTTCCTATGCAGCGCTTAGCCGCGCTCCTCTCTGCTCGCTCGCGCTTGCTAGCTCTCCAAGCATACCTCCTGCATTACAAGTAATGCAGCGGGTAGCCGGCTCGCCTCCTATGCAGCGCTTAGCCGCGCTCCTCTCTGCTCGCTCGCGCTTGCTAGCTCTCCAAGCATACCTCCTGCTTTACAAGTAATGCAGCGGGTAGCTGGCTCGCCTCCTATGCAGCGCTTAGCCGCGCTCCTCTCTGCTCGCTCGCGCTTGCTAGCTCTCCAAGCATACCTCCTGCATTACAAGTAATGCAGCGGGTAGCCGGCTCGCCTCCTATGCAGCACTCAGCCGCGCTCTTCTCTTCCGCTCGCGCTTGCTGGCTCTCCAAGCATACCTCCTGCATTACAAGTAATGCAACGGGTAGCCGGCTCGCCTCCTAGGCAGCGCTTAGCCGCGCTCCTCTCTCCTCGCTCGCTCTTGCTGGCTATCCAAGCATACCTCCTGCATTACAAGTAATGCAACGGGTAGCCGGCTCGCCTCCTAGACAGCGCTTAGCCGCGCATTTCTCTCCTCGCTCGCTATTGCTGGCTCTCCAAGCATACCTCCTGCATTACAAGTATTGTAGAGGGTAAACGGCTTGCCTTTTGGCGGGAACTGATCAAGATAGCGACCACTATAATTACTGCTGCTGCAGTGCTGCTAATCACAGTGTAGTGTGTGCGGTCAAGTGGTAAGGATGAGATAAGGGCCTTCAGTGGCAAGAGTGCTTGTTATAATAAATATATATAATATATAGGGTAAGTAATTTTTAAGCATAAATAAAAACCAGTGCTATTTGAAGAGCAAGATTATAGTATTTCTTTGTTATATTATTTTGCTATTTATTTAAAAAACTAGCTATTATTTAGTTAGCTATTTCAGTTGACCTGTTACCAGACGACCGTTAGTTATCAACACTGCTTCTAAATTATGTGACATCAACTCTGCTTTGACAAATTTAAAAAAATACAGCTACGTCGTTCAGTTGACATCTAAAATTAATGCAGAGTAAATTCACACGCGAGTGAAATAACATTTTCTCTTTAATTTTCTGAAAATTTATTAATCACTAAAATGTCAGATTTAAATAGGGAATTGAATCCTCGGAATTGGATGAATAATATAAGCGAAAACTCATTTGAAACCCTATCGTCCATGGCTGATGAGTTTGATTTTGACTCGAACCCGCTTGAAAGTTTGGATCGTGATCTCCATGAACTCAATGGCCATATCAATCCGGTTGCAGCCACTAGAGTAGAGCCACCGGACTGGCAAGGGCTCAGACGTTCCGATTGGCGCATATGCAGCTCGCCGGCATCTTCCTCCGAGGACTCGATGGAATATGAGGATGATGAGTCGCAGGTGCTAACAAACTCACAATCCGACATAGACATTGTGCTCGAGGAACCCCAGGGCGTACGTTTCTTCAGTCAGTCTCATCAGCCATCAGATGTGGCAGTTGCTGGTTCTAGTGCTGGGGCTTCATCTAATGTCGCCGATGCTTTTATCAACATTGTGCCCAATGCGACCAATACAAGTTTGGAACTACGCCCAGTTCCAGCTTCAATCGATTTAACACGTTATCGTCCGATTGGTCCACGTTATCGCAACAGGTCGAGTCGCCTATCTCTTCTGGAGAACAGTCTACGTCTACCGGTTGCTCCAGGCGTACGTCTTCGTGGCGGACAACCCAATCCTGCTCGTTTGCGAAGGGTATATGATCCAGAGTTAGATGCCTATATTTATTTGGCCAGCAATACGGATTCCGCAGCTGATCCTTCTCCCAATATCCGTTCAGACATGGTACCAAGGCGTGCTAATAGTGTCAGCGACTGCAGCGAGTGCAGCAGCGATCATGAGTATGAGGAGTTGAACCGTCAAGATCCACCAGAGTTTGAAACTAATACTAACAACAATTTAACCCGAAATCTGCAATCGTAAAATATCATCAATAGCAAATAATAAATATGCAAATGCTGTACTAATTTTAGTTTTAATTTCTCCAAACTTCTTTTATTTCCATTTTATCTCAATTCGATTTTTTTGCTGCTTCAAGAATAATTCGTTTTAAATAATTTCAATATATTTTTATATTATCAGCGGTAGTAATGCTTCTTCTTACTTTTTAGTTGTACCATGCTTTTATGACCGCGAAAGAGTGAGGAAAAGCCTGGAAAAGCCTGCGACATCGACGCAGCTTGGCGGATAAAATCATGAAATTGCAATTAATTAATATGCAAATTCCACACAAATTCTAGTTTTAATTTATCATTGGCTTTGTATAACCTTTTTTCATTTCCATTGTTTTAACATACACATTTTTGGCAGCTTGAAGAATAATTTGTCTTAAATAATTGCAATCGAAAAATGGTGCAAGGCATGGAAAAGCGGCGCTCGGAAAAACATATCTCTGCATGAGATATGTGGTAAAGGGTAGTGTGCAGAGGCTGGAGATGTAACTGTAAATTTGCTAGCCCATGGACCAATTCCTGGCTCTGGGAAATTTATATGCCAGTTGCCTGTCTCGTAGCGCTGTCCGCCTTCTCACTTCTTTGTTATGCAAGTTAATCCTTTTTATAGCTATTGTTCAGCGCATCAAAGCTGCAGCTCGCCCCCATCTTTTCTTTCTCTGCTCTTCCCACACGCACGCCCTGGCATTTGTTTCAATGGAGCAGCTGCTATTAAAGAGGGGCGAGAGGGGGACGGAGGGGCTGGCGGGTACGGCTGTAGTTTCAGCACATGTCACTGCATTTTTAAGCGGCTTCGAGAGGCGAAACAACCAACATATTAGCTGCCAACACTCGCTGCCACACATATACTATATGCTCACATATTCGGACAGCAGAGGCGTGTGGGTGAAGGGTCGAGTGGGTGGTTGGGTGGCTGGATGGTGGGGTGGTTGAGTGGTTGGGTGGCTCAGTGGTTGCGTAAAGGCAGAGGCTGGAGTTGATGTATGTGGTATGTGCATCTTCTTGATAGTTTCAGCTCGGGCTAAATCTGCTGCATGTTGTTGCGGAGGCGTTGAAAGTGTTTGTGTGGCATGCCGCAAATTCATTATTATTTCTTGCACCACCCGATCTCCTTCTCCCAGCAATGCACCCACTTGGAACAGCTGCAATGCGCTTCGCTTAACATACTTCGTATATGAGGTATAAAGTACTTCCAGATAAGTAGCAAAAACAAGAAGAAAACAATGAAAGCATTTTAAAATCTTTTCTCACAAGTTCAAATACAAGTTGTGCTAGGTGGCCACATTAGCGGAATGACTCTTATTAAAGTTTTGTTTAATTTGCCTTAATCAACTTTCAATTGAAAACATTGCGAAATTCACTAAATTGAGCTCAAAATAAACGTTTGCTTAAATATAATTAGCTACATAGCAGAACTTTATTATTGTGATTAATTAAACTAAGAGCCTGCACTTTTAAAAAGTTTATTAAATGAATGCAAATGAAAAATGTGTGTAACACCAGCAGGCGTGGCAGACCCCACAAAGTATTATATTCTTGATCAGGACGATTTGCTAAGTCGATATAGTCAGGGCCGTCTGTCTATAGTCTATATAAGCACTTAGATTTAGTAAATTATAAGAGCCAGGGACATCATTTTTGGTATTTTACTCATGTTTTAGAATTTATAAATCTGTAATTTGGCATGTACGTAGCCTATGGCATTTGGCATCGATGCTGTAATCAATACGATCAGATAAGAAACAGCAAAGATATACAAGAAACAATTTACTGAAATATCCTGAAGGGATAGAAAGGGGGGGGGGGAGAAGTTTAGTTGTATAAGCAAGCGCTTAGTCTAATCGATTTGTGCATACAAAGATAGCTTGCCCATTGTTTCCCAATGTCGGTACGTCCGACTGTTGGCTTCCTTTCGACTGATCAGCTCTGTCTTTACTAAATTTCATCTAAGTATGAGTAATTATTAAACTTTTTAAAACAACCATTTTAATTCAGTTTACAAATAAATATATATGTTTCTCTAACCAATGCACCATTTGTCCTTTGACCTCTGGCATGTACCAGTATTATCCGTGACATGACTGAGCTGCTCTCATAGTAAGTAGTACATAGAGCAGCATTCCCAGTCAGATGCAACTACTGCAATTTTTCATTTTAATAAAAATGCAAATGTCTCTCAAGCTCAAAGTGAAGAAATGACGCTGTCCTGCCTTCCCTAGTGTCCTGTCTCTTTACTCTTGCCCCTCTGGCTATACTCCAGTGCATTTTCTCTTATTAAATGTTGGCAAAACTTTTCGATTTTTCGCTTTGGCATCTAAAACAAAAGGACACAAAAAACATTTCAGCAAAACAAAAGCAAAATAGAAGCTATAAGGAAAATAAATTTTCAATAGACCAACTGTATAGTTTAAGTAGCTAGACCAACGAATGCAATTTAGAAATGAGAATTATATACATTTGAACCCCTCTCTAACCATCTGCATCTGTATATTTAAAGGAGCAATAAATACTAGATCCAAGTATATTCCTAGAAGGGAAACCACTTAAGATAAACGACTTAATTTGAGAACTCAATTACAACAATCAATCTCATATTTATTGATCAACTTAAATAAATTGTGTAATAGTAAAGACACCCGAATAACTTAACATGTGTTTCTCAAGAAAACTGTAGCCATAAAAATTTTTTAAAATATGGGATATCAGGTGAAGTATCGGTTCAATAAATGTTGGTACTATGTACCAAAATTTGTAGAATCCAAAATTAAATAGTGTTATCAAATCGTATGTCAGTAAATGCTTAATAACCACATTTGAATAATTTAAAATATAACAATATTATCGTCATATAATTTTAGCTAGAAAGTTTATGTCAACAATAATTTACTTTTTTTTTCAATCTTTTAAATGCTATGTCACGCCGCAACCATTAAAATATTTCCGAATTTGATTAAAATATCAGAAATATTTAATAATAATTAAATTGTGTTTAAGATTTAAATTAGAAGTACAAACAATTATTGCATTTATTAATTGGATTAATTTATATTAGGAATGGTTTGTTATTTACACACAACTACTGTCAATTTTTGCTTGCTGTCGGACTTGCGTCTTTAGATTTTCCAATCGTTGACAATTTTGGTGGCGCTACGACAGACAGCGCCTTTGAAATTTTTGAAGGAGATTTCGTACTAGTTCTAGGACGTTCGTCTTCCTTTTTACAGAATTTTTCTAGAGTCTCCTGTACCCTTTCAGGTTTGCTGCCCACAAATTGTTCTAGTGTTTTCTTATTCTTGATAACTAGAAACGAAGGCATGCTGCTAATGTCATACTCTTCGGCCAAATCCGAATTCTCATCAACATCGATCTTGACTATCACTAGACAATCCTCGTATTCACATGCAAACTGCTCCAATTGTGGTCCAATGAGGGCACAAGGTCCACACCACTTGGCATAGAATTCAACCAGAACGTGTTTATTGCCAGCCTCAGATATAATCTTATCGAATTCGGATTTCGATTCAATGGTGATTACTTTCTTCTGTTTGTTCTTATTCTGCGTGCTGGATGCCATTGCTGGTGACTTATAATGTCCAAATTTATTTGCCTAATTATAAAAAAAACAAAAAATTACAAAATTAAATATATATTTAAATTTTGTGCCTCAATTATTATTGACTAACATTGGAAAACCTACTACAGCTCGCGTTTTCTGTATGAAATTTACTACTAATTCGCAACATATGTATGTCGATTGGTAAAAAACTATTTTAGAGCCTTCAGTGGCTACAAAAAGCATTCGATTTAAGTTTGTTTCCACTTCATTTGCACATAATCCTGTGCCAGCTTTTGAATTACCCTCTGCTGTCTGTTTCTACAGTTTGAACCCACTAAACTTGTTTCTTTGTTTGACTTGTCTTACATTTGTCAAGCATTAAGACAAATGCACCGCAGTATCTTAAAGTCCCCCACAACCACTCACTCAGGCTGCACCACAGCGTGTGTGCATAGTGTTGGCTCTCTGGACGAGTATAGTATAGTACTAGCTGCTTCTTTTCTTGACTGTTTACCTCCAGGGTTTACCCTGCATTTCTTTGCAACCTTTCATTTGTTTTAAACACGCCTTGGAAATACATGAAAGTGTGTAGCATAAACCAAGCTGACCCTCTCGGGACTTACATATACAAAGTATGATAAATGTTATCGAAAATATACAATGCTTGAATAGAATTTTGTAACATAAACCAAACAAAGAGAGATCAGAATAAACTTGCACTTAAGATAGGAATTTTATACTAATTTAGCGTCAAGGAGGAATATATAAATTTGGAGCATATATTTTTGTGAAATAATATATAAACAGGCGAAAGATTTATTCGAAAACTGAAGAGAAGGCATACAATAAAAAAATCATAATAATTTAAATTAGAATTGTAGAACAAAATGTTGATTTAGTAATAAAAGTTTTTGAATTTAGAAGCGCCCATCCAATATATTCTTAGCTTCTTAGCTTCTTAGCTGTTTTCATTTACTGTTTAATAAAACTGAATACAAGAAGAGATACGTGGGAATATATAGAACAATTGCTAAACAAATTTCAAAATATTTTCTTACATAAGAAATAAATTTAGAAATTTAATTTAGTTAAATACATATTTACTTCTATGACCTCTGCATTGTATATAATCGAAACTGTTTATAATTTAAAACTGCACATGAAATTGGGAAAATAACGGCCTATATTTAAATCATCATTTGGTCTAGCACACTTGACTGCAGCATTCTAGTGTGTTTGCTTGTTTCTTTTGTTGTTCTTCTACTGCTTTTGGAAGTGTTTCGAGCTGATGCAGTTCGCCTGTTCTTTAAGCACGCTTTAAGTCAGTCGACATTTGACATTGAGCTATCTGCTTAATAATCCGCTCGTTATGTGCACATCGCCTTCGCTATCCACAAATCCACCCTTGGCTATGATGTTGCATAACCTAATGAGACTGACAAATGGCAGCATTTAGCAGACACTCACAAGCGGAAATGGGTAGCAGGTGCAACAGACAACAGCACTGCCAAGTGGCAAGTGGCAAGTGTTGCTGGCAACAATTTACCGTTAAGCATATCAGTGTCAGTGTTGTGTCATGTTGTGCAATCGCTGTTCGCATTCCGCCCGTATAGCTCAAGAGCGCTACTTCCGCAAGCTAGGATTTACCTGACCCCACGCTAACTATCGCTTTTCTCCTTCTCCGTCTCTTTCTCTGTCGCTGTCTCTATTTGTCTTAAAGTTATCTTCTTGACTGGGCTGGGCGAAAGTGCTGACCTCGCAGCTCTGACAACTCTAGCACCTTGACACACACACGGCGTATGAGCAATGTAGTAATATGGCAGCCAAAACAAACTAGCGAAACATTTTTTGCGCGTTGACATGCCCAAAACACAAGCGACAAGAGAAATATAACAAAAATAATAATAAAAGGAATATAAAACACGAAATGAAATGTTCAAATTGCGAGAATAGCAAAAGTCACGTATGTGGCAAGACAAATTGGTTCAAGTGCATAGAATGCCACTTTCGCTCAATGTCGCTCCGTCAGTTATTCAGTCATCCAGTCACTCAGTCAGTCAGTTAGTCAATTATTCATGCAGTTATTTATATTGCGCATACGCCATGGGTGCCAGCATATTTTTATTGCGGTCAAACTATGAAATAGAGTTGAGCATGAAATGCTTCTCGCGTTTTATATAACTAAACCAAGTCGTTTTTCGAATATCCTGCGGCACTATTTCAGAAGGGTTGTTTTTAGCTGAAAAACACTATAGTTTTTTGTGTACAGAAATAAGTTTTAAATGTCTAAAAAGTAATACAACTTTTAAGGAAAGCTTGTGAGGCATTTCAGTAATTCGCTGGGTATTTTGCAGTCGACCTATGCCTGCCTGGAAATGCTGCAAATAGTGGCAGTTAAAATACTCTTAAAAAGAGATTTATGACATTTTTACTTACAGCAGTAAGTTGTAAAAGGCAAAATGATATTTCGCAAGAGAATCAATTTCAATATATTGATATATGAGGGTACTTCAACCAACAGACAGTTCATAGTTGTAGAAAGATATAAAAAGGAAATGTAACCTAATGTTTTTTATTTCATGATTCATATTGACGGATTTGCGTTGTACTTTGGGACGGAATTTGAATGACGCTTGGACATTAGCTTGGTTATTGTTGGGATGCATTTTTGGCATATCTGGTTGAGGTAACATAATTTGCTGGGATATCTTTCTGCTGCTGTTATTAGCAAAGCAATCTCTTGTCCCGGCTAGTACGCATCAACACGTTAACGCATGTCAATGCTGTGTGCATGTGGGTGTTGTTGTTATGGGCATTGTCTTTGGTCCCAAATGGCAGACAGCTGCCAAAATGATGAACAATCTGTAGGCCAACAATGCGCACAGCAGCAACAACAGCAAGAACAATAAGACAAAATTTTATTGCTTGAATTTGGTCGAATTTTCGTTTAACAAGTTTATGAGATTTTCTGGCCATGTTAAGCACGAGCTTATGCATTTGGATTTTTGGTAGTACCACCCCCAACCCCCTAACAGCGCTAACAACCACATACGCATTTAGACAAGCTCACAGCCATTGCTGCTGCATTCAAGTGTCCAAAACCAAGAACACATTTACATTCATGCCGGTGCCCCATTGTAGTCACTGGCATACGTTGTTTGTTGCCTCCTGTCCCCCGCCACCCGCTCTTTGCTAGCTGGTTTATGTGGCAGGATGACAGAATGCCGCCCTCGCAGCCTCTCTGGCCCTACTTCTTGCTCGGCGCAGTCTTTGTCAACGTGCAAAATCTCTCAAATTTTATTATGCTCGAATTTGCTGGCACTTCACAGCTGCCGCCGCAGCCCTTAACCTTCCGCCCCTTGCCGCTCCCTTGTTTTGCCAGCTGCTTTTATGACGCTTAACATCAGCCTATTACAAGGCATTGGAATCAAGCCGAGCAACAACTTCCTACTTGCAGTGCCCTCTGTGCTACTTCCCGCCTCCATCTTCATATGACAGTTGGCATTTTGGTTGGTTTTCGCCAATTTCCACCCCGCGCCCCTGCCCCAAATGAAGGCGCGACTTTAGCTTGTAATGATCCCCGCCTGGCTTTGGGTGCTGTCTTATAGCCACATGCCCTGCCGCTGCCAGATGAGGCCATACATTTTTACAGGCTGCTAATGTGGGCTTTATATGGACTTCTGCTTCTTTCTACTATTTTTTCTTTGCATTTGTGGTGGGTGCTGAATTTGCGTGTAGTCTGGGATTGCCAACCGTAGTTAGGGCTTCAGTTTAGGCCATGTTATTCGCTAAAATCGGCTTTGACATTTGCCAAAAACCCACAGACAAAAACACGCATTTGCACAGACATTTATCGCCTTGTGTTTATAACTTTAAGAACTATTCTTAAAGACGTCTTTGGTGGTTTTTAATGTAGGAGTTTAGGTAGAACTTTGCAGTACATTTTTATATCTTATAAATAAAATATAGAATTCATAAATATTTTGCTTTTTGGTAGGGTTGGTAAACAATATTAAAATAAATTTTTTATGAAGTAAAATGCAAATAAGATAAAAATACTCTTTATACAATACATACATATACATTATATATATCCGATAAATAATTTTGGCAAGGTCTATTTAAGATCTTGCTTAATATATGGCTCCTAACTTAATTTTGCAAACAATAAATGCTAACATGAACTTATAGAAACATAGTTTCGATATACATATTTTTTTTTTTACACCTTTTTTAGTTATTTTTCTGTCGTGTTCATTTTGTTTGCATTTGACATCGAAAGACGACTGCAATTTGTTTTCCTTGTGACCATACTCTACGCTAGTTTAATTAATCATTTTAAAATGCAAATATTTCAATACCATTTACTTATCAAGCCGCACTCCGATAAGCTGCTACGTCTCTGACTAATCAATAAGCGAAACGCAAAAAGTAAGCGGCAAGAAGCAAACAGCACCGTAAAAGAGACCGACAACAAGTACAACAAACACTGCTGAAGCAGTCAGCATAAAAGAGCTTCAATCAATCAAATGCCATGATAGAAATCATCAGCAACAGCAACACAACAGCAACAGCAACACAACAGCTTAAGTCGACGTCGAAGAAGTTGAGTCTGCAACTTGAGCGCAACAATTCCCCAACTAAGGCAGGGCAGCGCAAAAGGGTTGCCACTTCAAGTTGCCCCTTCTTGCTGCTGCTGCTGTCGCTGCTAGGCATTAAAACCACATGTGTCTCAACACAAAACATTTTATGCCCCTGTTGGGTACACTGAAAACAAAAAACTGTCATCATGCACTTGTTTTCAAAGGCATTACAGATCTGTTTCACTTCTGCTCTTTGGCATATCAATATTTGTCATCGATATTATTGTTATTAAAGTGAAATTTCTCTGTAATCAAATATTTGTATAGGGTATTCGACTGTTGGGTAGTGTCGACTGTTCGCATTACTGTAAACTCATCTGTAGGTAATACTATTTGGAAGTTATAGATTGATAATTGAAAGTAAAGGATGTAAATTACAAAACATCCGAAAAATTATCTTCTAAATAAATATATGAAAAATATTTAAAGCAAAATTTAAGTCAATATGAAATAATAGAAATAATTATATGTTTTCGAATAGGTTTATGATAAGCAACTCTGGCATCTCTGTCAGCAATCGACCGCAGTTGATATGAAGCTGCCTATCGATAGTCGTGATCGGTTTGCCAGCTCATCTTTAAGAGTTTGTTAGAACTTCAGCATGATGTAGTGTTGCAGAATACTCTAATACTATATTTCGATTGTAAATGCAAGCGTAAATAATCTTCGTTGTGTTGTTTCTCTCGCTCTTGGTCTGCTTTTGTATTGATTTGTTACTTTTTCACGGTGTATTTCCGCCATGGGTCCTGTTGCTGCTACCGGGAAGACTGGGGGGAACGACCGGTTAGGACTACCACTTGGTTACGTTTCTGTCTTTCTAACAAGCTGCGTCAACAAACTAAACCACTTTGAAATTAACACGTTACATTGACATTGACAGCTTTATGCGTGGCATGCCGAGTGTCGAGTGAAAGAGACGTCAACAATCATCCTGAATGCGTGTGCGTGTGCGTATGCGTGTGTTTGGCAACGGTAGCTGTCAGTTACAGTTTCAAGCTAACGGTAGCTGCCAAACGATGCGGCAAATATGGCGGCATCTATGGCATCTGCGTAGTGTGGCCATATCCAAAATGCTAACTGGGAAAATGGAGGCACCGGAAGGCGTGCAAAAAAGGCAATTTCCGCTGCGGCGTAAACAAGACTAGAACTTAGTGTGTCCCTACCCCCCAATGACGCCACCTCTGACTGCCCCTGTTTCTGTATCTGTGTATAAGTGTGCGTAGTTTTTATGTGCTGGCATTCAGCGTTACGAAAATTACCAATTCAAATGTCAGCAGTCGTGGCTAAAACCATCTTCAGCTTTCGACTCTTCTCCCCAGACCCCTTTCCAACACTGCGCGAAATTAAATTCAGTGTCAATTCGGGTTTTTGCGCCAAGGCGTGCGCCTAACGAGGGATCAGCTGGTTCTCGCCCTATACGTAATCAGTTGGCGAAATAAATGCTAGAGCCTAAGCTGAGACAAATTGTTGTGAAAAAGTCTTAAGTGTCGAGACACAGCGCACACACTCCCTACACATTGCCCCAGTACCCCAGACTAAAGCAACACAGTATGTTGCCTAATTTATGTGCTGTTTATACCCTATGGCCACAAAGTTGCGTTGAAACTGCAGAAATTAAAGGTAGCTTTAGCTTAGTCTATGCTCGGGTTGTATTTAAATAAAATGCACTATTTAGCTATATTCAAAGCATATTTTTTGAGATTCGAAACTCAGTTACTAACATACATTTTATAAATTGCATTTCTCTGCAGAAAGCAGATCAAGTTTATTTATTTTTTGATATCTCCCAGGTTATGGCATTCCTTATCTATTCGTTAAATTTCATTACAATTGGATAAGAAATAGTGAAGATATGCACAGACAATTCGTTTAGTGGGTTCGATGTGTGCATCATGCATAGCTTATCTTTAGAAACACAAAGTAATGGGTTTCTATTGTCGGCTACATCTGGCTGTAGCTTTTTGCCCGACTGAACCGTTTCTTACTGTCTTACACTTTAAAGCTTTTGTGTAGGGTAGCTTTCTAGTCAGCCTCTCTGCACTTTGTTGTTCTTTTTATTTTGCCTTCAATGTACTTTTTCTATTGCTTTTGTTTTTTTTAATTTTCGGTGCGTGCCCCGACAAAAAAAATGTATGCCCTTCTGCTGGTACTTTAATATAACTTTGGAGAGGGCAACCTCTTAGGGTCTTGGGCCAATGAAAAGTGCAAGTGCTGCAAAAGCAAACTGTGCGGAAACATTCAAGGAGTGTAAATTTTTTCGCAGCCTGTTATTTAATGGATTACCCAGAAAAAGGGGTGCAAAAGCCGTTAGAAAAAAAAAATAAAAAAATAAACTGAGCGATGAACCTGAAATTTTAACTGGGTAATAGCTTTAATTTATTTTACGTAATAACAATTCAAATAGACCATGATACCGAATAGAATAAATAACAAGTCAATAATTTTGTTTATCAATATTATAAACTTTATGAAGTGCACCATAAAAGCAGCAGTATCAATATTATTATTACCTTTAATATTGTTTGTGGAATGTGCAATAACAAAGCAAAGTTCAGTTGATTTCACAAGTATATTTTCGATCTATTTATATTTAGATAAATACTTGAGCATATAGTATATGTAGTTTAATAAAATTTGACTAAAATTGGATTACAGTATTTGTATAAACTGCTTTTGGATTTCAGCTATTTGATTGCTATTTGATGTGCATCCTTTTTTTTACAATTTCTTTGACAATGACAATAAACAAAAAAGAACAACATCCACAGCAATTGATTTGTTGCGTTGGCAATTTGTTTACATGCAATAAATTTACAAATCAACGATAATGCAATTTATTTGCTTACACTGAATTATATTTATTTCCCTTTTTGTGTCTTTCCGTTACACGTTTTTTATTGTTGCACTCGAATTTCGAATACACTCGAATTATTCATTTTCGCTGGCCCCTTTTATATGTTGCCCAGTTTATTGGTTTTTTATGTGCGAATATTTATTTGAGATTCGCTGTCTGTTTTTTCCTAATAGCGTTTACACCACTTGTTATTGCCAAATTAACTTTTGAATGATCTTTTGCATATTAGAAATAATATAAAGCGTACACTGACGTACTGACTGTAAAATACCCATTACTATTTCTTTTTACATTAAAAATGTTTACTCCACAATGTAATATTTATGTGTAAGATAACTCTAAATTGAACATAAAATGTTGTAATTCGGAACATATACTATGTTCTGATCTAGTCTACAAATATCCACATTTCACTGAAAAAAAATAAAATTATTTTAATTATTATTATTATTTCGAATGGTAATAGAATTATATATTAATATTTCTTCATGTGTATTTTTAAATAATATTTTGTATCACTGTTTGGCTTTGGGATGTGTTATACTTAGTTTGTTCATTTTTTATGACATGAATAATGTGAATAAAATACAGAAATCCTGATTATTTTATTGAAAATGCAAATGAGATTGCGGTTAAAGATTGAACAAATAAATTAATTGCTCGATTATATTTAAATTTGGATTAGTATAATATAACAAGTTGTTAATGTTAAATTAAATTGTTAGGCAATTCAAATTAATTAAAATGAAATATTCAAATTTAGCAGTGGTTATAGGTTATTTTAATTAATAAAATTATTTGTAAAATAATCATATTAATCACGCTATTTGTTTTAATCAGCTGGTTTAAATTTGTTGTTTAAATGTAGAGCCTTCATAGTACCAGATTTATGTACCTGAAGACAAACCAACTAGATAGCGAATTTAAATTTTACACCCCTAAAGCATTGTTCACTTGAGGAAATCTTCAGCCAGATTATATTGTATCCACTTAAGCCACAAATTACTCAATACAGATCCAAGTGAATCCTAATTGAAACATCTAATTGTCGCATAAATTTCAAATTTTATCGCCTCAGACAAGCAGAAGCTGCAGACGCCAGTAAGAGTATAACCGCAGTAAAGCCAAGCGACTAAGCAACAACATAACAACAACAACAACAACTTGAACAAATTCAGCAACATCAACCATAATTCCATACAACAACAGCCGCATTACAATAAGAATGTTCAATTTTGAGTCGAGTTGGTATTCGAAGTTCAAACACTTCCGTATCGTAAATATTTACGATTTACATAAAGTTTTATTTTGTAAAATCGTGGCGGCAATTTTGAAGTTTTTCTTTCTTATATATTTTGCCATTTAGCCAGTTATCCGCCCCCAACTCACTTTTTATGCAGTTAATTGAAGTGCGTACTTATGAACTTGGTCAGTTTGTAGTTGCCCCATTCACTATCCATCTGTGTTTGCTTTTCCCTTGCTGCAGTTTGCTATTTTGGTTTTGTTTTGTTTGGGAGCTGTAGCTACAAGCGCCATTTGCTGCAGTCAGAGCATTAGAAAAAGACAAATGGCGCAGAAGCAAGAGATAGAGATAGAGACAGAGACAGAGACAGAGACAGAGAGCGTGGCTGAACAGTTAGTTAAAAACGGGAAATCTTTGCAGGCTGTGCTGTAAATTAAACTAGGTTGATTTTTTGTGGGTTCCGTTACGGGTTCTGATTCTGATTCTCTCAGTTGTCTCTCATTGATATGCCAACCAGGTCGGTAGTTGGTTCTTTTTTGTCTTTTGCAATGCGCCTAAGAGCATGCTAGAATTTGCAGTTACTTTGTCTATGCTCTTAAGAATTATCATTACCCTCTAATTGCCACACGTATCGCATTACGGTTCATGCCGCTTCCCGACATACGCTACGTGTTTTGGGGTGCCTAAAAATTCTACAAAAAACCCCATTACATAATAAGAATATATAAGGGTTAGTTTCTGTTTAAATACTCTTTCTCGTTCTGAAAATATAGGGTCAATATTCTTAAAGCATCAGGTTTCGTTTAAATTATTAATAAATAACTTCAATCAAATTCAATTATTAGATTCACTTTAAAATTCATATTAATTTAGTTAGAATATAAATCTATAGTTAACCATACATTTTATTTTATAGCGTATCCGATATTCGTAAGGTGAGAAGCTAACTATAATATATTTTTGCACTTCTTTTAACGCCTATGAGAAGTCTTTAATATGGGTGCTCAGCGTAACATCTGTTTGACATGTTAGGCCCACAGCTCATCATGCCGCAACTTTCCTGACTTCCTGTTATTTTTTCCTGCTTACACACACAAGCACTCACACATACACACACACACACACACACACACACAAACACACAGACAAAGTGCATATATAACTGCAGTATGCTGGCAAACATTTCAGCCTCTTGGCAGACATCAATGCTCAATGCTCATTGCCAGACTGTTGACATTTTAATAAAAATTATTTCAGTGCAATCGCCGCAATGCAGAAACGCCTTTAAAAGGTTGCAGTTAGAAAAGCACAGATAGCCAGAGTGAGGGGGAAAGATGTGCAATGATGGAGAAGAGCGTGTGTTATGGGTTGTGGCACCATTAAGTTTGATGTGGAAAATGCAAGGCTCACAAAATGTATTTGGCAGATGATGCGAGAGTTATTTAAAGCGTATCAAACTGAATTTCCTATTGCATTTTAGGCTTAAGTCCATAATAGCTTCAAAGACTGCACATGCAGCGTTTTGAAAGTAAGCCTTAAAAGAAAAGTTTGCCTGAAAAGCTATGCTAATTTTATTGCTTAGAAAGTTCATAGTTCAATTAAAAGTTGCATAAATATTTTGAGCTGAGACAAATTGCATGAATACACAATTAAAATGCAGTTATTAATGGTTCTTAGCTTACGTAATAAATATTTGAATTTCTGAAATGTGAATTTTAATTATATAATTTAAGAATAATTACTACTTTTACTCAAACACATATGCACATCTCTAACACGGTTTCGTCCTGGTCGCCCAAAAAAGTATGCTACAGAATGTTGCACAGCAACAACGAACCCCGTCCGGACGTTTCGGTCTTTTTATACCTCTCTCCATCCTCAAATAAATTTCAAGTTTGGGCGACTTGTGCGAAACTGCTTCTTATTTTTTTTTTCGGTAGCTTTTTGTGAGTTTTTTAAACTCCCCACTGAAACTGATTCGAAAGTAATAAAGTTTTATGGCACCAGCCAATTAGCGAACTACGTAGGCCAACTGGCGCCGGGAAAGTGGAGCCGGAAACTGCTCGTAAGTAGTATTAGTCCCATGTTAAGCTCAAATTTCAATTCCCGAGATTTCATAGTTGGCCTTTTGTATTTTCGTCACTTAATTTATAATTAATGCTGTGTGGCCTTGGCTGTAATTTTTCGGCACTTTATATTGGTTTATGACTTAACGAGTGGCTGGGCGGTCTTTAAGTTGTTTCTTATCAGCTTATCAGTTGATAAGTTGACTGGGCATTGTCTGTGGCATGCTTTGAATGCTTCCCTCCATCAGCACTTCCTACTGCCTTTTGTGAGAGAGACGGGCCAACTTTGCCGACTTTGTGTTGCTCAAAATGTTGGCAATTTGTTGACAGCCCCATGGCAGATAAGCCAACAAAGACACATGGAGAATTGTCAGAGGGAGAATTGGCACAGGAGCCATAAATTAAACGCCTGTTTTGGTCAGTCTTGTTTGTGGCCATAATTATTATTAAATATGCCAAAGCATAAATTATTGATTATAGTTGTAGAACAATGTAGAGTGATGCAAAATGGAAATTAAATGTGTATTGATTAATTACTTGACTGTCGAATTCCAATAGACAATTTCATTCTAATTGTATTGCAATGCAAAACTGTCATAACAACATTGGGCTACAATTAGAATTGATTCAACTACGTCCATTTGCAACTTTCACACCACAAATGGCGGATGCGCAGTTTTATTAACGACCCTAAACCTTGAATCACTAAATGCACTAGATTATTTTGACATTAATCCATTTGGAAAAGTCATTACATTCTAAAACTTAGCGTTCTGCGTCACTGTTAACTTTGTATTAAACACTGAAATTTTTTAAATATTTATTTGAAACGAAATATCATGTAGAAGTTGACTATGAATTCTAGTTTTTAAAGAGGTGCATAAAAAAACTGTATACAATAATGTAATAAGGAAAAGGTAATTCTTGCTAGATAATATTTGTTTAAAAGTCCTACGTTCAATAAGTTGACTAATAAATTATAATAAATTTTATAAAATGTATTTCGTTAATCAGAATAATCGTATTTCCGAATTTTTCAGAGGCAAACTTCAGGCAAAAAGAAGATTTTAATAATAATATTTTTTAAATTCTTAGTTGGATATTATTTTACATTACTCTTAACAAAATATTAGTGCAAATTTATTAAACCGCAAAATTTCAAAATCATGATTAGGTAAATTACAAATTCTTGTCCTCTCTCTTAAATAACTAGAATCAACGAAATTCCAGCAAATTTAATTAATCACCTTTAAAATCTGTTGCAGCTCTAATTAATTTCTCCGAAAGCTTATTAATACTTTTGAAACTCAATTTACAAATTTGTGAGAAAAAACTTTATGTTTAGGATGAGTCAAATGAAAACGCTTTGCTGACCTTGTGATTATTATAAATTTTCTATGTTATCAACAAATTTCATACAATGCAATTTAAAGATTATTTAAAAGTTATTGAAGTTGAGCATTTGGTATTTGTTATTTGCAGCATATGGATAAATTTGCCTAAGATACTCCTCATAAACAATTTTCCTAACACCGTAAAAGCCGTTCACAAACACAATTTTCAGTTAGCTTAAACATGATTATATTATTTAAGATCTTGTTTTTTTTTGTTGTTTTTTGAAACGTATAACCTTGTACAAGAAACTGTAATTGATTTCACTTTTCCCTTGCTGTTGCCGCTGTTGCTGTGGCTTGTCTTGCCGTTTGCTTTTGGCCTTCTTTAATCTGGCCAGGACAAACAATAGCAACAACAGCAGTCCCAACAAAATTACTCAAGTATATGACCTGAGGTTAAGCCCATGCTTTACCGTTTTTATATACTTTTTACTTGTTTGGGCAAAAAATACAAAGAGGAACGTAATATACATTACGAGGACAAATTTTCGCCTCAAAGCCAAATTTCAATTCATTGATAAGCCCTGAATTAAGCTTGAAGAAGGCAGTGAAAAAATAAAATTAAATAAATATGTCAAATATTTGGCTTTTTTTTACCAAAAGGCACAAGGTGAATCATGCAGATTTTGGATGGTTAGTGTAACCTGAACAGTTTTGCTTTCTTTTTTATGGATTTGCTTTTTTTTTTGTGTGCCGTTGCTTGGGGTTTTTATAGAGCTTTGATGTTTGCATAAAGTTCAAGTTAATAAAATACTTTTATGTTTCAATTTGGCCTGCCACATTATTAAAACTAGTTTAGCCTTAACACGCCCACACACACACATAGTGAATACACCAATGTTATAAGGAGGCGGCAAACAGTGTGGAGAGACGCTTTTAATTTAGCAGGCAAACTTGATCCAAAGTTTTTTATTACCTTGGGCGGCTGCTTGGTTATTAAATGGACGCACTTGCAATCTGCTTTATGGCTGACATTAATAAGCATTGTTTCACACAGATATATACATATATATGGTATATATACATACAAATTCACACTCGTACGTGTTTTGGTAGTGACAATTTAGATGTTGTCTACAGTCAGGCGCCTGACAATGGAACAAAATGCCATTAATACCGATCAAAATGCAGTTGCTTTGCTTTGGAAGTTGGTTTCAAAATTTGGGCAGAGTTGAGTTTTCCATTAGAAAATCCTTTTATATATACGTGTGTGTAAGCTATAAGTTTGCTACACTAGTTTCTTTGACAGCAAGAGGGGCAAACACAACAATAACAATTCGCTGTAAAAGCAGCGAATTTATAAACAAATAGAAAGCGAATCTGGCAGTTGAGGTTCGGCCTATAAAGAGTGAAGTTATGTGATTAAATATAGCTAGGAAAAATCTTATTAGGTTTATACCTCCCTGTGGGCTCGTTTCGTGCGCCCTTAATTGCATCCCATTAAGTAAGGAAAATTTGCTAAAAGTATTTTTATTTATTTATTTAATAACTTAATGCCTTGTCGACTTACAGTGCACAAAATGTTTAAAATTAACAAGTATATTAGAAAAATTTAATAATTTAAGCAGTTTAATATATTTATGTAATCAAAAGCGTACTTACAGATGGACTTAAGGAAAATCACATCTTTCTGGGATATTTTGACGCTATACTATAAAAATGTACTGAAATGGAGGCGTAGCAGACGAAGAAACAGCGAATATAAGAATTAATAGGAGTCTCTTATATAATATAAGTATAGTGGAAGAAAAATATGACAATTTCTTTTTCATCGGGTAGTTTCTCTTTCAGGATATTTTGCACAATGTGTTATTGATGTGAGCAAAAAGACATCGAGTTTGTATTGGAACGGCATTGCTTTATTTTTATTATGTGTATATTTATTATAGCTGCATTTATGACAGCCGTTTGGCTCATATAGGAGCGCATTTCGATGGCGATTTAAGTGTGGAATTTATATTATTGCTTTTTAAATGGTTTTCGAGTATTGCCAAACAATGAAACTTTCACAAATGAGGTCAGAGTGATGGGTAAAGGACCAGCATGAGACCTTTAACCATAAAGATAAAGTTGCAGTTGAAACTCGATAAACGAAAAGGTCACATTCTGAAAGGTCAGAATGCGTTAATGTAACTGAGCGTAATAATTGAAATAGAGATTATTATGGGGATTATTTAAACAAATAAACGAAATTATTTGGCAACAAATGCCAAATAATAAACATAAACAAACGAAATAAGATACAGAAAAACATAGATATTGCAAAGGTAGACTTATAAAGCGTAAACGTAGAAACCAAAACGTGAAATTGGCTAAAGATAACAATAGCATTGAGGTGAAGAAGAAATAAGCAAAACTGAAAAACAAACATTAATTAAGTTGAAATAGTGAAGACAATAAAATAAACAATATATAGATACGAGTACATTGGTTACCCATGATGAGAAAGGCAGACATAATTCTGCATTTTTATTTCTGTTTCAGAGTATCTGAGTAATATAGAAATACATGTATTTCAGTTTTACGCGGAATAATAAAATTTTACAAATACTCCATTCAACTTATTCAGTTTTCAATATACTTTAAGATACACATTGAAAATTTAAACAAAGTAAATATGTATTTGGAACAGTGACAAATTGTCCTAGTTTCTTTTCCTTCAATTACAGCGGTTCTTTAATTGGTAATCTTAAAAATACACTTTTCTTTTGTTTTTAATGAAGATTTTCGATTAATCAAGCCAAAAGCCAGCTCACTTCTAAATGACAATGAAAGCGACCAACGATTAATTAATAAAAACAAGGACAAGAAAAACCCAACAACAGTCTTGCCACACATAAAAGAGTCGGCCAATATCAAACACACATAAAACACCAAACCCAACACAAAAGTAACAAATTAGCAACAGTTGTTGTTGTCATCATTGCTTTTATAAATATTCACACATACATACAAATGTATGTATGTTTGTACATTCCCATAATAAATAGACACCCAAACTGTTACAAGGTCCTCGATTCTTTTGTTTTACTGGAGACGGCACAATGGGACAGGAGAGAACCGGACAGGACAGAACAGTGGGCCATTCACATGTATCTCAAATAAATGTTATACAATGTTTTGCCTTGGTTTAAGACTCCCTTGGTTCTGAATAGATTTTTTGTGGGTGTAAATTTAAATATTGACTGTGGGCAGCCTTAAACAAATATTTACGGTTTGTAAAGAGGTGCAAATAATTTGGTCTCGGTCTGTGCCTTTCGTTGTTTGGGCTACTTTTGCTATTGTGAGATACTCAATAAGCAGAAGGGATTCGGCTGCAGCTGAAGATGGAAATTCCGAAGACCCAAGGGTAATGTCAGTTACAGTTTAGTGCCTGGTCTATTGTGCATAATTTGCGTGTCTAATGAAAATTTCATAGACATTTCAAATGCAAATACAAACAACGTTTGGGTGTGTAGTTCAGTTTGTTTGCTGTGTTGGAAGAGAATGTTGCAACTAGATTCTATTTATGGATTTATGTTCAAGAGTGACCATTTGCTGTTAACATAATTGCATTACACGCTGATTATTCATCGATAGCCTGAGCTGCGATCGCATTTAAATTATATTTCAATGCTTTTAACAAAACCTAAATTCAGAATGTAGTTTACAAATGATTTTATGAAGCATTCATACGATAAGATATAATCCCCATAGCCGCCACACGCTACGTAATCTTATCGATAGCATCCACATGACTTTTTTAATAGCCCATAGAGTGGCTTTTATCGTCCTTCGATTAGCCGCAAAAACCATTGATTTGTTGCCCCAAATATAAAAGTTTACAGCTATTAGTTGGAAATATTACTCAAAAGCATTCGGAATACAACTGCAAGTTTTCGAGTATCAGTCTATAAATCAATACGACACGATCTCTCTATATCAACTTATTTTAAGCTTGTTTACAAAATGTCTTTCCTTCTGCTCGACTGATCTGCTCGGTCCTTACTGGTTTTATTTTCACTGATAGTCTCAACCATATTACAAGAATCTGCTTATTATGCTTGCAGCAGATAAAGTTGACTTGGGAATTCATTAGCCCATCAAATACATATCAATTGCCTATGCTAGCAGACTAATTTTAGTTGGTACATATTATAAGCTTCAATTAGCTACGCTCATAAATTAAATAATACTGCATGGCGACCATTTTGATAAGACCGGACGATAAGATAACACAATCAAGCTAATCTACTTCTTATGGCTACATTTTGAATTAGACAAAGCAAAACGGAAAATGAATCAGCACAAAAACGCACAGTTTTTAAGGAAAATACGAAAATACTATTGTTCTACGCGTAATCAAATAAATTAGTCAAGTACGTGCAAGTGCGTTATTTTCAACACATTGAGTGCCGTTGTGACGGATGAAGGCAGGGACTGAAGGGTTGGGGATTTTTCAGAGAGAGAGAGAGAGAGAGAGAGAGCTGGCAATGATGGTTTTCGTCTGAATGACTGAATCAACTCGACGAATTGTAATGGCATCTCGGCGTAGGAAGCGCTATCTATGTCGAGTTCCCCAACATTAAGACAATCATTTTAATTGAAGTGCCACTTGTAGTATGCCAAAAAAAGTAAAGAGCACAGAAACTACAGTTAAATATAAAATAAAATAGAATGGAGAACAACAGACACATCTCGCTCGTCAATGGGCGGACACTGCAACTTGACGGGCGAGTGTCGGGTGCTTAAGGACGGGCAATGCCGGCAAGCGGCTAATAAAAACTTGCGATGCTGTTGTTTTAGTTTTTCAGTATTTACTTATGGTTTTAAAACTGTGGGAAGGCTGCGCAGACAGCTAGTACTTAAACGTGAACTGTGCTTTGCGATAAAAACGCTAATTCCATTTCAATTCCAACAATTTAAAAAGGCATTACGTCTATTCAAGCACGGATCAGTTGTGATAGCAAGGTTTCCAGCAGGCTCCTGAATGTGAATTTCTTACAGTTTTTTATGTCAAATCAATATTAAATATAATTAATCACGACCAATTAAATGTAACATTTAAAATTATTTTTTTAAGAATTTTTTATATATTTTTTTTTTAATAATTTCGTTGTTTGCACAAAATCAACTCGCATTGTATCTTGTATAACTTCCAGGCATTTGCGCCAATAAGGCTAATAACAAAACTGATTTGATCTGAATTGTTGTGTAAATTAAAACAAGCCTACGAACTACAGAACAGCTGATGTTAGTCTGATTCCGCAGCATATGAAATTCATGAAATTTTAAATATGTTGTAATTGCTCAACCGATGCGGACAACTGCGCGAAACCGCTTGGCAAAAGCCACAAATGCAACATTTGCATAATTAAATTCTACATCATGAAGGTAAATGGCTTTCAGACATAATCATACGCAGCTATTAACTAAATTTACTACTGGTAGATTAGCTGCATTAGACGGTGTATTGAGTAGCTTTCGACTCTTTAAATAGATACAGAAAACTAACGAGTAATGTAGTTGTTGCTGAGTAGAAATAAAAACTTTAAGTACATCAAGTCAATTTGTTTAAAGGGTGCTTTCAAAATAATTTATTTTTATTTAAATGGAAGCATTCAGAAGCGTACAACTCGCCTGCTGCTGATGCACATTAACAAACTCATTTGGGTTAACTACTTTAAAATTGTATTTAAATAAAAAAAGTAAGTGTTTGCAAAACAAGCCGCAACACATTAACTAATAGTTTGCTATGTCAGTTGCCGCATTAACCACGTAGATGATTCAATTACAGCAAGCAAGCAGCAATTTGCCGACTGCATTCGACTGCAGCCTTTATAAATGTGCATTTAATTTAAATATGAATAGGTACATATATGTAGATGTGTGGGTAGGTATGCGTATGTGTGTGAAAGACCATTGAGCAGTCTTCTGCTGCCACATTTCTCTTACGAGCCTCGCATTGCTTTCACTGTTAATTATACTCGTCGACACTCTCTCATTATGCATGAATATAAAGCTGAGCATGTTGTTTTTTTTTTAACCCCTCGACCTTTTTGTTGCCCCCTTCCTTGGAACCTTAGTATCTTGTTGTACCTTTTTATGTATTTCGCTTTTCGTACTTATTAATATGAAAATTAATCACTCAGCAAAAACCCTTAAGAGAACGGACAAACACAACGACAACAAATTTTATATGCCATTTTAATGGTCCTATAATTAGCTCGTTTTCCTGCCAAATGCTTTTGGCCTTTTCCACGCGTTTCTGTTTACCTTTCGGATGGACGAAAACATTGCGTCTTTTTGTTTTCGCTGCTGTGTTTATGCTGTTATTTTGCTTTGTTTAATTTAACGCTTTTTAATGTGCTACATTCTTTCCTTTTGCTGTGCTTTGACTTCTTTTACTGCGCGCGCGTAACGCGTTACGCATACGTAATGTGGCACCGCCTCGAATTAGGCTATGAAAATTTTCTCTAGTTAATGAAAACTTTGCGACATCAAGACGTGGCATATCTAGCTATTTTTGTTTTAGTAGAGGTAATAGATTAAAGTACATGAAAAACAAAATATTAGGATAGCGAGTATAATTTTTAAAAATTAATTTAATAAAAAATAAAAATATGCCAAGTAATTTGTTATCTGTAAATTAGGCTCAACAGGAAGTGCAATATACTAAGCGGATTCAATTTCCATCGATGTAAGAAAGAGCCCAATGGGTCTAGGAATTGATTTTTTAGTTCCAAACTTTTGCTATTTGCTTTTAATTCCGAGAGCTCCGTGACTTGTCTGTTTTGAAAATTGCTTTGTTTTGTGTTTCTTAATGTTGTCAGTGCTGTTTTAAAGATTCCCTCTGGAGTCTGGCCGCTGTAGATACGAACTGCAGGCACTTTTGTCATTTTAGTCAAAACGGAAGGAGAGGCAGCTAAAGCCAGCGACGGCTTAAATGCCCAATTGGGCATATAGATAAGTTTCGGTTTCATTTTTATTCTTATTTTTATATTTATTTTCATTTGGCAAAAGGGGCCACTTGAATACGAAATGAAGTTGCCACAACGAACCACGACAAAACTAACTAAACTGAGAGGGAATTAAAAAGAGGAATATCAAATCTTGTTGCATGCATAAATTCAACACATTTTACGCAACCCGATTTTCGTTCTTACAAATCTCTGTTTAAAATTCATAAAACCGTACAAAGTGCAACAATTCTCAGATATGCCAACAACTTCTGGTTGACACGAACCTAGAATCGCCTATTAAAGTGTTAATTAAGCGACACAAAAAGTCGGATGTCGGCTTTTTAAATGGCATTAAGTTGTCAAGTTTTTGCTTTCAGCATGCCTTCCTGCCTGCTGCCTGCTGCCTGTTGGCAGCTTCATTATTTTTATAATTTTCCGCTTTCCCTTTCAGTCTGTTGTCCCATTAAATGGCCATTGCTTGGGCGCCGCAGCCGACCGCGCGTTAAATTTAATCAATTAATTTCACTTTTGTTTATTGGGAATTTAACGCATCCACAAAATATGGGAATTGTGCTGAATTGATTACGCTGACAAATAATTTTGAACTCATTTAATCAATTTTTATATTAATTAAGAGCAGCAAAAGCCCTCCAAAGTCTGTTAATCTTCAATGATTTTTACGTGTGATGAGCAGAAAATATTGTTTAATCGGGATATGGCAGGTGGTTTAATTATTCTATGAAATAAGCCAAATATTTTATAGACTAAGTGTAATATTTCAAAATTAAATATAAGTGCAATTACATTTTTAGTTAATAATAAATGCCTTTGGCATAACTTCATACCTTTCTAAAAGGTAATTTGCGCTGTTTAGGCTATTTCTATTAGCACTATCATTGGCCTATTTAAAATATTTAATAGTGAATTTTCCAAACCGTTTAGAATAATTTAAATTAAGTACGCTTATTTAATGCTGTAATTGAGACTGAAAAATTGCCAGATTGCATTAAATGTTTAATTCTTTTATATTTACGTAGATGATTATATTTTTAAAGCACATGTAGTGCTTTAATGGAATGTTCTTTTTTTTTTTGTTACTAGGGCCTTTTATGGCAGTGAATAATAAATGATAATAATTTAAATTTGGCCAGATTTTGCTGCTGATAAGATCTTGCAGTTGTTGTGGTGGGGAATATTTTATGAGATGCACAGATACAGGTAGTTTTGCGTTTTACCAGTAGAATATTTTCTGTCACAGTTTGTGTGATTTACCCTAAACAAAGTGTCTTGGCAATTATGGGTATCATCCCATTGGGCTAGGTTATGTAAACTGGTGTCAATCAGCCAAATATAAATTACTCATACGTCGTGATGTTTCTGACAGCGTCCAGAGATTTGCAGCTAAATATAGCTATGAACACGAAAAATAAATACATTGTATATATAGCCTTACGTTTGTATAAGTAAAAAATATCGAAATAATTTAAGCGGCCTAAATTTTGGACAGCTGTGTATAATGCTCTGCTTCAAGTATACATAAAACGCACGACCTGTGGTTGTATTTGTTAGTGCGTAAATATTATTAGCACTGATATCAGAAATGTATAAGCCGATTTGCCACTTCAATTTGGCTCGAATTATCGCACTTGACTTCGTTTTGAATAAGCACCAACTATGTATATCCCCTTCTCTATAGCCCTCGTTCTACTTTTGGTATTTTAGTATTTGTTATGTATTATTTTTTTGTGCAATTTTACGTATGCATATTTCATTTATCCTCTTTGAAAATTCCATCGTTCGGCATAAATGAATGTTCGTGAGGTTTTTGCTTAAATAAATCACAACTAGCTCAAAATAACGGCTGTAATGGCAACTGTAGTAATACGAGCAGTTATTTCTAGTTGATTAGTTTTTTTAAATTGCCACTTGATTTCTACTAGCTTTACGACTCAATAAACTCAGTAATATTCGTGCAAGAATTAAACAATATAATTGTAGAAAACTATGTACATACATACAATGATATATAATTTTTATAGATTGGTGTTTAAAGATCTCTTAAACACGCAAAGCTAAATAGATATTTATTGTTATTATTTGATATAATAGTGAATTGTAACATTTGCACAATTTGTATAATTTTTTACAAAATTTTACATTTCTTATTTAAATATTTCTGTTTTAAAATTTGATAACTAAGAATTATTATTTTCGAAACATAAAAAAATAAATTACTGAGAATTGGATTTATTTAATTAGATATTTTACTTTTTATGTGTTATGTTTTTCAGCTCATAATTTATTTATTTTATATTTCAGTTATATTTCCATTTATGTACATATTCATATGTAAATTTGGGTATATTATAAAGGTATTTTAATTTATTTTATTTAAATTGTTATACAAACCCATAAAATTCATAAACTAATATTTTTAATTTTTATTTTTATTAATTTATTGAATAAAATAAAACCTAACAAAAGTATATTAAATTTGTTATTTTAAGGAAATTCATAATTGAAATTAATAAATTTATATAACATTAAATTTATAACTGAATGAAAACAAATGTATGTAAATGTTTGTGTTAACAACGTTTAATGCACATTTTTAATTAATGGTATTTATTTATTTATATTTTTAATTATGAATTTATATAACAAATAATAATATACCATGGTTTTCATTCAAATTTATATTAATTTCTTATATTTTATGCATCTTTTAACATCACTTATTAAGTATTTGTGTTAATTATAATGCGTCTAGCATACTGCAATTGATTAATGTTAACATTTGCATTTAATTTGAAAATGTATATTATTTATTTATCTCGATTTGATGAGTTGTTTTTAGTTATTCACTTCCACTTGCTTATTATGCTTCATTTGCCGACTTTCGCTTCAGATAGACTGCAAATAGATTCGCAGAGTTTAATGCAATTAGTTTAATGCATCATTTTATCAGTTCGGCAAGCAGCCAATAAAGCCAAGAAGCTGAGATCCAAGAGAGAATAGCTTATCTTGGAGTTTTTGTTTGCTTTTCTTAGCCAAGTTTTGGGGAACACTTCATAACATATGACAGAACACCATGCTCATGGGACATTTTGCAGTTGCGTTTCTCTTTTGTTTCCATATTTCAAATAAACAAAAATTTCGCTAGTTTCGGCAGCCAAGTATTGAAAATAAATTTGCTGCCAAGAGTTTGGATATTTTGTATATTTTTGTGGCACTGACAGAACGACGGCAGAGGCGGAAACTTGCAAAATATTTATGAAAAAGGCAATGGGAATATGGTGCTTTAGAAAGCAAATGAAATATTATTGCCAGTAGTAAATGAAACGTAATTTTGATTACAGCTGCACAATCTTGGCAAATAAAACAAACAAACAGATAGGCAACAAATTAATACTAGATGATTAGTAAGGACAGAATAATAGAGTCGGACGTAACCTAAAATAGGAGATTTTGCGCTTTGTATAATCAAAACAAAGTAATTGAATTTTGCCGCCGTTCGAATTCTTTACACATCTACGTTCGTTATTTGCAGTTCGCGGAGGAAGTGGAAAAATTATAAAAAATCTAAAACACACTTGATCAGCGCTTAGCACAGGAGAACCTACATATATACCACAAATTGTGTTTCTAGCTACAATAGATAGCGTGATTTAGGGGTTCATAAGAACAGATAGACGTAGAGACTCGCCCACGCCTTCTTTTGTATTTTTTTAAAGTACAATTTAAAAAAATCCATAACATTTCATATTATAAATTCATTCAAATCGTCGTGCAGAAACTAATGAGAAATCAACGACTGAAATGCAAAACGCCAACGCCATGGAAACTACTGTCTGTATGTATGTAAATATGTAAATATGTATGAATAAATGCACGTCTTGCGTCCCGTTGTCTCTTCGGCATTGAATGCGTCAAATTCCGTTTGCGTATGTAAGTACGTACGTATATTGCGTTCATTAAAAGCGCGAGCGACACTTACAATTGCACACACACATGCACATGCACACGCATACACCTGCACTCAATCGCGTATTACAGTGAGTGGGAGCGTGCGTTGGTCGGAGAGCGAGCGACGTGAAACCGAACCGCACGTGGCGACTGACAAGCGGCAACTGAAACTGAACTGGCGAAACTGAGCCAGCCAGAGCGCTGCTGGAAGCAGCAGATGAGGCGATTGAGTGCGAAGCAAGAGCACAAAACAAACGAGTGCGACGATGAGTAGCAAAACAAGCAGCGTCTGCATGTTGTTATTGCCGGCGAAAGAGCAGAGCACAACAAAGAACACGTTGAGCGAGAGTCGAGAGATGGCAAGAGCTGGAGAGAGTTGGCGAGAGTCTGCGAGTGAGAGCGAAAGTGCGAGAGCTTATTGAGTGCAAGTTGCTTGCGGCAGTCAACAGGTGTCGCCACTGTGCGTTTGAGTTGTGCGAATGCCAGCGAGTTTGTGACTGTGTGCGTGCGTTTCTTTGGCTAAATTGTCGACAAATTGTTTAGAAAGGGATTTGAGTTTTGTACGCATTCCATGGCTCGGATTACACTTTTGTTTAGTTCTGCTTGTGCTTCTTCTTGGCATTGTGCTCGGCTTTCGGCCTTCACATGGCGTATGCGTAATATTTATGCAACTTGCGTAAACTGAAATACCCAGGATTAAACGCTTTGCATTCGTTGAGTTCTCATGCATAATAAATGCAAATAAAGTTACTCGTCTTTATTCGTGAATAAATAAAATTAATTTATCTATTTTTAAATATTTTCTCCATTGCTGAGCAAGTTAATAGTTCCAACTACTTTAATTAGTTAGACAAATATGAATGGCATGTGCCAACTTAGTATGTTATCAAAACGTGATTCAAATTACCCTCAATTAACATTAAACTGCCAGAAGAGATATTAATGAATATCCCAAGTGCCCTCATCACTTTGACACTGACCTAACCTCAGGGCAGCACCCGCAGTATGCCAATTAATCCAATTAGGGCAAACTAACCCCTATTTAAGGCCACACTGAAAAGGGAAAAGATTATCACGACATAAAAAATCACAATTCCAGTGCTTTGGACAATAACCATTTCAACAGAAGGTGGTGAAAAAACGTGCAAGAAGCCAAAACCATAAACAGACAAATAGTCAAGTTATCAAAGCGAAATTTAATTAAATGGCATAATGTATTGTAAATACATTTTAAATCAAAGTTTAATCCGCGATTTTCACACAATAAATATCTTTAAATGTCTTTGAATACGTTCAATTACTTCGAACTTCAGTCTTTCCATGTTGCCATAATTAATTTGATATTTATTGTGACATTGATTGTCATTTAGTGTATCAACCGAATTAAACTAAAATCTCATTAGCTAACTAATCGGCTTATTTCGATAATAATATGAACTCTGGCGTAATACCATCAATCATCGTATTTGTATTATTAGGGGGCGTTGGCAGGCGTCTAGAACAATGTCAAATGAAATATATATATAGATGACTTGAAAAGGACTCAACTCAACAATACGAACTAAAACGAACTAAAATTACTTTGAATATGGATTTCGAATTGCGTTTGGAGAATAGCATATTAGTAATGGACTGCATCAAGGAAAATGCTGCCAATATACGTATCGAGCATTTGATTTTGAAAGACCGCATTTCCGATACTTTGCAAAGGGCTCGTGAGAATTTGGCATTTATCAAAAAACTCAATATGGACATTGCTGATCTGAAAGTAGCTATGAACCGAATTGTGGTATCTCGTGTGTCAAGTGATGAAGAGACCGAAAAGAAATAAATGTTGTAGATAATCCCCATGATGTTGACAGCTATTCGATGAACTGAATATTAAAACAATATCCAGGAATACGTAGAGCTGATGTTGGTTCCATATATTTTGATACAATTGTTGACATGCGAATTACATTCTTATTGGTTTGTTTAAACGGTATGCTCAAAACAGAATATAAATAAAATACTTTAAGTGTACTTTTAAAAATGGCTACATGCTAAATAAAATAATTTAGACTGTTCTGCATTTTTTCAGCTTTATCACGGAGTGATATTTAACCTTTACTTAGCCCAAAATCATCAATTATGCTCGATGATTGAACTGAGTTGAGTTTTTGTCGCATAATGAAGTCCGTCAAAAAGACAAGCAACCCAACTCCACATTGGGTTGGTTTTAGTAGCTTGGCCTAGTTCACGATAAATCACATTTTAGCCACACATCAATTTTCAATTTCCCCCTAACTGAATGAACCTCAGTGCCCAGATGGAATAGAATGCAAAGGAAATTCCTTGCTTACCTTAGTTAACTTGATTGTAAGAGGCAATCAATCAAATTGGCTTCAATTATATTTTGTAAAGTATGCTCTTGTTTGAAGAAAACCAAGTGCAAATATCTGCAAAATTTCACACATTTCAAATGCGGGCTAAACCTGTCTCATATGTCAATCACAAGCAGCTTAAATACAGTTTTTTTTTTTTGATTGCTCAAAAGCGGTCATAATTTTTATTGTACACGCTTTAAATATAGATGTCATAATGTAACTAGCTCAAAGGATTTCAAATTCATAGCTTACAAATACAATAATTTAGTTGTATCATCGAAGCTTGCACTCCCTTAAAATTGCTTAAACATTTAATAATAAATAATTAGCATAATTGAGAGCAGCATACTCAAGTATAGATAGGATATGGTAAGTTATCGACAACGAAAATACGCAACCACAGCGTAAAATAAGGAAATAGTAAAGAAAAGAATCGATCTGTCCGATATTAGGGCCTGGTTTTTTCTTTGCAACAGTTTTCTCTCGAAACGTTTGATGTCAACTTCTTATCTAAAATGTCTTTACTACATCTAAATTATTCTAGTAGATATTAAACAGCATACTTTGTGAATGGGTGTGTTAAGTGTAAAGGTTTTTATAATAATATAATATATATGATATACTATATAAATTCTGTAAAAAATTCAATTTTTTCTGCAATGCGTTTCAAGTGTTGTAAAAGATTTAAACAACTCTTTGACAGAGTAAAACTGTCAAATATTTGGCAACTCTACAATAAGTATTTGAGTGCTTGTGTAGGTGTGTGTGGGAGAGAGACAGTGCATGTTTATATGTGTGTGTGTGTGTGAGTGTGAGTGTAGCTGCAGTCAAGCATATAGTAAGCCGATAATGCGCTGACAATAGTACTATAGAGAAGAGCGCTTTTATACAGAAATCGGCTTACTGCCTCTTGACTTCGTACACCGATGTCGGCCTTAGTAAGTAGATGCTGCCAATTGATAGACCATTAAATCGATAGTTTTAAGCTCCTTTTCGCTGTTTCACTTTATACTCTGCTCTTCTGCAATGCATTAAGACATTTCGGGTGCACATCAAGTCCCAAATCAATTATTTATATGCTGCGAAACTAATGCTTTAAGCAAAAATATTTTCATATTGGATTTACCCACAAATGCTATCATGAAATATGTAAAGGAGAAACAGGCAAAAGGTGGAATATTGTTTATATGAAACTATTTATAAGCTTAAATATAAAGCTTACAATTAAAGCCTTTAAAGCTTTAGTTTGTTAATAAATATTGCAATTCCTACTTAAATCTTAGATGTGAAAATAAACTTTTATTTATACAGACTGACAGGCAGACATATATATGTACTTTATGGGGTCTGCCACGCCTTCTTCTGGCTGTGACACACATTTCCCACTTGCACTAACTTAATGTACCCTTTTTACTTATTTAAAGCAAAGGGATTAGAAAATTAGGTTATTTTTTATAAGCGAAAAATAATAATGCTTTAGTTTTTGCATAAACTTTTGTTAGTTTAGTGTCAATAAAGTAAAAGTGTTGAAAACTGTCTGAAAGACGGAGAAGTTTGATACATTGCTAGATAATAAATTGCCATACGTTACCTTTCCACGACTTTCATATGGTGTCTAGAATAGATAGCTTACCTGCAAATAAAATAGGAATAAAATATTAGCGAGTTATTATAGTCAAGTAACTTTAACGTCTACGCCTGGCAAGAGGAAGTTTTGTTTATTCTTCCCCTCCTACACCTTTCTGCTACCAAAGCAAAATAAAAGAAAAGTCAATAAGAAACAGAGAGCAAAAAAGACACAAAAAGGTTGCTCATTTTGCACGCTCGATTTAAAAGGGAAAACAGTAAACATTCCAATGTTTGCTCATTTTTTTAAGCTGGCTAAAGCGATTTTTATTAATACTCATTTGATTGAAAAATTGTTAAGAGTTTCAATAATTTTGAGGTATTTGATCTAATTATTGGCCGTTCTGCTTTGCCACAACTTTACTCATTACGCGGCGAGCAATGCTCCAGTGAGTTCAGTCATTTGTCTCAACTATGCAACTACTTAAAAACTTTAGGAACTCAGAACAAACTCCAGTGAACTATGCAACTGCTGCGCTACAGAGGTGACACGCACAGGTGTCAAAGGTAAGCGCGTTACGTGCCACAAAAGTGTGCACTTTCCCCCTTTGATTGGGCAACTTTGATTTACCCAACACGTTTCGGTAGCACATTACGCATACGCAGTGTCAGCCTAATTAAAGTAATCAGCGTTTGCGAACGCTCAATGGCTAGACAAACAGTGGGCCACTGATTTTTGACAAACGCAGCGTAAAAACGTTGTTTATTCTCATTTTTGTCTGTTTCATTTTTTCTGGTATTCACTTTTTCTTTCTACATTTCGCTTGCAATTTAATTTTTGTGCTTCCCTTTTCTGGTCGCTGTTTGCGTAGCTAAAATTGTTTTCTATTTGAGGTTGCCCGCCCACGGCACAGACATATAAACAGACAGACATACGGACAGAGAAAGAGACGTTCATGGAGCTTCTGCTCCCTGGTCGGGTATCTATTTCAAGGGTCCCAGGGCACTGCCAACCTGCAGATACTAACGAGTAAATGCTGCTCAGGGCGTTGAAAATTGCATGTTGGCAACTTTTTATTTTAGAAACGACAAGTGGCGAGGATTGTGAAGTATGTTAAATTTGCCAAGCGCAGGTTGAAATTCCAATGTATTACAGTACTCGAGACTGCAAATACAGAAATCTTTTCTTAATTTGAGAGAGTACAAACCAAAATTTACTAATATAATCTGCACCCAAATGGCTATGAAAAAAATAACTTAAATTAGTTAAGCATGTCGACCACGCTTAAAACGACCACTTTTATTCTGGCAGAATTCCTAGACCTAGCTAGGTAGCTAGGTAGGTTTAAGAAAGCTATGACAGGACGATCGCGTAACGCGAGCTCTAAGTATGTGTATATAGAGAAATATTACAGGGTGTACAGTGAAATAGACTTGCTTGACTTTATGGTTTTTTATTAAAATTTAAATATTTAAATTCCAATGTAAAAAAAAGTATGGTATAATATAGTAAAGTATATAATTATTTATATTTATTTTTTTAATGATATATCCATTAACTCCTATAAATTCATAGTTGCCTGCTTTATTCTTAATGCGAATTTATTGTATACAAAATCTGTAGCTATTTGTACAACGAATTTATTGTCCATAGATAAACTAGTATGTGTTAATTGTGTTAAACTAGAATGTGTAAATTAATTATAGGTTCTCGCTCAGAGTTGTACAGAGAATTTTACATAGTTCACTTTGGAAATTACATTTGAAAGTTATCGAAATTGTTTCTTCTGAGACACGTCTTCAAGAACAGAACACACAAAAAACATTCAAGAAAAACAATGATTCAACATGAAGATCGCGAAATCGATAAGGCACTTGAGCTCTGCAAACTGATTCGTAAGGATCTGTACAATTGCGTTAATATGGTGCAGCGAATGGATAATAAATATAATGCGCCTGACCGATATAGGATTCAAGCGAAATCATGTAATTTGGCTGAATTAACAACTACAGCGATAACTGTACAAACTGCAGAAACGATCTTTCCACAAAAAACACTGCAATTGGAAATGCCTTCAAATATATCCAGCCTACCAACTATTTCGCTGGACATAAGCTCCACTCTGTCCTCCACTGTGCTCAGCCAGAGCAGCGAAAAGGTCGAGGGTCGCACCTCCCATGAGCTGAATGCCATCTTTGTGGATCTGACCAGCAAGTGCATCAAACTACGACGTGAACTGGAGGCAACCGCGGCTCATGCCCAGCGTATAACCGACTGCTGCTTGAGGCAAGATCAGGTGCACCATATACTATTGGATGTACAGACATCGAAGACCTTCATATGCCAGCATTGGGGAAATCCTATTACGCGAAGAACTTATTAGAAGTGAGGACTGGACTGGCAAGGTCGAATGATTGTTGACTTCTTGAATTTGGTATCCTTTGTAAATAATTTGAATTTTTGGTGATTTTTGTGGTCCAAACAGTGCAAGTAACCAATTTGATTTAGACGAGAGATCGTGGACAGGTACTTTTCAGCGTTTTCTTTTTATTATATATTAAATGTAATGACTGCCACCATTAAGAGAGAGTCAACTTTGGCCAACTTATCCAAAACTCATTTGACTTGCCATGAAAATGACGCAAAAAGTTGCTCTCTGCTAGAGTCGCAAGTGACAACATGATGGCCGAAGGATGTGACAAAACAGTAGCTAAACAGACATACACATTCGTGACATGTTCGCAAGCGCAAGTTTTGAACTAATGATGATCATCATGATGAGCTACATGTTTATGACGGCGGAGAACACAAATATGAGAGATAAAATATGAAGGGAAACATGAGAAATTGCTAGCCAGGCAGGGCAAAAGAAAAGTTGGCGAATAATGTAATGCAAAAGTGGCCAAGGCTCTGAACTCAACTTTTGTACAAAACATTTCCAAGTTAGTTAGTTCATTTTGCATCTTTTTTATACCTTATGTAACACCATCACATCCCCACACAAACCTCATCCCACAAGCATATACTAGCACCCATTAAATAAAGAAATTGTGTGTATTTTTTTATAAGAACACTCTCGACTTGAAACATTTTTCTTCTTCTTGTTATAGTGATTTGTTTTCTTTAAAAAAAAGGCCGGTACTCATGCAAAGCGTCTTGGAAAATAGCCTGAACTGCCCAGCTGTAAGGACATAAAACAGAAGTTTTGAGTATTTCACGTGGGCTTTTACTAACGCCAGCGTAAGTTCAAGTAATAGAAAAATAAACATATTTATCAAGCTATACTTTGTGAGAGACACATTTTAGCCGTAGAGAAAACTGAAAAAAAGAACAACTAATACAAAGTTTTTCTAGGTCTTTAAAGTACATTTATTGTTGGGTACTTGGCATAACTTTTATATTTAAATCCTGTTGTTTATTTTTGCATTAAGACCACCTAGCAATGTACTCAATACTCATTGAAGATTTTCCCTAATCGGAACAAATAATGAAGGATTTAATATGTATAGGTGTTAAGAGAATTAAAACCTTTAAATGTCGTCTAATTTCTGTTAAATTGCAAGCGTTTATCAGCTGCCTCAACAATTCGGTCTCCAACAAGCTTTTAGCTGGCTTGGAATGCAATTCCCTAACTGCATTGGCTCGTTATAAATAGAACATAAAATGAAATGCATTGCTGGAGCTGTCAAGTTTTTTTTTTTATATTTACGACAAATAACAAAGCACACATAAAAACTGTGTGTGCCATTAAAAATACTTTTTACGACGTATATTTTACTGCACTTTTCTTAGGTATCGATTGATGTGCCTATGAAAATTTATTTGCGCCTTAACGGCGCCTTCGCCTTAGGCTTGGCCTTTGCCACAAACTGTGGCGCTTCCTAGTACGACACTTGACTTGTAGCCTAAAAGCACTTTAATCAGCTTCTAATTTGTTAAGGACCATTCCGTTTGGAAGTGCCGTTTGGGGAAGAAGCACCACATGCCAGCCGAGAGGCTGAAATCAAAGTCGAAAATGTACGAAAACCGCCAAATTGTTTTCTATGTGAAATGCAGGCACAGAGCGAGATGGCGACCGAGAGGGAGTGGGAAAGTATGAGCACGGCCAGGGAGGTGGAGGGAGCATGTGTGGGTATAGTTTGGCGTAGTTCTGTTGGCAAAACGTTGGCATTTGCTCAGTATAAACAGAGCATTCTGCTGCTCCTTTGTTTGTTCGCTGTAGAACCAGGCCATTCTTGGCCAGAAACTGTGCTCCTTTGGACTGCTTTGTTTGGGCCATTTATAAAGGACTTGGCCATACAAGTTGTTTAATTAAGATTTCCTGCGGGTCCTCCACTCTCGCTCGCTCTCTATGTTCAATACAAGCGGAATGCTTCTGTCTCTGCTCCCTCGCAGCTGCTCAATAAACACGAATTGTCTGAAGAATTCCTTAGGATATTTGTGTGGGCATAAGTAAATATTCAATCAGAATAGTAAGCATTCAGTTTGACTCAGAACTTTATGAAATACATAACAGTGAATAACAATAGTTGGAAGAAATACAGAAAAAAATATGCTTAAATTTTCAAACATTAAAATAAATAGACCCTGTATTTAAAAAAAGGACAAAAACGTCCAATTAGATGGTGCAAACGGAAAACGGTTGTAACAGACAGAAGAAGGCGTCACAGACCTCACAGGGCGATGAATTTGGTCGGTATAACTACGCTGATCAAGTTTGTTTGAGAACGTTGATCATATATATATATATATATATACTTATATATGAGAATTTTGATACTTGCCCCTCTAACATCAATACAACATAGCAGCAACCTTGATCTTGCAAACTTTATTATTATTTAAAATATTTATATTATTATTTTAAAGCTGTTCTCAAGCAATTGCTTTCACTTCAGCTGTCTTAGGATTCCCAGCTTTCTTTGATTTACAAATTAATGACGCATTAGACAGACAAGGGCATGATACGAGTGTCATTTCACAGACAATTCCGTCATAAATATATATATATATGTAGTATGTATGGGTGGGAGTGTAGACTCCCCTTAGGATATACGCTTAGCATTTCCGTATGAATAAATATTTAATCAATCAATTTCGACAATTTCTTTCTTGGCTCGTCAAATGCGGATGATAAACTGAACTGGAATGATGGTACGATAATAATAATAAAAGTGATTATCTTAATGATGATTATGGGAATGAAGATGATTATGATAAGGCTGGTGCTGTTGAGGCGTAAAACAAGTCGAGACACATCAAATTGATTTGATTGAAATGCTAATTCCGTCCAAAGCACAGGAAAAAAGGACAACAAAAGAACTTTTGGCGGCTGATTACCATAAGCAGAACCGAACCTTAGCCGATTCAAAGAGAGGTAGTCTATTATCGGGCTTAGTCATTCTCAGTGTAATGACAGAGCTGTATTTCAGCTCTCTGCCTCTCCGATTATTCTAGGAACTCGTCAGTTAACTTCCGCTTATCATCGCTCTGCTTCAGTTTCAATTTCGTTTTCATTTTCGATTTCGATTTCGTTTTCGTTTTCAATTCAATTGATTTTGAATGAATGCGCATTTCTCTGTAGCTCTGTGTTCTGACTATGATTCAGTATTTGGCTTTGCCTCTGTTTTGTGCGTTCGGTGATTATCAGAAATGTGATTAGTTTGGCTGCTGTTTTTGACACTCACTTTGTAGCTCGGAATTGTGTTTGATGTGGCCCTTTCAATATTTAAAATCTCTTCACTGACAGACTGGCATTCCATAAATACTGTCAACACATTATACTTTGTAGACATTATGAATTTGCTGTGACATTTCTGTAACTGATTTGTTGCATTCAAATGTAAGCATTTTCCAATGTCCATACTGCATTCTTAATTGTACTAGTATTGTGCACTAAATGTTTTAGAAGTTACAAGTATATTTAGTATTAATCAGTTTAATTTGATTGTTATTATGATTAAGATTATTTGCATACGCTTCTCAAAGTTTCTTCTGTTCTTTTTCATAAAGTGAAAATAATTCTTGTCAAAAGTTATTCTTATCTTGTTATTACCAAGGAACTTAAGAACATCAGCAACAGTCTGAATAATAATAAAATTCCACAACAAGAAAGTGTCAAGAATTTGACAAGGCAACTGCAACTGTTGCCTCCACGAGCAACAGCGGCAAGAACTTAAAATTTGTCACTTGGAAAAGCAAATTGTGAGTGTACAAAGCTGGAATTCACAGTTGTTGCATATACTATTTTAGCAAGTTAACAAAACATAATCTATTCTGTAATATTTATTTCATTTGTATGCTTTGTTTGGATTGATAAATCGCTCTATGTTATACTATTTGTCATAGAAAACCTCTCATATATCCAAAAATTCCATAAAATACATCGCCCATCTCAATTTTCAATACTTTCTACATATGTCAATATATTTAAAGTCCATACAACATATTTGTTTATCCTGTGACAATATTGTGGCAAAGGACAAATGCATATTTGCAGCCATTTTGACTTATATGTAGGTCGCTCAATGAGTCTATTTGGCAATCGGCAAAAAGTTTCCAAAACCAAATACTCAAATTGCTGCAGCTGTTGACTATACTCAACAGCAATAAAATGGTTTAAAGCAATTCTTCGTTCATATTTGAACACAAAAATAAATATTCACACTTGAATTGTTAAATAACAAACTAATTATTTTGATTATTACGTATAAAATTTTTATGTATAAAACGAATTATTCAGATTATAAATATTTTAGCGTTAAGAATTAACAAGGGTGAGTATCTTGGAAATCAAATAAAGTAAATTAAGATGCATGTTTGCAATTGTTTTAAATTGAAATAAGAAATAATAATAGGAATAATCAAAAATAACTATACGTTAATTTATATGTTGGTTGAAAGCATAGGAAATTTAAAAAAACAAAATTTTCTTTTAAGTACTACATTAATATACAACACAATAGTAACAGCACTGTCAAGCTAACTATATTTAGTTGGCAACTGGATCATCCTGAATGGTTTGGCAGGCCACAGAGCTGAACCGCTGAAAGTCTGCCTTATCACCAATATCTCCAACAGATTTTCGATTGTCATTACCGTTGAGATTGATATTGTCATTTGAATATTTCTTAAGGCTCTGATGCAGCTCTTTCATGCTTTGGGATAATAATCTTACGCGTCCCCTAATAACCTCAATCTGATCATGAACAACCTGTAGCTTATCAAAGCTCGACGGATTTAATTCAGAGTGATCAACTCTATCGATATTGGCCAGTTGTATGGCTTCTGCTCTATCGGTATCTCTGGCAGTTCCATTCTCAGATACATCCCAAAAGGAATCCTCTTCTTCTGGTTCTTCCATTTCAACCAAACTTGTCAAAAGATTAATTTCGCTTTGAGTCTCCGACATGTTGCTATGTTTTTAATCTATTTCAAAGAATTTAAACAAAATGATTTTCCATAAAGTTCTGATTGAAATGAAATGTTTTTTATGCCTCGAGTGTTGTGATGCATATGAATGCCACAGCCTGCTTTGAACTTGTGTGACAAAAGATTCGTATGAAATATAAGGTCAATTAAAAGCAATTTCACTCAAAGGCGCCGACAGACAGGCAAATAAATCACTGAAAAACTTGTCATTTTATTGGGTGTGAAGAGGGGAGATAAACGGAGACCAAAGTGGAACATTTCGCCATAGTTTCGCAGCTGAATAAAGAGACGAAATCAAAGTCTATAAGTTAACGATGACAGAGATAGTGCATCAGGGGGCTGAGGCAGGAAGGCTTAAAGGCGCCAACGCAGCAAGCCACCAATTGAAGACAAAGGCAGAAAAGAGCAAAAGACGGAAATGCAGCATTCATTCATGCTGCCTTTCAGCCTGCCTTTTGACTATGCTCCCTCTCAAGCTCCATCCTCCCGTTCATACTCTTTCTTTGTCTTTGTTGCTATTTTGCTATTTGTCTGATTCCGTTTGAAAAACAGTTTCAATGGTTGTTTGCCGGCGTAGTTGTTGGATTGGCAAATGCTTAATATCTGGCACATACGTGCCAGTCTTTAAGCTCACGCACACATACCAAGAGTCGTATCTCTCTGGGCGCCGTAGAGCAATAAATCGGTTGCTTTCTTCAACAACAAAAATATGTTAAATTTTCAAAGATGTAAAATGAGTTTTTGTCTAGTCAAATAAATTGCATTCAAATTGCAGCTGAAGCAACAAATACTTTGCATAAAGCAACAAATGGATTTAGAATTGCATTTGCAACCGCTGAAAAGTAGGCAACAATATTTTACAGACTTACAAAGGAGTGAAGTGAAATAAAATGCTTTTAAAGATGATATCCTTTGTATGAATTGAGTTTAAGGTATATTGTTTTATTTATACTGCAATTAATATTAATTCGCCAAAATAAATTATCTGTTTATACAAACGCAGCTAAAAATGCCGAGTCAATCAATAACAATGAAAATCCCATCATATGACATTTAATTGATGATCTAATTGAATGTTGGCAAATCGTTTCCATGTGCTTCACTTTGGATAAATAGCCAATGTGCGCCACATATGCCCTAACAGCTGTTGTGTGTATTTTCATCACAATAAATAACCATAATAACTACTTGGCTTATATCCGCTCCCACCCCCCCTCGCCTAACAGATGCATTAAAATGCCATATTCTTGAGATTAATGTGAAAAGGTCATGCGAACATCAAGAGTGAGGAATTCACTTTAGTCGAGACATTGACATTTAGTGTGTCTGTTGAATACCCTGTAAATTGTATGTGAGATGGTAAAAATGGCTAAACTATTTTATTTTATATACAATTTTTTTTAACCAATACAATATTTTATAAATATTAGCCCCAGGCTAATACACTTATACACTTATTCAGATTTTGACTTTTTTTCTTATTTTTTGTTTACAGGGTATAGTATAGATCTACTAGGCTACTAGAACTACACTATACCCTTGACTATTGTTTTTAGCATAGCCTCTACACACGTGACATTATCACAACTACAAACAAAAAGAAAAATGTCGGAGCTGCGAGCTCGCCATTACTTTTGGGCGTATCCGACTAAAAAATACTTAGCACCATTTCTCTATACATAAATAAGGTTTTCCTAATATTTATCAATTATCACCGCAAGTTGCTATGAGCTTTTCAGGATAGATAAATATAATTTTAGAGAGTATGTATGTATTCTGGATAACAGTTTTTTTTTCGGTTTTTATTAATTAGGGCGTGAAGAGGGCATGGCATCTGAGTTCTGAAATTAACTTAATTTGCGAAAGGTATACATTTATCTAGATTCTGTTGGTTAGAGCTAGTCTTATAGGTCTGTCTCACTCCATGACCAGGCAGACATGGTCGGAGTGGAATATACATACTTTGAGGGATCTGACACGCCTCCTTTTGCCTGTTAGTTACATTTCTACAAAGTTATCAACTGTGTTTTTGCCCATTCTATGGGCACAGGGTATACAAATTGTATATGTAAATACAGAGGCGGGAAAATAAAGTGAAATTATGTAGCCTACAACAACATGAGGTAAAAGCCGCCAGCATCTGACATCTGGCACCTCGTAACTGGCAACTAGCACCAGGTTGGCTCATTCATCTCCTTTGTTTTCCCAGTGAAAGTGACTTTTGGCATGTCTTTTAGTAGTTTTTACATTTGTGTTAATTATGGGGGCGAGGGTACAGGAAAGCCCAAGCTCTTGAGGTAACATCCCAAGGCTCAAGGCCCAACACATGTGTGTATTCTGCGACAACACTTGCGACTAGTCAGGAAAGCAACTTCCTGTGCTCCTGCTGCTTCTGTTCCCACAGTTCCCCTAGTGTGGATGCCTTTGTGTAATTTATATGCTTGGTGCTGTTTCTGTCTGCTGAGCATCTGCCGCCTACTTCAGACTTCAAGCTGGCAAATTTGTTATTACGTTGAATTAAACTTGAAAAATGTGCTAATGGGCCTGTTTGCCATCTTGTGCAGCTCTGGTGTTTTGTTCTTAATTAAATTCCACAATGATTTTATTATTTGAGCTTGGTGTTAGGCAATTGCAAGACATTGCGTATCACATGGCGTATGTGCAATATCTTGAAATGATTCTTGCTTCTACATATTAACTTTTAAGCAAACCTACAGACAACATGCTCGAATATATTTTCAGCTCTTTAAGTTTTGAGACCCTGTACTTTTAAAAAGTACAGATGGGTATATTGTCAGTGCAAACACTCATAATATATATTCTTGATTAGAACGATGAGCTAAGTCCATTTAGGCATGTTCATATATGGAAGAGCTAGCAGCAACACTTTTTAAATTTAAGCTCTCCCTCGGTTCCCTGTAATTTTAAAGCTTAGCGCTTAGTGTATTTGGTTTTTAAATATGTGCATATTAGAAACACAAAGCACTGGGTCTCTTACTGCAGGTCACGTCCGACTGTAGCCTTCCGCCTGACAAATTTTCACCGACTTTACTGGTTAAATTATGAAAATGTCTGTGTGTGTTCACACATATCGCCTGCTCTCAGTTTAAACGCTGTTTGTTTATTCATATTTTAACTTTAAATGTGTCAGCAGGAAAATGGTTTGCTGGTAATTAAAAATATAAATAAAGTAAAAAGCCAACAGATTTATGTGTAACGGAAACCCAGCGCAACGTTTGTCCGTATACAAAAAATTACAAACCCAGCACGTTTTCGTTGCGTACATTTCAATATTTAAGGCGGCTTCGTTTCAGACTTGTTGCCGGATTAAAAGAAGCTTTAAATTGGATTTTCTTGGGCTGTGACAATTAGCTGGAATATCTGTGGTGAGTCAGATTAAATTTAACAAATGGCTGTAAAAATGGAGTGGACAGAATTTACGTAAATAAAAATATCGAATAAAGTTAAAGCATCCATGCACAATATTTTAAATTTAAAGCAATTGTTTTTTAAAGAATATTGTTGCATTTAATTAAATTAAAGCATTGCAATGCATTGGTAAGTTCGATGCATGTTTTAACAAAAGTTTAATTTATATTGAATAAATAATTTAGTTAGCCATGTATTGGTAGGCATTTTAAACAACTTGTATAAATAGTTAAGGCTTTATTAAGAAAAAACAATCAATAGGTTTGAAAATATACAATTTGTATGTAGAATAATTGTTTAATTATCCAATTGTTTTTAACTTTTAATATAAAACTGACAGTGATTACTAACAATCGGCTCGGAATATAATCAACAAACTTACTGAAATTCGTATTTATTTAAAATCTTTATAATATTAAAGATTTAATATTAATTTATTTAACATTAAATTTTATAATAATTGTTGAAAATCATTTGAACTTAATTTCCTTTTAAGTCTCAATTTATTCAGTTCGTAAAGCACCGAAAAAGTGAGTTGCAGACAATCTTTTTTCTGCAGTTTATCTTTCTTTGCATTTCCCTGCAACTCTTTTTTATTCACACAACTGAGTTGCATGTTTTCCAATACATTTCAACTTCTGGCAGCACTTCTCTGCCATTTCATAGAGCCTGGTTTTTCCTCGAAGAGCTGCCACTTAAAGCCGCTGCTCATTTCGCACCTGCTCTTGGGTTCAGCTTTTTTACAGTTGTTCGGAGCTGTTCGCCATTTTGCAGGTTAAGTGGACGTTCGCACTCATGAGTGCCCATTCGCTGGAAATGAAATGAATAAAAGTCCGGGGAATAACATCAACAACATCTACAACAGCAACAACGTGGCAACATTTGCAGTGCCCTTTTGTGGGTGAAAAGCAGCTCAGAATCAGGCGCAGTATTTTTGGCCTGGTTTATTACATTTTTAAGTACCGTTATTATTTATTAAATTCGGTTAAATAACAATAGCTTGTGCTCAACGGCAAACCGAGGACAGGCCTTTCTGTTCGCAAGCCTAGGCCAAAGGCTGCCTTTTAATCAGTCCTAAATATTTACTTTAGCAATTTAAAGCACAGAGAACAACAACAACAGCAATAACAAATAATTTTCGCACATTATCTAAAGTTTCCATTGTGTCGACTTTTTTGTTAGCCATCTTTTTATGCTTTTTATAAGCAGGCAAATTTATACACACCACAAAAAGTTGGCAATGCACATGGGAAAACACTGCGAATTTGCATGCGAATTTGCCAGTTGTGTGTGTTGATGAAACTTTTCGTAAATAGTTGGAAAAAAGGGTGCGGCTCAGACAAATAAGGCAGTTCTTCACAATGTATTAGTTTTTCTGTATGTACACACATAGGACTTAGGGGGGATAACGACGACAGAACCTGCGTTTGTTCAAATAAGTCGAAAATAGGCATAGTAGGCTTATGATACCCTGTAAATCAGTAGAAACTCTTTAATGTAAATCTTTTACATAGTAAATATTTAATTTAATTATTTAATAAATCATAAGCTTCACAGTTTCAATATTTGTGCCGAGCTAGATTTGTTTGGTCTAGTCTTTTCGACTCTTTGGAAAGAGTATCTTCTTGCCAATCAGTGCACTAAGCATTCTCAGTCTTGCTTTTTGTTTATTTTCCACAGTCTAGTGTCAACGCAGCTATATTTTTGTTTGTTTCTGCCTCTTGTTGGGGATACGCTTTTCTGAATATCTCTGCAGTTTTTGAAACAAGTTTCGGTAGTAATGTTCGTTTCTGGTAAATGCCGTTTAACACATGCTTGTTGTCAAAGCACTTAAGTGAAAAGGAACGGAAGTTTGGAAAAAAAAAGCTAGAAACAAGTCTTCGTTCAGTTGCCTCAAATGAATGTGAAACAATTTTGAAGTGTTTTTTCCGGTTGTGCAGTTTTGTGTTTATTGTATGGTTGATTACTTTAAGATAGCAGACACAATATACATGCAGTCGTTAAACCAAAACAAATACAAAAAAAAACATTTAATTTAATTTATTATTTAATAAAAATTTTTCGGTGTATAGTGATAATAATAATAATTATTAATATACGTCGAATATTAATTACAAATCAAATTTAATAGTTTTGTTTTCCGATTACAAGAATTTTTTAACCCCTACATTATTAATATATTTCTTTTTATTCATTCATTTATTTATTTGGTTGTAATAGAGAATTAAGTTCTTGATTTAAACAGCATAAGCCAGAGCAACTGAGGCCTTCGGGCTGACATGATTAATATATATTTCTTTCAAGTCAACTTGAGTGACCCACTTCAAGTTTTCATGTTTTCTAAAAACTCTTTATTTTTCCGCTCGCTATTATGTACTTGGACTGCCAAATTGCGCATACGCCGCATTGGCCTTCAGGTCAAGCACAAATTAAGTTCAAACGAAGCGTAAAGCATGCCTTGAAACGGAAAAAGGGGCCTATATTGTTAGAGGCCAAAGAAATTTGCCGTCAAAAATCACTTAAGCCAAATATTTGTCAAATGCAGACAGCAAAGCGACGCACAAAAGTCAAATACGCCATCATTCAAAATTCGGGAAGGAAAGGAGAATCCCAAAGAGGGCGCAAAAAATAATAATCAAAAGCCGCCATTCTTTTTGTGAGCACAATTTTTGGTAGCATTGTGCTTAATACCGGGACCACACAGAGACCCCCGCCTGCTTCTGCTGTGTTGTGCCTCATTTACTTTCAACTGATGTGGGCACATTTCAATTTGTGAATCACGCCGTGCCGGTCAGCGACAGCCAGTGCAAGACATGATAAAGTGTCCTCTCAGGCAGTAGCCATAACAAAAAAGTTCACACAATTTGACAATGAAATTTTGGCCCGTCCTGAAAGTATGATAAAGGCACAAGTTTCATCCAACAGAAAAGACCCCAAGAAAGCGCGTGCTTCGCGTGGCGAGTAGTTTCTATGTGTGCATGGGAGGATTTTTGGCTTTTTAATCATTTGGTCGCCAGAAAGTTTTACCCGGCGTTGATAATAATAAATCATCAGATGTAGACCTCAAGCGACATCTTTTGTGCATTTGCGGAAACTTTCAACTTAATTTTATAGCCAAAGAAATGCGAAGAGCCGCAGTTGGCTGAGGACCATACTTCAACAGATATTTTTTAAATGCACCAACTAAATTTGTGAACTAGCTGGCAATCTTGTTGTTTATTTATTTAGTTTAATTTACATAAGCCAAATAGCGCATTTCATTTGAGTAAAGCAAATAAAAAACGTTTCAGTAAACACTTGAAATTTTCGTTAATGTTAACATAGGTTTTCGTAAAGCTCTGTGGATGATTGCGATGGCTGCTTCAGCCACAAGTGTGTTTAAAAATAGCATCGGTTTTGGGCCAAGTGTTTTAGGTATTGATTCTAGAAGTTGACATAATCCAGTTCTCTGCGCAGGCGGAGTGTTAACGTAAGTTTGCACAATTCGCTGTCATATTTGGCCTGGCAACGATCCACGTCCACGGCATGAGGTAGGGGCAGCTTGAGCCTATACAACGATGTTCCCAGATCCAATTCCTTCTCGTGTAGAACGAGTGTCATTTTGTCGGCGGCCATTGGCTCATCGGGTAGTGCTATCTCCAAAACAAGATCTTCACAGCTGGCGGAAGCCCCAGTGCGATGACTTATCTAAATGTAGGAGTCGAATTTATACCTCTTTTATACTTGTTTGAGTACAGTCTCTAAAAAGTAGGCTGAACCGTATTTTATACTTGGGCTAACCTGCAGAAAAACATCTTCAGTGCCAACGGCCTGGCGATAGGTCATAGTGTATTCGGGGCACTTTCTGGATTCCAGGATATCCGCATCCTCACGCTCCTGTGCCTCCTGCCATTCCTCCAACGTATTGGGTTGAGGTTTTTCAGGTTCCACCAACGGCGTGGCCAGCAAGTTAACCTTCTTCTTCTTCTTGCCACTCGTATCTCCAGCTGGAGTTGCTTGCGGTCCAATGCTACCAGGTGCTGGGAAAAGTTCAGTGTGGGCATGTGCTGGTCTCAATCACAGATTCCATTGACTTACTTTGCTTGCTAACCACAAGGGATTCCTCTTCGTCCTCGCTGCTGCTGCACTCGACGCCACCCCTGCGGTGTCGTTGGGGGTTCAACAAATCCTGCAGCTGTCGCAGCTGTTCGGGATTATCAAACATCGACATTTTGTAAAGACTTGAACAACTTATTCACTTGTTTTCAAACCACGTGTTTAATTTATATTATTTTTTCAACTGCTTAACTCTATTTTGTATTCACAGCTCGATGTTTGTATTAGGAATTCGCTCTACGTTTTCCATAGAATTCATTGTTATATCCGGCTCGAAGCAGAAATCGATTTGCAAGCCTACTTATCGACTCAAGGGAGCAGATGTTAGACTTGTTTATTATGTCGCCCAGGCAACAAACATTTTGTGGGCCGAACAAGGAAAAGTTGTTGATATTCCCCAAATGAAATATATTTCAAAAAATTTAGATATTCAGTGAAAACGAATAAATTCTATAATCCAGCATAGTTGTGCTAATAAAATAAACAGCTTCTTTTGAAAGGCACTCAATTGGAAAACTGTGATAAATAATTTGACTAATTATGACTTTCGCTTGGAGCTCATACAAATTGCATAATTCATTGTCAAGGATAACGAATGACCGAGGCCGGCTATGGACATTTCACTTAGGCATTTCAATTAAAAACTTGCTTGCATTCAGAAAAACTTTTCCCCCTGGGCTGCAGCCCTCAAAGTCAGTCGGCAGCGAGTCGAAAAGCTAGCGAAAGCTGTCAAAAACAATTGTTTTGTAAATTATAAATTGTATAATTATGGTTGACCTTCATTGGGATGCTCGTCTCCTGCAGCCTCCTGTTCAGTTCCCCGCCTTCATGTACAAAATATTATGAAGAGCAGTAAAACAGAAACAAAAATTTGCATTTTCACGCGTTCTGTTTGAATGCCGCTAATTTGAGAAACCAAACCGGGTCGAAACGAATCTAGAGCAAGCCAAACTCACAAAAAAAAAACACAAAAAAATTTAAAAATTAAACAAAAATGAAAACACGGGCTTGGTCTGGTGTCCAAATGTAAACAACATGGTTCACACTGCCAACTGCCAAACTAGCCCGAATACAATAGCTGTATGAGGTATTCAGGGCAAGCTGTGCAGGGTTTCACTTGAATGGAAAAGGATTTTTGTTCTGTTTTGTTTTGGATTTTTAGACCCTTTACTTTAAAAAACCACAGAGGGTCTATTAAGTTAGTGCAACAAATTTAAAGCTACAGATTTGTAATTTTTCATGTTAGCTTGTTGTATTTTCCATCGAATTACTTTACGATCAGATAAAAAACAGCAAAGATATACCAAAGACAATTCGGTTAATTATGTAAAGTGCAGGGAGGGTGGTTTGTGAATACGCGCATAACTTGCATTTGTTTGTAAGGCAGTGATTATTGAAACACAAAGTACAGGGTCTGATACTGTCGGTTACTTTGGACTGATCTGCCACGTCCTTGCCTTGCTGGTCTGAATATGCTGTAGCTGTTGCTGATGTTTTCTGCCGCTACGTGTTTAATTTGCTTAACATGAGTGGTGCGCCATGTACAAATTATAAAATTGGTTGCCATTTAGCTTTATACTTACACCACTTGACATTTTATTATGGGTCAGACACAAATCTGGTTGGCCACACAGGCTGATAATAAGAGAAACCCAGCCAAATATCTCCATAAACTTCCCAACTTAAAATACCTAACTATCTATTCGATAGAAAAAAAATATGAAAAGTATAAAATTTAAATAAATACCATTGGTTGGTTGCTCATTTATTCTTTATTCAAATCCTATTTTAATTTTTTTTAGTCTGTATATTTTGCTCTAATTTTCGCTCTGCCAGAAAGCGTGAATGGCAAGGCCTGTAATATTATGTATTGAATAACTTTGTGTTTATAAATATAAGATAAATATAATGGTAGAAAATATATATTCTGAGAAGCAACTTTCTATGTTAAACATTATTTGGTTTGTATTGATTAAGGCGTAGAGGAGGCGTGACATTTTAAATAAACTTCATTTCGGATATACCTCGAATACCTCTAATACCTATATGGACAGACAAACAGGGCTAATACGACTCAGTTCATCGCCCTGATCAAGAATTTAAATTTTTGGTGGGGTCTTTTACATACTTTTGAACCAGAAAAAGTATTTTGGATTTATCTACTTGCGCTGTATTGTTGAATTTTCGTAATGCTAACTCCTACGAAACTAAGTTCAATGTCACCAGTAGCTCTGAAAACATCACGTAACTGAGCTTTAACCTTGTTTTTGCACCAAAGTCCAACTGTTATTGCCAAATCAGATGTAGCCGGCGCCTGCCCCAAGGGACTGAGGGGGTTTCCCTTTTGAAATCGCAGCTGACGCAATACGCATACGACACGATGGAGCAGGAATGGGAGTCGAGACAATGGCCGAAAAATTCATGAATACATGTGTAATTGTGTTTTTCGTCGCACATTTCAATGAACTGCACTACAATCTGAGGGCAGGCAAATGGCGAAAAAGGGGAAAGAGATTGCAAGGAAAAAAAACAAGAGTTTTGTTGACATTGCTCCTCTCTCCTGCCTCGGAGCCTATCAACAGCTTTGAACAAGGCAGCTGCTGGTTGTTCCAAAATGTCGGGGCGGTTTGGCTACAGTCGTGTCCCTAGCACGTAACGCCCATGTGAGGCATATGCAGTGAAAGTATAAGTGAAAGTGATGCCAGAGAGCCTTCCCTTTCCTCGGTTTGTCTCTGTCAACCCAGCTGGTACAAATTTTTGCGTATTTTGTTCTCTAGTATTTTTTCGCTTTTGGCTGCTCCTTTGGAATATGATTTGTGTGCAGAAAGCATTCCAACTGGCATTTTTTCATCATAATATGAGTAATATGCATGAATTTCGGAGAGTGCCGGCCTGGTACAAGGCGGAGTTTCATAAAATGTAATTAAGAAGGCATTAAGTATCATGCATAAATCATTCAAAACTTGCACATTTACGCTTCAAGAGAGATGAATCTCTGCGTCTGGAGGGACAGGCGGAAGAGGAAGTGGAGCGGCTCCAAAGGTAACACATGTGTATGGCAACTGGTACGAGTGCCTGCGTTATAAAATACCGAATACTTTGTAAACCAGTAAGGACGAAGCAGATCAGTAGAACACAAGGCTACAGCCAGACGTAGCCCACAGTACGAGAGCCTTTACTTTGTGTTTCCATAATAACTGGACTTCTTTCTTACACACAAAGCACTCCCCTCTACCCCACTAAAGCCGATCAAATAGTATGTTACATATCTTTGTGGTTTCTTATCCGATTGTAATGCAATTCATACCAAACCTATGGGCGGGGCAGATCATTAGGACGCACCCGACTGTAGAATGTTATTATCTAACGAAATATTTATATTTAATTAGCGTACTACTGATTAAATATACTGGCAAAGATATCAATATGATATTAATTTGTTTGAATATATAGTTAAGGGCCTAAATCAAAAATATCGACATCAACACTACACTGAACTACCGAGTTATTTAGTTCATGTCAACTGTCTGAACTGAACAATACAACTCTACAGTTACGTAGCATTCTCGAGGCATCAATACTTCTACCTAATCGTATCGTCGTTGTTTGATAAATCGATTTATTATATAGCTAATTCATATTAAACAATCGCTCAAGTGAGATTTCGTGTAGAATTTCATTTACAATTCCGACAGTAACGTTATTGATATATTTTCCCAAATTTCATATGCCTGCAGATATCAAAAATGGCTGATGAAAATATCAAAAACAAAGCGCAATTTGAGTTGGAACTTAACAAAATGTATGAAGATATCAACGAGCGTTTGCAAAATGTCAAAGTCCATATGAAAGAGCTTATGAAAGCAAGGAAACACATCGCAGAAGCAAAGATGAGGCCCCCGAATGATAATTCGCCGGAATCCGATGATATGTGTGTTCTCAGCGATAAAGTAGAGAAAATTAAGCTGGTGCCGGATCAGGAAGTTCAACAGCACTTGTACTCAGTTGTCCAGGATCAGGTCGCTTCTCTCGCAACCATTCAGAGTGTGGCGGCAGAAGATTTCCAACTCAAGATCTCTGCGAAGAACAGTGAGTACGAGGATTTGCTTAAAAAACTGGAGATGCAGGAGAACGCACATCTGAGCGAATTGGAGCAGCAGAAACTCAATTTAACCAAACAACTGGACGAGAAGCATAGTTTATGCCTGCAACTGGAACAAAAATTGGAAGAACAACGTGACGATCACGAAATGAATAGTTCCTGCTCCATCTGCTTGGAGCCCTGGCAGGCCTCAGGGCGACATCAAGTGGTCTCATTGCTGTGCGGTCATCTCTTTGGCGTCGGTTGCATTCTGGACTGCCTATTGCGTTTGCCGGAATGCCCCATTTGCCGTAGAGCTAATAATCTTTCTAATATTCGCTATCTGTTTGGTGGACAGTAGACACTAATGAGCAGCGTTAAGGATGAAATATTTCAACCAATGCGTAAACAAATAAATAATCAAAAATAAACACTGGCCTGCATAATTCATAACAACCAAAAATACAAAACTGGAAACTGTAACTTAATAAACACGCGCGATCTACGCTCTCGACCTTACAGTCGAAAAATAATAATTATAAACAGTTGTGAATTAGTAATTGTACAATACAGAATTTGTGATGATGAAATGCTATCTTTTAAATGGGTAAATGCATTATATTTATATTGATTATGGGCTTAGCATCCAATGTTTGAAATAAACGTTGACGGTGTATTGTAATCACCTACCTACATACCACAAACGGCTGCTCTCAGTGGCTATATCGACGCAGTTCATCGCCCTGATCAGTAATATATATACTTTGGGGCCTTCTTTTGCCTGTGACACAAAGTTATGAATCCTGTTCTTACCCATTTTATGGATACCGGGCATAAAAAGTAAGCGAAAAGTTAAGTGTGGATTACTACCAATTTGTAGAAGTAAAAGTATGCATTTGCAAACACACACGTATTCATCTATTTATACATACATGGTAGTATTCTAGACTTTCCCTCAGCCAAATTCCCCAGTCATAGATCTGGGTCTGTTGATTGCATTTTAGGCGACACACTGGCGCATAAAATTTTGCCCATTTATTTTGAACATTTATTTAGTTTTCTCTCTTTTTGTGTGGAAACTGAGTGCACAGCGACAAAAGGAGAATTGCTTCCGACAACAAAGTAGTGAGTCTCTCCTCTCTCTCTCTCTCTCTCTCTCTGTCTCTTCTCTGTTGGCTTCTTGCACTGCACCCCCTCTATAATTCCATATGAAATGCGCCTAGTTAAATAATTCCCACAACAACCGCAGCAGAACAACAATATAACAGCCAAAAAAGCCTGAAAAAGGCAAGAAAAAAGTAAATACAGGATGAATGCCATGTTGCCGCACAGTTGAGCGTGTGCAGTCAAGCGTGGTGCAAGAAGAGCCGTGGAAGAGAGAGAGAGAGCGGGGAGCATAACAAATAACAAAAATATAAAACTAAAACCGAAACCAAAACCAAGTTAGCCCTGCAGCATCAGCCCCAGGCCATGAGAGTCATATTCCAAAAAATAACGCAAAACTCCAAAGAGCAACAACAACAAACATATCGTATTATCCATCCAATCTCGCGAAGCGCTCGACTTTAAGAACAGCCAGAGATAGAAGCGCACGTTTTTAAAGCCCATTGGAGCACGAAATGGACTGCAAAAATGTGTAAAAGAGCCAGAGCCAGAGCCAGAGCAAGAGCAAGACTTTGCCGGGGTTTAAGCCAAATGTTTGCCAACCACAATAGGAGCCAAGCGACGGCACTGCAAGTGGCAACTCCGGGCCATGGCCATTGTCAAAGCAGTCGTAAACAGAGAGTCTGAGTGAAAGCTGCGCCAAACGCACTCAAGAGCGACAGTTCGAGAGTGTGGGTATGTTTGAGTGAATGTGAGCCAAAGAGAAACTCAATGCGACAATCACGTTTAAGTTAGCATGCACGTGGTTAGAGCTTTTTGCTTGGGACGCAGGTTGGACACTCAAAGCGATGGGAAGCGCAAGTTCGGACGCAGCTCATGCTTGCAACTGTTTGGCACAGTGGGTTGAGTATGCCATTAAATAAAGTGAAATACAAAATATAATCAGCATGTTTATTCCCATATCGTTCGGTTATAAATAGACATAAAATATTTTTATATGGAATAGATTTTTAGTTTATATTGTCAGTTAGATTATACAAAAAGAATTTAAAGTATTGCAAAACAGTATTAAAATCGATATAAGAAATAATAGCGCCTACGTGCCAAGTGGTTACGCATCGACTCCCAGGTTGAATTCACTTAATTTTGAGGTATTTGTTGGTTGTGTGTATGTAAAAAATCTAAGTGTTAAATTAAGTTTAACTAATGAACCGTGAATATTATTTAATTTTGCCAAAGAAATAATTTATTGTAAATAGCAATTATAATTAATTGTTAATATAATCGAAGCGGCAAGTCCCAAGTCCACCACGAAAATAAAAGTGTACATTTAATCAGAATAAACGTCTAACTATACTATCAATTCGGAAGGGCTACAGTCGGACGAAACCGACAGAAAAATACTTTGAACCCCACCTTTCAACATCTTACAAAGTGCTGCAACAATGCATCTTCTTAATTTTTTTAGTACGCCCTAATATTGTTTTTTTAAGAGCTCATATGTTTTTTAATTGATTATTTATTTGATTATTTATTTGATTATTTATTTGTACTAACAAATCATGGCGTATACATAAAAAGCGGGTGTGAGCTGAATAATATAAGTATCTGATATTAATTTTTTTAAACTTCAATTTTGTAACTAATTAAATTTACACATTTAGATTGTACTTCCTTAAATTACCTTGTCGACTCTATTTAGTTGTATATAAATAAAATAATTAAATAATTGACTTATAGCAAGCTATGTTTAAAACTAATTTAATTAATATTCTTCTAAAAAAAGATTTGGCAAACTAAGCATAGTCTAACATACTAATTTAAAGATTAAATTATTCATTTATATTAATTTTAGCTGATCTGATTTTTTGCTATGTGCAGATGATAACCGATTGTAACTGACTTTATCTAATATCATATTCAATTAGCTCCCCACTTAAACGATATAAAATACTAGTTCCAAAAGGTAAACAGAGCGTGAAATATGTTTTATGAACTGTGTTACAAGTTTTTGTATGAATAAACGAAGTCATTTAATTTTTAACTTTGACAATTATCCAATAAACATCAAGGCTGTTAAGAGAGTCAGCGGAATGAATGAAAGTAAATTAAATTAAACTGTATTGAATTTGAATTTAACAGTCAACATTCGTGCTGGTGGAGTCGAATTCGCGCCGTAAATAACGTACACTCTATAAAGAGAGATATAGACCCCGCGATGTCGCGCACGTAACGGTAGCAATTGTAGAAATGTTTGGCATACCTAAGCAGATCTATCAGCCATTTGCGCGAAATGGAAAGCCGAACTTAACGCATGAGATATGGCGGTTTTATTTGGCTTTCGTGGAGCACTTGCCACTTACCTTGCCTCTTCTGGTCTGGCGTTCTGGCACTTTGCGTCGCCACTTTCTGCGCTCCGTTTCGCTGGCAAACAGATTCTCCACGCTGCTGCTGCTCAGCTGCTGCTCCTGCCCGTCCTCCTCCTCCCCGCTGCTGGAGCTGTTGCTGCTGCCACTTGAACTCCAATTAGTTCCCGATTTGCCCGATTCGAGATCACGCTGTCGCAGCTTGCGATAATCGCCGCCGTCGCTGCCGGCGCTGCTGCTCATGAAACGCTCACGGAATGATTTATAGAGTACGGCGCTGACGCTTCGAATGCCCTGCCCATGGCTGTGGATGCCAGCTGTGGCTGCTGCACTGCGTCCGCCGTGGCCGCGTTTCTGCCTCTGTCTCTGTTTGCTGTCCGCCTTCTGCCGTGCCGCCACGCTCGTTGGCTGTGCAGCCAACATGTCGAGAAAGGCACCAGTCATGCTAGATATTCATTAAAGCCAGAAGAGTTCTCTAGCTCTCTAGTTCTCTTGGATCTCTAGAGAATTATGTAATGCCATGCATGCTGCTTCCAGAGAACAGTAAAGATATGCGCTTTATGCACCTCTGAGCTGGCAATTGGCACAGTTAGCAATTACCAGTTATTTCCTCTCCGTTTAGTTTTGAATATCTGCAATAAAAGTGGGCGAAAATTTGCATGTTGCGAATTAATAAGGAAACTTTTCCACAGCTGCACCCAATCTACAATATTCCTTTTCTTTTTCGAAATTCTTAACATGGCTTATTGACTGCAGGCGAAATTCTATGCACTCATACCCAAGTGCTGGGCATATGAGAAATGACCACGGGATTTCATGAACTCAATAGGACCAGAACATGCCATGGAAAGTTATGCTTAATGAGCCCAGGCATCGTGACTGAGTGCACTCGGAACAGTTCTTGCTTCAGAGAGTTATGGGCTTTCCAAACTGGTCGTTATAGGTAATATTTACAAACTCAGCCCTTCCAATATAGAAGAGAAAATAATTCGCATATTTTAAAATGCACTAAATGGTCTATTAAATTAGTGCAAATGGGAAATGTGTGTAACAGGTAGAAGAAGAGGTAGACACCATCAAGTATATATATTCCTGATCAGGACCCGCCCATATCATATAGATCACATGCTCTGCTCCATCCTTACTATTATTTTTTTTGTTTTTTAATACTGTACTGTATTATATGGCCTAATTTTTACAAGCAAACTACAAATTTGAGAGCAAGTTAGTCGATATAAAATTAAATTTCATTTAATGATGAACACTTTAAATGTTTTTAAGGCTAACAGATGTCCCATAGACTCGTTCAGATCCCGGTTTAAATTGTTATTTTATTATGTATACTCCATTTCACAGGTAAATTGAACGTATTAATTGATATTAAATTAACATGCGATTCGCTTCTACTTCTCAGTTCATTTAATACAATTGTTCGATACTTGAGCGTTCTTAATTGGGGCTTGTAATTGCAACGACCACGCCCACTTCTGACAATGACAGATCGTAATCCGCAGCATCGATTTCTGATTAATATTTAAGTAATTTTCATTTTGTTGTTACTGTCGGCTCGCCAATTCCACGCATCTCTTGGGAGATTGCGCTGCGACGAATGACAGCGAAAATAAAAGGTTGAATTTATCCCGTTCAAATTTTTGTTAATTCATATCGTTAACACAGAAAAAAGTGTAAAAACTACTGCAACCAACCGTTGTTGGCAAATGAACATGAAACTGCGAAATTTTTCCTCTGCATTGCTTTGTTTTTCTGTTTTTCTGCTTTTCTGTTGTTACTGTTTACTGTTTACTGTCTAGTGTCTGCTGTCTACTGTCTCTTTTGCATTTGCCTGTGGGCCCTTTACTGCCATCCAAGTGAAAAGTGTCGGGAAACATGAAAGCCGCAAATGAGGAGTAAAATGCGAGTATGCAACTGTGGCCTGGTGACAAAGGTTAACGAGTTCAAAAAGGAATATCATTGTTATGATGGCAAAGGTTTCACCCACAAAACTGACCAACTGACTGCTTAACTATTTGCAATATAAATTAGTAAGTTTTTGTATTTTTCTTTTGAATAATAATTTATCCTGTCAAGTTTTTAATGAAAGGGATATAGTAGTTTTTGATACTTGAGTTTATTCGGGACATTTGGACTAATGGACGTTCATAAGGCTCGGTAAGGAGTACAAATAGACATTTGAGGGCGTGTTACAATAGTCCAACCTAATAAAATTAATAATAAATACAGCATTCACTTCAGAAATAGTACAAAAACCCCACAGATTTTGTTTGCTATCAATTTAATTGAGAAAGTTCTTGTTTATTTTCAATTACACTGAAAAAATTCCACCCTATTTATGTACCAAATTATGAAAATTATTCTATAAGTAATTTTCCGAGAGTTAGCATATAAAACTTAAGTTATTTCTATATTGATAATTCTTTTTCTCTCGATCTAAACAATTTCACACGCATTTGCATCATACTTACTAGATCTCATGCTTCTTACATTTTTTAAATTTTGGTAACAATATTCAATAAAAATCAAAAAAGTTGTTTGCTTCATTGTTAACTTTTATTAAAATTCCGAATTCTAAATAAATATTCTGTTAAAATTTCTAAATTGATAACATTACATAAAAATGACCACTTCACTTTAAATAATGATATTCGGATTCTCTTCTTTCAACAGCACGAGCTGACTAAAAAGGTTTGCACAATAGTACTATTGTATTACTAAAATTTAAATATAAAAGTTGCCCCAGGAAATGTCCATTAAACAGGTTATTAGCAAAATTCAAATCTGGAATCTATTGACCATCATTAAAATTCTCACGGTGTATTGACGTTTTCAAACATAATAAACAAACGCTAAACCGAGCTCAGAGAGTAAGAGAGAGAGAGAGAGAGAGAGAGGGAGAGAGCGGCAAAAGCGGTAAACGGAAAGAGGAGAGCGGAGAGCGGAGAACTCTCGCCCGTAAGAACCCACCGCATTGATACTCCATGGCCAACTGTCGCATTAGCATATTGAGAACCCAACGGGTCCCCAACAAAAATGCCACTTGGTCTCTGTTGTTTGCCAGTCGAGCGGCGCTGACGTTGACGCCGACGTCGACGTCGACGTCGCTGTCGCAGTTGGCAGTGGCAGGCGCAAGCGCAACTTGGTTTTGGCCAGAAGATCGTCGCTCCGTATGTTGGTATCAGTCGCTTTGCAGACTTTCGCGTGTGCGGTCGAAAAATAAACAATCAGCTAACAAACGAGTGGAAAAGCAGAAGGCAGAACAAACCGAAAGGAGACGAGACGAAACGAAAATAAAAATCATTTTACACACTGGGCGCGACCTGTTGACAGTTTGAATTATGTGCTAAATGAGTGCAAGAAGAAGACGAAGAAGTTGAAAATACCACAGATATAAATAATATTTACATGTGATTAGCAAGTGATGTGAAAAGAGAGCAGAACTCAGCTGAAACCGACGAAAAACATTCAAGAAAACTACATTTCCACGACCAGCGTTAAGGCTGCGGCTAATTAACTTATCAATTGCAAGTATTGTAAAAAAAAACCAGAATGAACGTGGCAGATCAGAAGGGCGGAAAGCTACAGTAGGACGTAACAGACAGTAGCAGACCCTGTACTTTGTGAGTCAATAATAAACAAAGTGCAGGGTCTCCACAAATACACAAAGTGTTCGCTTGATGCAAAACAGCACCCCCCTCGCTTCTCGAGTAAATTGTCTGCTGCATATCTTCGATTGTTTTTTATCCGATTGTAATGTTATTCACAGCATCGATAAAGAAAGCTATAGCCTAAGTAGATGCCAAATTATAGGTCTGCAGTTTTAAAATTTTGGCTGATATGTTTTTTTTTACGGTGGGGTAATGGGAAGAGAATTCAAAAATCAAAAGAAACAACGGACAGACAGACTGTCCTGCTTAGCTCATCGTCCTGATCAAGAATATTAACTTTGTGTGGTCTGTCACGAACATTCTGGGTGCACATTACCCACTTGCACAAACTTAATAGACCCTTTTGTACTTTTTCAAAGTACAGGGTCTAACCTGTAGAAACCGCAGAAGAAGAGGCAGAAGATGCTGCTGCTCCACTTACATCATTGGCCATTAGCTTTGGCAATCGTTTCCTGCTTGGTTGCCGCCTCAACAACAACGACAACAACGACAACGACGACAACAAGAACAACTACAACATCCTCCATACCTGGCAAATATCAGGCTTACGGCAGTCAGCATCAGCCGAAGAAGTTGCGCATCGGCATGGGAGCTGCAGCTGGAGGTGGCAGCAATGCGAGCGCAGTGGATGCCATTAGCCATAAACCAGTATTCCGGCAAAATCCGATCAAGAATTGGTTTGGCGTCTTCAATCGCAATAATTCGCCGCCGGCTCAAGACCAAACAGCGACGTGTTCCTGCAGGTGAGTGCACATAAAATGCTGTCATGGTCATGACAGTCAACTTCCAGTTAGCCAAGTTATCCAACTCCGTAACAACAACACCAACAACAACAACAACAATGATGACAACAATCTATGGGGTGTTATTGTCACGGCATACAAATCACGCTTACAGTTAAAGATACAGATACTTTCAGCTTGTGTGTGTCTCTGCGCTTGCATGCCACATCAATTTTCCCAACTCAAGAGTGCATTTTCGGCCCACTCCCAGAAATGCCAGTGTCGACAGTTTTTCTACCATGAAGAATGCAACAAATTTATGCAGTTATTCGTTATCGAAATTAAAGACAATAGCTCGCTCCGCTTGCCACATACTGTTGCACATGAGCTGCTCTCCATGAAGCGTTTTGATAAGTGGTACCGTTTTAAAGGCAATTCGGGCAAGAAAAAAATTCAATTATGGTAAAGGAATAATAGTAAATTATTCACAAAAAAAAAAAATAAAATAAAAAAATGAATATTGGCAAGTAGGCTGCGTTTATCTACTTTTTATTGATTAATAAATTTGTAAAATTAATTTAATTATAATTAATTCCTTATGAACTTCAAACTCACAAACTTATGCATACAAGTTCAAATTAGATGAATGTAAAGAACTTCTTTAAAATATCGAAATGGTCATACCTTTCTGTCCATAACGTAAAATACCAGGTTGATTTTCAAGGTATTGAATTCTAAAGGATGTTTAATTTATAATATGCACATCCAATATATTATGCTATTCAGATTTTTGATTCAACGTGAAAACAAAATAAAATTTGTGTACCAATTTTTTCGTTAAATGATATTTTAAATATCATTTTCCACCAGCAATTTAGTTTTGGCTATTTATTTTGTTTTTGCCTTCTAAGGTAGTTTTTATATTCGAAAAGACCATTTATAATTTTTAAAGGTTCACGTGTGCTACTTAAATTTTTCGCGCATCCTGTAAAAGCGTTCAATTTTAATCAAGTATATAAGTAAAGATTCGTTCAGTTGTTGTACCTACGTATTGCTAATTTTCTGCTAGTAGGAAAATTGATTCAAAAAAATCATGCATTACCACAAAGATTTTCGCAGATTTATTTACTTTTTCCACACTTTGCTAAGAAAAACTTTTTGTGTAGAACGATCGGCTACACTGTACTCTTGAAAGTTGACTGGTTACAGAGTTGCAGTCGTAGCTTTTTGATGTTGGCTCTGAAGGTGCGTATTTATGAAGCATTCCTGAGATGCCTTTTGCAATTTGTATTGGCCATTGCCCATGTTGGGTGTTGTCAAATGGGGAATTGGCTAGGTAGAGGAAAGGCCTTCGGCATTGTCAAGTACCCGTGGGCATTGATGAAGTCAGCACAATTGGGGAGCGAAGACTGTTTGCTCAAGTATCTACTCTACTTCAGGGAGATTGGAAGAATGCCTTTGTCGGCACTCGGGGCAATGTTGATGAACTGAGCGAAGCACAACGGAATTGTATTGATTTCAAATTACGTTAGGTCAGTTATTCAAAAGCTTTTCCAGTGGAATTTCATGGATTTTCACTTTTTGGGCTAGCTTTCAACACAATTTGATTCAATTAATTGATTGAGCTATAATAAACGAATTTATTTGACTATTTGATACTAAATAATGTGAAGATTTTCTCTTCGAAGATTGCCTTAAAAGCGTTTACCTAATATTCTTCAAGACGCTTATTTGAAAGGCCTAAAACCGGTTTAATATCATATTATTATATTTCTATTTTATTTTTACTTTTTATTTATTTTTGCGTTTCAAATGAAATGGGGCTTGATTTGCATAAGATTGGATAACAAGCTAAAGCATGTTGTTTAGCATCTATATCTTAAAATGTATCTAAATTCAGCTCACATATAGATACATGCGTGTCTGTTTAAGAATGTAGTATGTTTGGGTATACCTATAAGGTATAGCCAAGCTAAGCCCAATGCGTCATACTACCCAGACCTGGGTCTGTCTAAGGGGATTGCCGGCGCATTTCTCTGAATTGGGTCGCACATTTCTTTGTCTTTGGGACGCCTTCGCCTTTGGCTTTGCCTTGGCCACCATTTTTGGGGCAATGACTCGATTAAACAATCAGCAGCGCCAACAACAAAACAACCAATCCAAAACCCAAAGCCAAATAAATATATACTTATATAAATATAAGACTCGGAGAAGAGAACTTTTAGTGTTTTCTCTGCCAAAAACCGGCTACCTCTCTGCCTTTTTTTCTGCCTGTCTCCGAGATTTGGTGAATGCAGTTGCCTTGGCTTTGTCTTACCATACTTGCTTTTTGGCAATTAAAAACCAGTTTAATGTAACAATGCCTCCATAAAGCACATGGAAAATCTGCAAAACGTTTGCCGTGGTCATAAACCACTTTGACACTTTCTTTATAGCCTGTATTATATTAATTTATGATGGCTGTTAATCTCTTGGGTTATTGAACTCCAAACTAATCGAAGAATGAATTAGACGTTAAATATACGTATACATTTAGATATTCATATTCATTTATATTCAGTTGATTTCAATATATATTCTTTGGTTTTGATAATAATAAAAATAATAATAATACAATAAAATTATATATATTTAGAACCTGTACCCATCCATGAAATGGCTAGAAACAGGGTTAATAACTTTTGTCGCATGTATGTAACTGGCAGAGGGAGGCGTGTCAGACCTGACAAAGTATATATATTCATGATCAAGACACTGAGCTGTGTCGATACTGTCTGTTTATCCGTCTGTCGGCTTATCTGTATGAGCAATAAGATTTTAAACACTATGTAAGGTAGAGCAAATATTTTGATTGGTAGCAAAATATATTATTTTGATATACGCAGATTAAGTTTATTTCAAATGTTGGGTGCCACTTCCCCTTACACCCTGATCGATAAAAACTGAATAACAAGCGTAATATTAAACATACTAAAAGGTTGCGATTCGGAATATATGCTCTATTATATTGTATTTCATTATCGTGAAAAGCGCATTAAAATCGGTTAATAAACACAGAAGATATGATCAAATAATTTTGCAGGTATTGCCTCGCTTGCCCTGTGGCAGCGCGACCATTAAATCATGGTATCACACAAAAAAAGTAAGAGAAAGAATCATTGCTGCTACGTTTTATAAAGTTATATTTATAATATGAAGTACAGGGTATTCTAAAGACTGATCTGCTGCGCCCATTCTGGTTTGAATTTTTTTTGTTTGACGAAATTTCAATAGAGCATTTTCTTGATGTATATATTAAAAAAAATCTCTATGCTTTAATGCATTGAATAAAAGTAATGTAAGTTGAGAACTGAGTATTGATTGCAAATATGACAATAAAACGAAGCAATTAATGTGAAAGGTTGGGTTTAATTTGTAATTAGGAAGTGCATTTGCATGCATTTAATGTTCCCTAGAGTGTGTTGCTGCCTTTGCACAAAGTGCATGATTAATCATTTATGGCTCAAGCCCACTTACACTTCCCTATCTTCCCCATCTGTTGCAGGTGCGGGGAGCGCAACGATGAGTCGAGAATTGTGGGTGGCACCACGACTGGCGTCAGCGAGTATCCCTGGATGGCCAGACTGAGCTACTTCAATCGGTTCTACTGCGGGGGCACGCTGATCAACGATCGTTATGTGCTGACGGCTGCGCACTGCGTCAAGGGTTTCATGTGGTTCATGATCAAGGTGACCTTCGGAGAGCACGATCGCTGCAACGACAAGGAGCGTCCGGAGACGCGATTCGTGCTGCGCGCCTTTAGCCAGAAGTTCAGTTTCTCCAATTTCGACAATGACATAGCGCTGCTGCGTCTGAACGATCGCGTGCCGATCACTAGCTTTATACGCCCCATTTGTCTGCCCCGTGTGGAGCAACGTAACGACCTGTTCGTGGGCACACGCGCCATTGCCACCGGCTGGGGCACACTGAAGGAGGATGGCAAACCGTCTTGCCTGCTGCAGGAGGTGGAAGTGCCAGTGCTGGACAACGACGAATGCGTGGCCCAAACAAACTACACACAGAAGATGATCACTAAGAACATGATGTGCTCCGGCTATCCGGGTGTGGGTGGACGTGACAGTTGCCAGGGCGACTCGGGTGGTCCACTTGTACGCCTGCGGCCAGATGACAAGCGTTTTGAACAGATTGGCATTGTCTCCTGGGGCAATGGCTGTGCGAGACCCAATTACCCAGGAGTCTATACCAGGGTAACGAAATATCTGGATTGGATTGTGGAGAACTCGCGGGATGGCTGTTTCTGCGATGAGGATTACTAATATGAAACCTAATTCCGTGCAGCGTAGTTTGTAGTTTCTCTAGTTATAGTTATAATTGCTAACGTATAATTTTTATACTTTTATAAATGACAACTGAATAATAACTGAATAAAGTTACAGCTTAAGTAGGGTAAATTCAATAATGTTTCACACAACTTCAGTTCAATTCAATAATAGATCTATTCTAAAAAACGAGCTTTAATGGGCATCCTTCGGAAAACTATTGATCCAACAAGTGTGTTATTAGCAGCTATATAAATGTAATAGTTCTTCTCTTTCATGCTGGGATTAACGAATTGCATTCAATATTTATTTTATCTATCAAGTTTGATTATTTTTCTTAATTAATTCAAGTTTTCTTTCACTAAAATATATCATTTTATTTTATTTTATTAGCCATCAAAGACAAAAATAATGCATTTACTTTGAAGTCTTTAAGCTTTAAGTTTGAATTTAGTTTATACAAGCGCCAATACAGTTTACTGCTTGCACAACTGCTTGCTGCACTGCTTGGTTGCACCGCTTGGCCAAACTGCTTGTCGTTTGTTTACCTTTCATATTTATTTTTAATCGCCTGAAATTCTTGCCAAACTCTGAGGAGTGAATAATTATGCAAATAGAAATTGTGCTCTGTATATATATATATATATATATATATATATATATATATATGCGTATATGAATAGATCAGTTATACAGCAGACACGTGTGTATATAGCACACAAAACTTTCAGTTTCGTTGCAGAAAACACTGCTTGCTGCAACTTGTTGCCACACATACGAAACGAAAGCTGTGTGTGTGTGTGTGTGTGTTTAGTTCACATTTGACTTTTCGGAGAGGCGCCCGAAAAAAAGCAAATAACGTTAGAAACAAGCTAACTAGTATAGGCCACAAACTGGTTTACCGCGAACAGCTGTAAACACACACAGCCAAGCAATGCGACTAACATAACATTATTAAAGATGAACGGCAGCGGCAAAAACAACAACAAGCCGACTCCGAAAAGTCACAACGTTAGCTTACTGCCAGATTGAAGATTGAGAAAAGAGCAGCACACACACACACAGATGCACAGACACACACACACACAGATGCACAGCAAGCCAACTCATTTCACTTTGCTGTTTACGACAGTATTTCCATGGCGAATGACACAATTCGCCAACGGAAGAAACAGTTGATATCACTGATAACGAATTATCTTCGTTTCTTTGTCACGAATCAAAGCTAATTGACTAATGGTTAAGTACTTTTAGGAGCATTTATCTATGCGCTCTTAACTCAACTCACTTAATTTGTGCTTCGCTGGGATGCGCGCATTCGCTTTGTTCCAGCTCAGTTTTGTTATTTGTAATTTTCTTTCAGCTGGTTGCTGTTTTCTCGGCTGCAGCGCTTTTCCTCCGAATGTCGTCGGCAGCAGCTGTTGTTTACCGTTTGCCGCTCGCGCGCTCACTGAGAAAGCCGCCAAGCGGCGATCGCTCCCAGAGATCGAATACCTCTCAGAGCGCTACGAGTATCTTGGGTGCTGTTTGCTGTTTGCTGTTCTGCCGCGAGTGGAGTTTCGTGTGCGAATTCGCGAAACTTTTCCCTACACATGAAGAAATCTTGTGGTACTCTTATCAACTAGCGTCATTTACGCATTGTATTATTTATTTACAAAAAATAAAATATAAAAATCTCGCGGGCTATCGCCCGCAAGACATGACAGTCGGGCAAGCCCGACTGTCTTATACCCTGTACCAAAGATCAGCCTTGCTAATACAGTATTCTATTTAAAATATATTTTGAATCTATTTCAATTTATATTCCGAATACCAACTTTCTATGTTGAATAAAAATATTTTATTTATATTATTTCGCCGCTCGAATCCGCTAACGATTAATAAATATAATCGATACCCAGGGAACACCACTAGGAGGGCAATGGTATATCGGGATATTATTATATGTAGCATAGCCTACTACTACTTACATATACATCAAAATTCAATTTTAAAAAAAAATCTTTAATTAATCATAATTCTTTTAATAGTGGACCGATATAATAGAAATTTGCAAAATTTGTAGATATGAATCATCTCCACAGTTCGTAGAAGAAAGAATTTATTGAGATAGATTTATATGTCATAAATTGGTCAATGTATTATATTTATGGCCATTGCTCGCGGTAGAGGCGTGGCATCCAAAATTTGGAATAAACTTGTTCTGCGTATGGTACACACCTTTCAAAATTGACCAAAACGGCTGCTCTAGCTCTTATAGTTGCTGAGATATACGCGTTTAAATTAATCAATGTATTATATTTATGGCCATTGTTCGCGATAGGGGTGTGGTATCCAAAATTTGGAATAAACTTGTTCTGCGTATGGTAAACACCTTTCTAAAATGACCAAAACGGCTGCTCTAGCTCTTTTAGTTGCTGAGATCGACGCGTTCATACAGACGGACAGACGGACAGACGGACAGACGGACAGACAGACAGACAGGGCTAAATCAACTCGGCTCGTCCTCCTGATCAAGAATATATACACTTTGTGGGGTCTACCACGCCTCCTTCTGCCTGTTACATACATTCTGACAAAGTTAATAACCCTGTATTTCCCATTTTTCAATGGGTACAGGGTATAAAAATACAAATTAATATCAAATGTAAAATATAATTTACGTATACAATCATATAAAAAGTTAAAGTTATAAGTAATCATGGTAATAGTATTTTAATTTACCTTATTAAATACGCAGAATGATCCAGAGGAGCATAAAAAAAAAAATAATAATAATAATAATAAGGGCATTTCCATAATCTCGAATGGGACATTCTTACATGTTCTAAGTGCGAAAAACTAAACTTATTTTATTTTGACAAAAGGCGAATCTTATAGTTTCTGATAAGCACTACAATTGGCACTAAGTCTAAAAACGGATATTTCAAATATAGAGTACAGTTCTATAGTCTGATCTGCCGCTCCCAATCAAGTTTGCTTAGAATTCGTATACCTCTCAATCTTCTGCAACCATTTTAATGCAACAGACTTAATTTGGAACGATGATCCTATCATCGGATAAGAAACCAGATAATAGACAACGTAATATTAATTGCTTGATTTTTATACAAAAAAATATTTAAACTTGTATCGTATTTTAAAATAATAAATAGTTAAGCTTCAAATGAATCGTGTCAGTTTTTTTTCAGTGCACTGAGTAGGCCTAGCTTAAAGTGTTTGCTTCCCATAGCTGTTAAACTCATTGTTTGTAAGCTAGGTCAATATTTCGTACAGCTTGTATTAAAACATTTAACTTTAATTGCAATTAGTCCAGAAAACATGTCTGACCCAATAATCGAATCAGCTGCGGACGCCGCAGAAGTGCAGAAAGCGGAGATTATTGGCAATCCTGAGCTGGCAACAACTCCTATGGCTCCGGGTTCAGATCCCTTCGTGGACATTGACAAACGCCTGTCCATGTTGTTAGCCCGGGCCACTAAGCTGGAGTATACACTAAATAAACTCAATGAGGAACGCAAGAATGACGAGATAGAGCAGAACCTGGATCTGGAAGTAAGCGAGGAACCAGAGGATGAAGTAGAAATTGAGGATGATTTGGATATTACTGAAACGGACAATACGGATACACTTGTATCTGATGAAGACGAAGATGAAGTTGAGGATATTGATGTCAACTTGAATATTCACGAGGATTAGGGAATGGGCAATATTCATGTTAATTTTAAGAAATTATAAACATTATCAAATTTAAATTTTAAATTTCAAGGCATAAACTATCGAGATGCACAGTTTTAAATATACAATGTACTCAAATTTTTACTGTCGCCTAATTGAGAATTTGTACTGGTGGACTTAGTGCAAAAAAATAGCAATAATTTGATTCGGCAATCTAATATTTCGATTATATACTCTTATATTTTGATTATCTCCCAACAACCTAAATCGAAACTTCAAATAACTTTGTGGTTTGTGTCTGTGCTAAGAGTTTTCCGTGGTCGAACATGTATGAGATTCCCTTTGAGCCTCAACACCCAAATGCAAGGCAAGCATGCGAACTTAGCGAAACCAGGTCGCATGCAACCTACAACATGCTTGTTCGAACATCATGTACACAACAGTCATGCAAGCTGTGTACTGCTTTAGTTCAACTAATTCAAATTGACAATACGGCTGTTATTGTAAAAAAAATGTATACAAAATAATTCCATTTTATCAATATTTGCAATTTATTAAATGAACAATATTAGTGCATTTCTATTTCAATAATAAAAAATACATTTCTACCAATTAGTTATTACAAAGGATCACAAAACAAATGAGTGGATCGATTTGAATTTTGGCGAATCGGAGTTTGCTTAATGATATTAGTATTAAAATCATAAATCAATATCTTAAAATATATTTTAATATTGTCTATTTTAATTTAAATTATTATATATTTATTATATAAGCAATGGTATAACCAATTTACCAAACTAAAATGTCTATTTGTTTGGGAATATTTGTTTGGCATATAAAATTACACTTTCTGCGGCAGTCTATATCATTCATAACATATTTCCTGCGCCGATTCTTAAGCTGAACGCAATGTTCATTTTTACCATAATTATTGGGTTCTGGGTAACCCCAGTTTACAAAGATCGGATCCAGACCAGTTGTCATTGAACGAAATTCTGATGGGTGGTTGAGGTCAGTTAGATCTGTCCAGTAACAATCTAACTTCGGTAACTTTTTCATAACCGCTATAAATTCCTGTTCACTTTGAAAATTAATCAAGTCTCCAGCCAATGCGCGACACTTATGTAGGGCTTCGAACCAGTTAAATCTTTTGCGATCTTCTTGTATGTAATAATATTTGGAGTGTATCTTCTTATAAGGTTTGGTATCCGCATAAAAATCATGGGCAATTTCCGATCTCCCTATAACATGAGTGCGAGATAATGTTCCTAAAGAAAAAAAGTAGTTAAATTTTGATTACTTTACAAAATACAGATAAAATATAAATGCTCTGTTACCATTTCCATTGGAGGGTGTGGGTGCAAAAAGCCAGCAAATATAAATTATAAGCGATAATTTAAAATGCATTTCAATCCAATTCTAAGCACCTACGCTATGCTATTGCACAATAAGAACTAAATTTACATTTTAATCGAGTTGGTTGTATGAAAAAGGGGTATTACTAAAAGGGTTGTCAACACACCTAATTACTTATTGATATTAATAATTTTATATTATTATTTTTATTTTTATTTCATATTGTGTCTATTTCCATAATTGAATTAACTTATGATTTTACTGAAATTTCATAATATTGTGAAATTAATTAATTAATTCAAATAAAATCTATGGTTACCCTAGCACTTATTAATAATTACAGTGTGGTTTGTAATCTATACTTTCATACATAATTTCAGTTATCGTACTGGAATTATGTATTTATTTGTAATGAATCACAATCACCTACTATTTATGTTCCTACATACAACCATATATAATAGTTAGCAAATTTATTTTTCAACCAGTTTTTCTCGTAAATTATTAAAATACATTTTCAAAAATTATTAATAATATATTTTGCGCAAATTAAAATAATATAACTTATGAATCATTATTAAATTCAGAATCATCCGCTGATCGTTGCAATTTTTCTTCAAGGAATTTACAATACATTTTTGTTTTTAAATAATGACAGAAATATAAATTTTTAATTATTATATACCGTTACTTTCCTAATTTATCACGGTTTAAAATGAACTTTTATTTGAATAATTTTGTCAATTTATTTAACTTGTTATTAGTAATAAAAAACTAGAATTATTTGGTTTCAATTATGCTGACTACTAAACGACTATTATCATAGTTCAAGTTTTATTTGTGAATACATTGCTTTTTCTATCTTGGTCAGAAAATAAAAAATTGTATATCAATAGCAACAGTAGATGAAGAGAAAAATAAAATTAAACATATACAAATTGTTGTCACTGTTGAATTGCTGGGCAGCGTACATAGTAGATGAAATCCATTGTTGCAGAAAAAAAGCGATTTATATCATTTATTGATGAATTTATTTTAATACAATATTTATTGTGATCGGGCGCCGCGTTTCACAAATGAAATAAAACTCCCCCTCACATGGATCGTCATTTATCACCCATTCGTTAGAATTTTGAAAGAGATGTATGCAATGCTCGTTAGGTTTCCCATTGTTGGGTTCCTTTCCATATTGTGTGTCCCATTTCGGAATGATCTCCTTATCTCTAAGATCTCCTGTAGTAAATGAACGATATTCGCCTTCCTTTGCTAGGTCATTTATGTCCAACCAATATTTATGGCTCGAAGTTAAATTAACTGATAATGCATCCAGTTCATCCTTGCCCCGTATATCAGCGAGATTGGCGCCCAATTCACGACATTTCATCTCAGCCAAAAACCAATTTAATTTTTGTATTTTCTCAATGTAGTAATAACTTGAATTAATTTTAGTAAACGGTTCTATATTTGCATGGAAATCATCCGGTATACCAAGTTGGTGTGTTATGTTCGCCCGATTGGAAGCTAATTATTGATTTTATAAAAATTATTATGTATATTTCATTTGGCTTAATTTAGTTTACCTTTTGTAAGGACAGCACAAAGTATTGCGCAATACACAAAGCGCGATAATATTGTAGAGTTCATTTGATATTCAGAGCACATTTAATGCTCGAGCAAAAATATTGAAATAACTGATTATCCGAAACACACATCGCCTTTTATACGCGCGTAAATAAACATGCCGTTGTATTATTAACAATCATGTATTTATTTTATGGTATGTATGTATACGCGTGTATACATTTTTAGCCTATGTGCTTTCCCACAGATTCTTCATAAGCGTGCAATTTTATAATTCGTAATCAAATGACCTACGGTTGGTAAACCATATCATGGAAATTCCCACAGGAATATGTTTCTTGTTATATTCCGTACTCAAAAAAAAAAACTATAAAAGGATCTATTAAGTGCGAAATATGTGTAGCATCCAGCTGAAATACAGTTGTTATTGTAAAAAAAAATAGTTCAAAAATAATTCCATTTTTGAATGAACAATATTGGTGCATTTCTGTAGTAGATCCTGTACTTTGTTTTCTTCGCTGTTTCTTATACGATCGTAATGTAATTCACAGTATCGATGGGGATTGTCATAGACTACCTACATGCTATATCGTGAAGCTATACCTGTAAAATTGTAGCTTTAAAATTGATAACTGTTTATAAATTGGTTTTTCAGTTAGCGAAGGAATGAGCGGAGTTTTCAAAAAACCGAAACAAACTTGGTCTGATTGCTGCATAGGAGAACCTAAATACCAAAAAATTGTATTTATAGCTCTTATAGTTTGCAAGATCCAGGTGGCTTCTCTGTCTGCCCCATCATCGCCGTTTCTTTTCCGTTCGTAATGTAATTCACAGCATTGATGGATAATGTCATAGGCTGCGTATATGCCAAATGCCAAGTCTGTAGCTTTTAAACTGTGGCTGTAGTGGCACTTACATACATTTATAAAACAGCAACTTGTTTGTTGCTTAACTTAGCTGTTTCTTATCCGATCGTAATGTTATTCACAGCATCGGCGGTTACTTTTATAGGCTACCTACATGCCAAATTTCAAGTTCGTAGCTTTAATATTGTGGATGTAGTGGCACATACATACATTTTCACAAAAAATTGTCTTTTGCATATCTTCCCTATTTCTATTTCAAATCATAACAAATTTATAGCATCGGTGGAAATTGCCCTTGACTACGTACATGCCAAATTACAAGTCTGCAGCTTCATTATTGTGGCTGCTGTGAGCTTATCATTTTCGAGTTCTTTGACGTAGGTGTAGTTTTTTGATGATTCGCTAAGGAAGGAGGCGAGATATCAAGAATCTAAAACAAACTCGTGCTGCTTACGATAATTGAGAACCTGCATACTAAAAATTGGTGTCTCTATCTGTTTTAGTTGCTGAGATCTAGGTGTTCATACAGACGGACGGACAGACGGACAGACGGACATGGCTATATCAACTCAGCTCGTCGTCCTGAGTCAGAATATATATACTGTTTGGGGTCTACCACGCTTCCTTCTGCCTGTTACATAAATCTGTAATTTTCACTAAATTAATAGACCCTTTTACTTTTTTTAAAGTACAGGATCTAAAAAGAATCACAAAACAAATGGGTGGAGAGTACACTTTGGAATCGATTTGAATTTTGGCGTATTGGAGTTTGCTTAATAATATTAGTATTAAAATCATAAATATAATATATGAAACAATATCTTAAAATATGTTTCGATACAGTCTATTTTAATTTAAATTATTATATTTATCTATTATATGAGCAGTCAATGGTATAACTAATTTACCAAACTAAAATGTCTATTTGTATAGGCATTTTTGTTTGGCATATAAAATTACACTCTCTGCTGCAGTCTATATCATTCATAATAAACTTCCCGCGTCGATTCTTAAGTTGCACGCAGTGTTCATTATTACCTAAATTATTGGGTTCTGGGAAACCCCAGCCTATAAAGGTCGGATCCAGACCAGTTATCATTGAACGAAATTTTGATTGGTGGTTGAGGTCAGTTAGATCTGTCCAGTAACAATCTAACTTCGGTAAATTTTCCAAAACCGCCATAAATTCCTGTTCACTTTGAAAAGTAATCAAATCTCCAGCCAATGTGCGGCACTTATGTAGGGCTTCGAACCAGTTAAATCTTTTGCGATCTTTTTGTATGTAATAATACTTGGAGTGTATCTTCTTATAAGGTTTGGTATCCGCATAAAAATCATGGGCAATTTCCGATCTCCCTATTATATGAGTGCGAGATAATGTTCCTGAAGAATATAAGTAGTTGAATTTTGATTACTTCACAAAATACTGATAAAATATAAATGCTCTGTTACCATTTCCATTAGAGGGTGTGGGTGCCAAAAGCCAACAAATATAAATTATAAGCGATAATTTAAAATGCATTTCAATCAAATTCAAAGCACCTACTCTTTGCTATTGCACTATAAGAACTAAATGTACATTTTAATCGAGTTGTTTCTATGATAAGGGGTATCACTAAAAGGGTTGTCAGCACATCAAATTACTTATTGAAATTAATAATTTTATATTATTATTATTTTTTTTTTTTTTTTTGCATATTGTGTCTATTTACATATTTAAATTACCTTATGATTTAACTAAAATTTCATAATATTGTGAATTTACATGTCAATTCAAATAAAATCTATTGCAACCCTAACACTTATTATTAATTACTTTGTGGTTTATTCTATACTTTCATACTTTCAAATTTATTTGTATTGAATCACAATCACCTACTATTTTATACGTACATACAACCATATACATACATACATATACTATAAGAGCTGCACGCGGTTAGCAAATTTAATTTTCAACTAATTTTTCTCGTGAATTATTAAAATACATTTTCAAAAATTATTAATAATATATTTTGTGCAAATTAAAATAAATAATATAACTTATGAATCATTATTAAATTCAGAATCATCCGCTGATCGTTGCAAATTTTCTTCAAAGAATTTACAATACATTTTTGTTTTTAAATAATGACAGAAATATAAATTTATAATTATTATATACCGTTACTCACCTAATTTATCACGGGTTTCAATAAATTGTAAATATGTGTTTACATAAAAATGAACTTTGATTTCCATCATTTTTTCAATGAATATTTTTATTTAGCTTGTTATTAGTAATAAAAAGCTAAAATTATTTGGTTTCAATTATTTTGACGGCTAAACGACTGCTACTATAGTTTATGTTTTATTTGTGAATACATTGCATTTTTATACTTTAAACTCTATTGGTCAGAAAATAAAAAATTTTATATAAATAGCCACAGTAGATCGAGGGGAAAAGAATTAAACATAAACAAATTGTCATTGTTTAATTGTTGGGCAGCGTACATAGATGATGGGCTCATTGAAATTCATTGTTGCAGAAACAAAGCGATTTATAGTATCATTTATTGATGAATTTATCTTAATACAATATTTATAGTGATCGGACGCCGCGTTTCGCAAATGAAATAAAACTCCCCTTCACATGGATCGTCATTTATCACCCATCTATCAGATTTTTTAAAGAGATGTATGCAATGCTCGTTAGGTTTCGCATTGTTGGGTTCCGTTTTATTATGTGCATTTTGTGGGTCCCATTTCGGAACGATCTCCTTCTCTCTAAGATCTCCTGTAGTAAATGAACGATATTCGCCTTCCTTTGCTAGGTCATTTATGTCCAACCAATATTTATGGCTCGAAGTTAAATTAACTGATAATGCATCCAGTTCATCCTTGCCCCGTATATCAGCGAGATTGGCGCCCAATTCACGACATTTCATCTCAGCCAAAAACCAATTTAATTTTTGTGTTTTCTCAATGTAGTAATAACTTGAATTAATTTTAGTGAACGGTTCTATATTTGCATGGAAATCATCCGGTATACCAAGTTGGTGTGTTATGTTCGCCCGATTGGAAGCTAATTAATGATTTTATAAAAATTATGTATATTTTATTTGGCTTAATTTAATTTACCTTTTGTAAGGACAGCACAAAGTATTGCGCAATACACAAAGCGCGATAATATTGTAGAGTTCATTTGATAAGCAGAGGACATTATATGCTCGAGCAAAAATATTGAAATAACTGATTATCTGAAACACGCATCGCCTTTTATACGCGCGTAAATAAACATGCCGTTGTATTATTAACAATCATGTATTTATTTTTATTTTTAGCTTATGTGCTTTTCCACAGATTCTTCATAAACGTGCAATTTTATAATTTGTAATCAAATGACCTACGGTTGGTAAACCATATCAAGGAAATTCCCACAGGAATATGTTTCTTGTTATATGCCGGACTCTAAAAAAGTACAAAGGGGTCTATTAAGTAGAAGTATGAGAAATATGTGTAACAACAAGCTGCAATATATATTATTAATTAAAATTTTAAAGCTGCAGCTGGGAACTACAATCGGCTAAGAAACAGCAAAGATATGCAGCAGACAATTTGCTCGAATGGTTTTTAAATATTTTTATAAAAAGCTTTATTTTATATAATTAATTACAGTTTATTGATGCTCCCAGCAGCTCAATGCTCATAATGACCCAACAGCTGCAGCAACGGCATTTGCACCTGCTGTGCTCCCTGCATTCTCACATCTATGAGATTCTCCAAAGATTCAGCGCACGGCGAGCAGCCACAGCTAGACGGCACATCGTGCTAAAATTATTCAAATAATAATAATCAATTTAATTGAGCAGGCACAAAATCAGGAATGCCTTTCATCCGAGAAACTTCTGTCTTTGATAAACAACTGCATATGATAAAATCCCTTGCGTTTAACGACGTCTTGGTAGATTAACACTGATCAGTCATATACTTTGACACTAAGACTTCTAACTATTTGTAATTCAGAATAAATCTGAATTTTTAATACTGAAACTTACGCGTTGAACGTATGTATGGCCATCCGCACAGATCATTTTCACCGAGATCGATTGGTAGGATTTAATACTGCAGCAGGTGCAGAACTTCTCGTGGATATCGGTTAGGCTGTTGTATTTGGAGCCAGAGCTACATGCGCCCTCGCAATCCGTGAATCCCTTAATGGACTCTGCGTTCACACACACGCCATGACCGGGTTTATTGAACTTCAGCAGCTCCTTTGTATGGGATTCAGCGCGAGAAACGGGCAGGCAGGTGGCTGAAATACAAATGCAATAAATTCGCCACTGTACGGTTTCAGTATTGCTCTATAAACCTACATAGATCCTCGACAACCAGTTCCTTTTTGCAGTGCTTACAGCAACCTTGCGTGTACAGCAAATGCGGTGCACAGTGGCTGACATCGGGACAGATTTCCTTGGAGGAGCTGACCATCAGTAGCTTATCCTTTTTCACGCAGAGGTAATGGGTGCAGTTGTCCGTTGAATTCCACTGTGCATTGACCTCAAACAGCTTCTGCTCAAACAGACAGGAGGTCTGAACACATTCGCCGCAGCACTTGGTCTTATCCAGCTTCTGGTAACTGTAGCCCGGAGCGCAATCCGTTTTACACTGCTGCTGGACGCTGAAGATTTGTGCGATGCCATTGGGGCCATATGAGCACTGCTCCTGCTTACACACATCCTTGGGATGCTGCCATTTGTCGCCGGTTTGTTTGGTGTAACTGCTCAAATCCGTCGATTCGTATTGCACAATGCACAAGTGCTTGGGCGGTACTATGGGAATTAGAATAGAAATGGAGTTTAGAGCAAGAAATCCAGATATTATATTGCCTCTGTTTACGCACCGCATTTGTGTGTGGGGCAACAGGCATCCGGTGCCTTCTGGGTGCTGACCTCGTAGAAGCGTTGCTGACAGCTGCTCGGAGCTGCTGGACATTGCTCCGGCTTACAGACAATCTTCTGTGTGGGACAACAGCCCTCCTCGATCTTGACAAGCTGCTCGCCAGGCAGCAGCTCACGAGGCGGCACCAGCGGCTCACAATCCTTTTTGGGTTTGCATTCTGTGGGATTAAAGGAATTGGATATTACGCTGCAATCACATGAGGGTTTAAAGTACACACCACAAATATACTGTGGACAGCCGTTGACATCAGTCTTCTGCTTCTTGAACTGGCCAGGACCACAGACCGGCATTAGCGGTGCCAGGCAGAGCTTTTGGGGCAGCTTTTGCTCGGGCACACATCGGTAGCGGGGACAGCATTCGTCGAGCTTGACAATGACCTCGGGCGTGTAACCCTCGGCGCAAATGTTCTCCTCCACCTGACATTTCTTCTGCACGCAGGAGCTCTTGCCCTTGGCATCGCACTGGCATTCGGTGCATTTGTCCTGTTGCCATTTCTCACCTGCCAAGTGCAGGCCATCATCGCACTTGTTGCATGCCGCCTCTGGTATGCATTTTCCAGCATCTATAACCTGGCCCGCTGGACAGAAGCAGCCCTCGAACCGTTCGGAACTCAGACAAATGTCATCGCTGCTCACGGTGCTGTATACCACTTGGGTCTTCACATTGATCGCGTCGAACTCTGACATAGCCTTGACGGTATCACAGTTTTTGGCACAGCCGCATGGCTCATAGACCATATCGCTGGGGCAATCGTATGGGCAAAGGTCTGGTCGGCGCCAATTGGTGCAAATGCCCTGTTTGTTGCACTCCTTGGCGTATGCGGATAAGCTATCGCAGACTCCTTGCTGATTGTTGCCCGGCTTGCAGATATCCTGCTGACAGGCGGTGACATACGCAAGGGGATCCACAACGACTGGACACCTGCCAAAGAGCTGCTCATTGTATAACTGCAGGCAGGAATCCTTTTCTGGTGGCAGAGGAATGCAGTCCTGCTTGGGTGCATCCTCACTTAGGCACTTCTGCCCATCCGTCAGACCCAGTTTGGGTTCATCTGCTTGCCAGCTTTGGATGACATCGATGCCTGGTTTTTTTTTGGCCGGATTCACTTGTAAATCATTTCCGGCATCTTCGTTGCAATCACCGCATAGGCCTTCCATTTTGCTGCCGTACTTAATGCTGGGCACGCCCAGTGTGAAAATCAAATCCTCGAAGGCAGCTGTCAGCTCCACATGTGATTCAGGCAGTGATAGCACCAGTTCCTTGCCCACCACTTGCTTCAACGTAATCCAGCTGTCCTTGTATGGCAATTTCTTCACCTCAAATCCATCTACCAGCACCTGCAATGCCTTCGGTTGCTTCGGCACCCGCTGCACATGAATCACATGATCGCCATTGAGGACGTGCAGCGCCTTGGCACAACTTGAGCCATCCAAGTTGTTCATTTGGCCCAGTTTCTTGCAGTCGTCCATGCTGACATACACCTGGAAGGTGTGCACTCCAGGCAGCACCACGTCGCGGGATAGAAGGTAAGTGCAATTGCCGTTGAAACTGAAGCTCTTGCGGTCGTAGGTCATGTACTTGGAGTTGCCCAGCGATTTGCAGACGCAGTCCTTGCAATCCGCAATGGGCACGCAGTTGGGACCCTTGCGCACCGTGCCTTCCGGACAGTAACAGCCCGGGAAGCAACTGTCCGGCAGCACGGGGCAATCGTCGGCATGCAGATTGTCACACGAGGGCTCACAGCGTCGCTTATAGCAGTCCATGTGCACCAAATTCGCTGGGCAGCTGATATCGCACTGATGTACAGCTCGCCAGGTGGACAGCTGCACCAACGGATTAACGCTGAGGCATTTTTTGACGAAGCTCTCCAGGATGTTGCACTTGCAGGCGGCTGTATCGCCATTGTTCGCCAACAGGCAATCGCAGGCAGCCTCCAGGCAGTAGTTGTTGGAGAATTGCTTGTAGTTGACCGCCTTGTGGCACTTGCCAAAGGTAGGGTGACTGCGGAGAAAGCGTTGATATAGAGAATTTTCGAGCAACAGCAATTGAAAACTTACTTTATGATATTGCACAATTGCAGCGCCTTGGCCTGCAGTTGCCTGGTGCACTTCTGATCGCCACACTGCTCCAAGGGTATGCGCTTGTCGTACCAGCTGTTACCAAACTTCTCAGTATTCGCCAGGATCTGGCCATCGGGCGTGCGCTTATCGTCGCGTGAGTTGCCATTGTAAAAGCCGCACAGACCGTCGACAGTGCCTATGAACTTGGAGGAGATGCCCACCTTGAGGATGCCAATGTCGTCCAATTGCACCCAGAAGCCATATTTAGTGGACACAGCGAGCAGTGTCTTGCCAGGCTGCGAGACAACAAACGAGGCCTTGCAAATAGGCGAGGTAATGAGCTGCTGCACGGTGAACTCGAATCCGTTGAACTTCAGTTTAAGCCGAGGAAGCAAGATCAGCTCATTGCCAGCTTGCAGATCCTGAATGGTGACCACTTTATGGCACACTTTACGGGTCTCATCAGTGCATTGTTGTTGCACTGCAAATAGCCAAATGATTAGAATTGTAAATAGCAAGCTATATCGGAATTACTTACCCGATATAGTCCAGCTACTATTGTGTATATCCCTAGCCAATATGTGGCTGCAAGGGCTGTATTTGAACAGAGTGCCGTCAAAGGTGGTGAAACTCTTGCCGCTGACCTCACAGACGTCGTCTTTATTGGGTCGAAGTACACAGGTGTATTTGAGACAGTCGCCAGCCTTGGCATTGCTCATATCCAATTCCACGTCGTACTTCTCTGGGCATTTGGGTTCCACGCAGGTAATGGTCTCGTTTTTATTCACTTCCTTGGTGGGAATGGGCACGCAGGTGAACTCACTGCACTCTTCCTCCTCCTGATAGTTAACTTCGCTGCTTGGCTGGGCCAAAATCTTCTCATTGGAAGAGACAAACTTGGTTTTCGTAATGCTGACGCCATCGTCCACAATGGAAACCTGTTTGTGGAATGTAAATATCTTGGACATCTTTCTGGCCTTCTTCTCAATAATTTTCATCTTCATCTGAGGTGGACACACTGGCGTTGGACAGGTTATAACAGTAGCTAAACACGGAGTTTATATTAAACAAATTATCGAACTCAGCACAAAGCAACTTGACTTACTCTCGTTCTTCTCACGCTGGATGTCTGGTTCAACGGTGAAGGAATCGCTACAGCTAGCATCTTCATCATCTGCACAATCCTGTACTCCATTGCACCACAGGATCTCCGGTATACAATCGCCACTCGAGGGGCAGACACGTTGATGTTTTGGACACGGTTCACACTTGCAGAAGCAATCGCTCGTTATGACTGGACGCAGGTGTCGAGCTTCGCAAGGAGGACATTTCTTCGGCTTACAATTATTGCGTCCGCCTAAAATGCAGACGCACTCCTCGCAGGCTGCATTCTCGAATTTACTGCCTATAGGATAACTGACGTAGTTCTCTACACAAGGACACAGATTACGCTGCACACACTTGTTGCCATCCCAGTAAAGCTGATCTGTACACTGGCATTGGCTGCTGGAACTGGCAATACCTTCGCACACATTGCACTTGGTTGGTTCCTTCACCTCCTCCCGAATTTCTTCCTTGATGACAGCTGAGAAAAGTGAATATTTCCAATACATTCAAAAACTCCAACATAATATTATTATTTTAAACTTACGGTATGGTTTGAAGCATCCCAGTGGCTCAATGCGCATGTTTATGTTCCGTTCCCATTTGAATGGCACCAGTTTTATGTATTGCGTCAGTATGGGGTTCTTGAAATGATGCGTACGAGGCGAATGCTCATCCACATTCGCTTCAAAGACCCTCGGCTGGCCATTGGGTGCGAGGATTGTATTCCACGTTGGCTTCCGTTTTGAGAACATTACCTTATAACCAGTAACCCAACCATCTGGGCCTCCCTTGGTAATGAAGCCAGAAACATTTCTAGGCTCCAAGAAATCAAATTCCACAAATTCATTGGGTGTATTAGTCAGTGGGCGCCAAGCGGTTGCCGTCGACAGCTTTAGTAGGTCAATAAGACGTTGTTTCCTCGTTGGACTTGGTAATTGCCAGAGACTGCTCGCCTGCAGCTGCTGTTCATACATTTCTCCCTTGTCCACGCCCAGTGGATCGACACACTCCAACTCCAAATTCAGAGTCGGATGCTCCGTGCTGGTGGGCAGAGTTGGAGCAGGGGTCATCGAAAGTAATTCGCCACAAATAAGTAGCTCCACACGCATTGCAATCGAGCCGTGCCATTTCAGAGGGTAAATTCGCAACGAGCTGGCTTCAATAGGTATCTTAAAGAGAGTCTGTACCGGCTTACGCGAGTCTAGAGGTCCGTTGAACATTTGCGGTTTTTCAGTTTCGTCCACCAGATAATTATAGGCAATACCATCGTGACTGTGCAGAATCTGCAAAATATATTTCAGCATATTGAATCTTATAATTATCTTATAAATTCGCAATTATCGAATGTACTACCTTAAAGAGCGTCACGTAGTTGTCAAACTCTGGACTGCCAGCCATGATGATTCCATAGATGGGTTCGGCATGTCCAAAGTTAAGCTCCAGATACTGCATCTGATCATTTATCTGAGGTGACCAGCTGCCACTGCCAGTTGATGGAGTCTTGCCCAAGCGAGCCTTGTGTGGAGCATGCTCGGCAGCGAGCTTGGAGCTGGCATTGAAAATGCTATCAGGCAATGACTGCGGACCATTCTCAATCATGGGAATTAAACTGCAAAGCAAAAGGAATTCGTAAAATTAAAATATTCAATAGAAAATTCGACCAGATTACAATAGATTTCCCCATACTCTCAATTAAAACGTCGGTTCTCGAAAAATTAAATAGAGGTTATATTATACTGTACTCTGATAAAGTATGTTGTAGACTTTTTATATCTCCCTCCCTTCCCTGGCTAAAAGCCACAACACCCACTTAGATTAGGAATATTAATACCTCCCCTCCATGCTCCGCTAACCGCAAAAAAAGAGTTCCACAATTTTGAAATGAATAAAACCAGTTGTAACAATAAATTATAGGTTCACTTACCGCTGAGGGGGGCAATGCAAGGGTGGCGTTAGGGTTACCGGCAATACAGGTACTATGGGTACGAATGGAGCTGCAACAATAGTGGTTTATAGCCTAGACTTCAAACTATATATATATATTATAGCTTACGTTTTGTTGGAGCAATTGTTGGAGGAGGTTTGTTGAGGACACACGTAAATGCGTTGTCAATGCATTGACAGATCTCCAGTTCGCCAACAACAGGTTCGTGTGGCTGAACATATCTCTCCTTCTGATCCATGCAGGGACACTCATCAGCATGGACGCAGGTATCCTCATCACGCCAGTACTTGCCCAATTTGGCACAATCTGGACGCATTTTGTCCACACAGCCGGGCTTGCAGTGTTCTCCTCGCTGGCAAAGGCCTCGCTTGCGTAGAATGCTGCCATAATACTGGCAGGTGTATTCACACTGATTGGCACACTCCGTCCAAACCTTATCGTCGGCGCACTGTTTGACTTCTAGTTCTGGCTCGACAATGGGCTTGCCACAGCTGGGCACCAGTTGTTGCACGACGGAGATGTGATCGCAATTGAACATGGTGGGATTGAACATCATATCTGCCCCACATGTCTTCTCCACATAGGTATATCCACCATCGACACCCTTGGGTTGACACTGTAGGAACTTGTGGCAATCGCCTGGGTATTCTTTGTACATCACGACGCCCGCGTCGCAACTGTCACCGATTGCCGGCTTCTCAATTGGCATGAGTGTGGTTGCCTCCTCCTCACCATCGCACGAACAGAACACACGCAGTTCGTAATCGTGACACTTTCCAGTGCAACGCAAGCCATCGTTGAGATTGCAAACGACGTTCTCGTCCATTTGTTCCGGCCTCTCATGACTGTCCTTCACTCGACACTCTACCTTGGTCATGTACTGTTTCAGACAGGTGCCATAGATGCTCTCCATGCGATCATAACGTGGCAATTTCTCCTCATCGTTCAGGCGGACACTCTTATCTGTGGCATCTGCATCCTTGTCAAACCAACGCGTCCAACCTCGCACACACTTGGTCTGATTCTGTGTGGCCAAAGGCGCCTCTGTAGGGCCATCGAAGTAAGGGCGTGGAGATGGTTTGACGACCGGTGGAGCACACTTCACTCCGCTGCATATCTCCTTTCGTTTCGAGCATCGACAGGTGGCACAATCGTCTTGGAACAGGACATCTCCCTCATAGTACGTCTTACCATTCTTAACCATGCACACTGGCTTGCATTCTGCCTTGGGCACACACGCCCGGTAGGTATCATTCAAATATATATAACCATCTTCACAAGGTTTGATCTGACAGCCTTCAATGCAGTTCTCCCGATTGCACATGCGTTCAGCAATGCCCTGATCCAGGAAATTGTCACAAGTCTCCACAGCGCACGCAGGCGTGCAGGCTTTGTAGTCCGAGCAGTGTGGATCACATTGCATAGCTACAAAAAATTTGATATTATTTCTGAAATATGATTGCAGATTATAGATTGCTTACGGCAGAAATGTTGGGAGCGCCAACGTATATTGATGCCCTTTTGGGCGCAGGCATCCGCATAGGCAGCCACAGCCGTGCAGAGGCATTCACAGTCTCCGCCCTGATCGCAGGCACAGGTATCGAAGATGCAACGTTTCAAATACCGATCTAGGGGAACCTCACTGTGACACGGTGCAAAGAGTTCAGACTTCAAGGCTCCACACTTCAACTGAGCCCAAGTTTCACGCTCCGGATGCTGGCGGCATGCGTCGATAGGTGCAACAGGTGTGGCGCAATGTGGCTGCAACTTCCACGAATGCCCGAACAACAACGGACTAGTCTCGAGACCCAGCGATGGAGTTTGCATATCATCTAGCCCATTTCCGTTATAGTTGCCGCACAGTCCGCTTACCTTGGTGCGCCATTCGTTGCCTAATTTGATGTAAACCCGTGTGCCTTCGTCCCACTTTACTTGCAACTTTAGGGGGATGACTTCGACGACCACGAATACTCCAGCCTTGTAAATGTGGAAAGCGTTATGGCCCTTTGAATTGACGCTATCACGTAGTTCTAGTTGGAAGTACACAAAAAGATTCAGTTAAATCGATTTAATCGTTAATCGTTGGGTGTATCGGTGTATTTAAAATAAGTTAGATTGGAGGAAAAATGGCTAAGAAATATTGATTGAGCAATACTACCTTTTTTGATGTAAGCTACTCACTTTTAATAGCCGACTTATTGGGATCGACGCTGTAGGTGGCATCTGCACTAAGCAGCAGGGATTCCTGCACACGTCCATTCAAAGTAATTTCCAGCGATTTGGAGCATGTAACTCCCATGGTGCCGCACAGGACATTTTGAATGGTAATAGTAAAACCGTCGCCATTTTCGAGAACACCCTTGGAGAGCACATAATCGCAGGCTCCTTGGAAATCAAAGTCCTGACCATCGTAGGTAGTGAAATGTGAATCGCCCCAAACGCTGCAGGTTGATGCACAGCCATTTTCCGAGCACTTCCATTTACCCGCTTGGCAGACACATGAATTACAGTCCTCCTTGATTTTGTCGCCATCGTCATAGCTTTTGCCAGCATGATGACAGGAACAGTTTGTGGGCAGTACACAAGATTCGCGGGATATATCATATACATAACCTTCCATGCAGACGCAGCCAGGCAGACAATCCGATGAGTCGGCTACATATTTATCCATGTTTTTACAGGTTTTTGGTTCTTTTGGAGTACATTTGGAAAACTCTGCGTATGGTTTTTTAGCACATTTACTACGCAGCTCCGAGGAGGGTGGATACTTGACCTCATCGCCCGTATCTGCATCCTGGCAATCCCAGACGCCATCGGTGCAAGTGCACAAATCTAGGAACTTTTCGCCAGGTCGTACCTCCTTGTAGCCCGGTCGGAAGGTCATACCGTCGAAAGTGCACTGACATTTATGCTTCGGCACACAAACTCCCTGATCGTTCAAGTATTCTCCATGAGGACAGCGACAACCCTCAACACATTCCCGTGTACAGCTGTTTTTACCGGGCAAATCATCGCAGGTCAATGCACAGCCGTCTCCGCATTCGTCGAACACTTGGCCCATTGGACACTTGACAGCTGAGAAAATCACATTAAAGTTATGTTAGCTTGTGTTAGACTTGTTCAATATTTCTGCTTACCACACTCTTTAACAGACATGCGCCAGCCGGTTTTGATGCCTTGGCGCATGCACTCGGTGCCATAGGCAGACAGGATGGGGCAGAAGCATTTGGAGGGATCATCCTTGCAGGCGCATGTATCGTACAGGCAGTCTTCATAGAACTGTTCGGGCTCCACCATGAAATGGCACTCTTGGAATATATCCTGTAATATCCAATTACAGTGCTTCTCAGCCAGCTCCTTCTTTTCTGGGCTAAGAGTGCAAGGATGTGGGCCGTTATGGGTCTCCGCTTTGAACTGACAAGTGTCTTTGGTACGCCATTTATCAGCAAAAGCTTCAACAGCTGTCTCCACATCGCCTTCTGGCGTCAGGAAATCATCTTGTGTATTGGAATTGAAGGTGCCACACAAGCCTTGTGTATGGCCTCGCCAGCTAGCCGGTGCATCAATGTAGACACGCGAGATGCCATCCCACCAGATGCGTATACCGTCAGCAAACTCCACTGTCAGAAACGTGGAACTGGGGCGACGGATCAATACATCTCCAGCCCCCAATACTTTGGGCAACTTGGCTATAGGCTTGTTATTTATAAGAGTTGTCAATCCTTGATCCAATTTAATGGTAGCTGGTGTCTTATCCCGCAGCGTGAAACGCACAGTCACAGATTTAGTGCAGGAAGGATCATCCGGTGCCACGTAGTTGAATGCCTCGGATACGGCACCAGAGCAGGCCACATTCTCTGCTTCCACAGATATGTTGGAGGTCTTTAGCAAATAATAGGAACACTTGCCCATGAAATCGTAGTGCTTGCCATCAAAAGTCTGGTAATGCGGGTCTCCAATGGCACCACAACGTGCACCACATTTGTCGTCCGTGCACCGCCATTGACCGTTCTTACAGGTGCAGGTATTGCAGTTCTTCTTAATTGTCTCCTCAGGCTTGAATTCACGTCCACGCAAGAAGCAAGGACACAGCTCTTTGGTAATGCAGGCATCCTTGTATTGCACAGTGCCCTCGGGGCAGAAACAGCCTTCGTTACATTTGCCCTTCGTAGGGCTGAGAGTTGCCAAATCAGACTCGCAGGTCGGTTCCACGTCCGGGCCACAGGCGCGATAGACACGCCCAAAGCCGCAACTTATCGCTGTTAAAGAAATATTAGTACAAAGTAGTATTAGTATAAGATCCATTTATTATTTCTTGTTTAACATACGGCAGATTTCCAGATTACGCCAACCATTCTGCAGTTGTACGTTCTTAAACATACACTCCTTGGCCAGCATGGCAATGGCATCGCAGTTACAGCTCTCCGGATGCTCCCGATTCGGGCAGTTGCAATAGTCCGCGATGCAGGTACGTATAAGAGCATCATAATTGAAGGGCTTAATGCAATCGGCCAGCTTCTCGTTGGCCAAGAGCCGTTCGCAAACGTTGACGGCTTTTTGCAGTTTGCTCTGCTCGCATGAATTCACGCCAAATTCTAGCTCTGCGCTGTTTTCAACCTGACATTTTTCACTGGTATCCTCCACACGCCATGCGTCGGTAAACGCCTTGATCGTTTCCAGTTTCTTTCCCGTCTTGGACATCAAATCGTTTCTATAATCCCCATCGAGAGATCCACATAAGCCTCCCAGCTTGCCCCACATGATCGGACCGGCATGAACAGCCACATACTGATGGTGATCCCAGTCCAACTTGAGGCCAACAGACTCCAGTTCAATTTGCACATGCTGAGCCACCGGCATCACTTTCATGCCCATCACCTGCACGGGAATGGGCAGCTGTTTGGTGGGCGTGGAAAGGCGCATTGTGCCATCTACGGAATGCAGAATTAACATTTGTTTTCGGGGCTTCTATGGAGCTAGCACTTACTCAGGTTCTCTAGCGTATAAAGCACCGATTGCCACATAATCTTCACGGTGTGCGCACAACCATAGCCAGAGCCAAAGGGACACGCCTTGAGTGTGATATCAAAGGTGCCCGACACTTTATCCATGAGCAATGTATGGGAACAGGACAGAGGTGCTCTGTTGGTTGAAGACAAAGTTTCAAAATTATAGAGAAAATGCTATGCCAAAGGCTCAACTCACTTGAAGACCAAACCATCAAATGTTTTCATGTTGATGCCACCCCAAGTGGTGCACATTGCCGGCCTGGGAGATTTGTCCACAACCACATTCACTTCTCCGCTCATGTACAAGGAATAGCTGGCGGCACTAGCGCTTGTTTCCTCCGACGACCACCATTCCTGAGAAGTTTTAACCATGGAGGTAAGCTGTATTATTTATGGGTACTTACTTCACTTACACTTCTGCGTTCCAGATCCTTGTACTTGGCCAGCAGTGCGAGGATTATCTCTCGCTGGCTGCGTATCTCCGAGCTATACTCGCCACTGAAAGCCCCATGATAGCTGCGACCTGATTGCTGCGTATGTATCAGCTGTACCTTTCCGGATCTGAGACCATATCCAGCAGCTAGTGAAAGTGGAAATTTGAATTTCAATAAAATATTTTATGGGTTGCAGCGAAACTCACGATAGATGCACTTGGGCCCTGGAGCTGGTAAATAGGTGCCCTGCTCATAGTTACAGGTATACTCGATGTCCAGCCGTCCCTGCACTTTTAGACCAGGAGCATCCGGACAACTGAAGGTGCAGCGAGCCTGCTCCATGTCATAGAAACACTTGTAGTTGCCGTTAAAATTGGATTTTGTTACATTACAATTTCCGATATCTGTATAAGAAAAGAGTTTTATAGAATATTTGATTCTTGATCCCTGAGAATTACTCACCATATTGACAATACGCGCCACGATTTGATTTGGCGCACTGACAGACATTGAAGCTGATGCACTGGCCTCCATTCTGGCAAGTGGGTGAACAGGACGCTAAAGGACAGACGAAGGATGTTAACTACCTTTGTGCTGAGGTACTGCAAGTGCTTTACTTACGTCCACAGTCGGGCACCTTGGAGAGGCCCGTCTTGCTGTGCACCCACTGACCGTTCCGACAGTCAATGTTGGTAATGCTGCTGCCATCCGGAAACTGGAATCCCCGCATGCACTGCGCATTACAGATACTGCAATAAAACGACACGTAACATGACAAATCAAATGCAAATTCTTACTTATATATGAGCTAACTTACTTATTTTTACATGAAACTTTGGAGTTCTTGGGCACAGGTGGCTTGGCAGCGCAGACAGACCTCTTCTGGTCGCACAGAGGACCGGAATAATTCTCCGGGCACTGACAGACGCCAGCTGCCAGGCAAATGCCATTGTTCTGACAAGGAGGCGTGCATACAGCCTGGCACGGGGGCACCCTGGTGAACTCCGAGTTGCGAATGATCCAACCATCGTTGCTGCAGACGAGATCCAGGGACTTGCAGGTCTGTGAGAAGGTATAGCCACCCGGGCAGTAGACTTGACACCGACCCGATCCATCGCATTTGGACAACACGTTCAGGGGCAATGTCATTGCGGCGCATTTGCCATAGGCACCGAGCTGTTGCACAGAGCTGCCATAGAAGTTTGTTTTGGATCTAAAAACAGATAAGTCAAACAGCTTAAACCGTGTTTACACTTGAGTAATATTTTATTTTGTTACCCTTTGCCCATGCCAAAGAGGCCAAGTGCATTGTTCACCAACGATGAGCTGAATTTGAATTGAATAATTAATTATTTCATAAGCTCTCAAGCAAGATTGGATGCTCACCTCGACGTCTTAATGCCGCCAAACAATGAAGGAACCGAATATCCTCCAACGCCAGCTTGCGCGCTGCCATCGTTGTAGCTATAGCTATAACGCGAGCTACAAAAAATAATATATTAAAAAATAAAAATGTGTCTTATATTATTAAAGCACATTATCTAATCATACCTCATAGCAGGCGGTCCATTAAATTTAAGATTTATATGCCGTTCGTCTCTTTCCTTATCGTCAACTTCCGGTGTTTCGAGGGACAGGGGACTATAAAGTAGCGAATATTTGCCATTTAAATATATATGACATACAGCTAAACATTTTATTTAATTAAAATAAATATAATCAACCTGCGCTTTAATGATCTAAGCAGACTGTACTTAACTTAAATTAAATTTAAATAGTTTATCAGCATTATTAAAACTGTGGGTGGTAAGGACAAACACAAAGCATTTTAACAGTTTGATTGAATATAAAAAGGAATTGAAAATATAATTTGAATATAATTGGTATGAAAGGATTCACCGTTATCCTTATTCAAATATTTTTCAACGATTTCCATTTTTTATTTATCAAAAAAACCCGGAAACTTAGTTGCGCACCTAGTAGATGTTCTCATGCAATGCAAAGGATATCAGCTCAGGACTACCCTATCCTTCCTCCATCAATTATAAAAACTTAATGGATAACTTTTGTTAAATGGGCGTCTAATTATAATTAATCCGAGATTTGTTTCGATTTTTTTAATGTCCTGTACTGAATTATTCAATGCCTTTTGCGCATTCAACAAAATTTTATTTTTTAAGCAACTAATAAACACTGCTACAAAGAAGATGAAAATGAGAAATAAAAGCTAAAGAATTAAACCATAAATTAATCTCAGTAAACACGGAGTTAATACAAAAATGTTTAATCCTTTTATCCTCATTTATGATTAAAAACATTTAATTCTTGCAAAATGGCATTTAAATAGAATTGATCAATAAAGAAATTTAAAGGATCTATTATCCTTTAAACGCGCAATTTATAATAAACATAGAAAGTATTGTAGAAACAAATCAGTATTTTTTTTAGGGTAAACGGATGTAAGCCTCCGATCCTTTTTTTATATTTTTTTAATTTCATGAAACTGGCACAATCTTCTCCGTTTTTTATCCATTTAAATAAGGATTATTATGGTTTTTGTTGCAATAGAAAAACAAACACGTTTAAATACCTAACAAAATTTCGAAGGATCATATATGTATATTCGTTTAAGTCGATTTTTCACATAAAAACTTAAATTTCCATTTATTTAAATTTTAATTATAAACGCAAATAAATATATGCCATCGTTTATCAAAAAGTTTTATTTTGTAGTGGATTAAAGTTATAAATATATTTTCAGAAACTCATTGAGCACTTTTTTCGATTCAAATAAAGATTATTTTAATTTGTCTGAACGAACACATTTAAATGCTTAAAGAAATTCCAAGGATCTTTTATATTCCTTTCAATTAAACATTCTGCATTTTCGTTTTTAATTAAACATGCATAAGTTGAATAGTTTAATGAAACTCGTATGAGCACCATTTATCTATTTAAATTGGCACTATTTTAATTTTAAGCAAAACGATGAAATTTCTGCCAATATATCCTTTTTTAAACTTCAGACTGCACATCAGTTTTGGATGCATATTTAATTAAAATCGTTGACCAATTTTATAATTAACACTCACTTAATACTTTGATCGTCATCGTCCGACATCACTATATCGCCTTCTTCGCCCAATGCGTGGCTTAAAATTAGCAACCAAGCGAAACATAACACTAAGTTTTTTGCCATATTTTAGCTGGCAAATATCCTTATTTATTTCAGGAGCTGCATATATCACTGGTAATCCTTTCTGCTTGTGGTATTTAAGCACTGGTAATCCGTTATCCTGGGGGTGTCCTTTAAGGACCACTTTATAGTTAATCACTGCACTAATTATTTCACTTTAAAACATATTGGGGATAGTCCAAACCGACGAGGCAAACACGCGAACGCAACTAATGCTGCGGTCGAGCTGATCGGCCTTTTATAGCCCAGCCTCCCAGGGAAGCCAGACTCCATTTTGAGAATTTTTAAATGCGCCTAATCGCAATTCTAAAGCTTGGCAAAGGCCAATGTGCTGATTTCGCATTTATGTACTTAAAAAAATTCACTTTTTTCTCGCTCTTATCGAGCTAAGTGTGCCAAGTTGAAGCTAATTCGAATGTTAGTAGGGCTATTTTAGCAACTTGTGGCGATAATGGCGTACGAAACGAAGCTGACATAAGTAATATTTCAAGGATAGGACTATAAATATATTCAGATATTACGTCGCAAATTAGCTTATCGTAAGTTTAAACATTTGCTACGCCAACAATAGTGAGCTTTAAGAGCAAAGGCAATCAAATTCTGGCGCTCTGTATTTTTATCGATTATCTATCGTGTTCATGTTGCCAGCAATACAAGTAAATGCTTATCAACATGTTCCCAGCAGCCAATCGGAGTTGCCAAACAATTATAAATAATAACGCAGCAAGTGAAAGTTGTCACAAAGATATTCATTAAATGTAATACAATTTACAATTTAATTTAGCACAAAGCGTTTAATTTGTTCAAGTCACACAGTAAGCAAATACTTTGCAGACAAGTTGGATCATAAAAATGTGTAATTATCACAGGAAATTGCAATCATCAGAGCTCCAACTGGCTTAATTTCTTCGAATTCTATGTTTTCGACAGGATGTTGATAACAAAATGCTAAAACGTACAGCTACAAGTTAAAGAAGTTATGTTGGCAGCCTCTAGATTAAACATTTGTAACATTTGCTACGCCAATGCAATCAAATTCAAGCGCTCTTTTTATCGATATCGATAGAGCGGTTCGCTTGCCTCATGTTGCCAGCAACATCAACATGTTTGAAGGAGTTTGTTAGCTCCCGTACAGCTGTAAGAAATTTAGTACACAGCATTTAATTTGTTTAAGGAACATATTGTGCAAACATTCTGCATTTATCACAGGAAACCACGATCATCTAGCTCCAATTGCTTAATTTCTCCGAATTCTATTCTTTCGACAGGATGTTGATAACACAATAGTAAAACATACAACTACAAGTTAAAGAAATTATGTTGGCAGCTTCTTCCTCTCCACATAATGCTCTAAGTTTAAACGTTTGCAACATTACAGAACGGTTGCAATCAAATTCTAGCGCTCTGTATATTTATCGATTATGTATCGAGCAGTTCGCTTGCTTCATGTTGCCAGCAACACAAGTGCTTATCAACATGTTCAAAGGAGTTTCTTAGCTCCAAACAGCAGTAAGAAATTCAGCACAAAGCATTTAAATTGGCCTAAATAACAAACATTTTGCTACAAGTTGAATCATGAAAATGTGTATTTATCACAGGAAACCACAATCATCAAGCTCCAATAGCTTAATTTCTCCGAATTCTATTTTTTCGACAGGATGTTGATAACAGTTTATTGAAGCGCGCTTATGGTTAGAAGTTAAATTATGTGGGCAGCCGCTACCCCTCCACGAAGGGCTCCAGATCTCGCTGCTGACGCACCGCCTCCGCCTCGGCGCCCACGGCGCAGGCCAGCAGGGAGTTGACGGTGGTTTCCTCGCCCGCCTTGTAGACGTATCCGTTGGCCTTGTCGATGTGGCTGCGCAGCCGCAGCATGCTGTCCGTGCTGAACACGTCGAGCAGCTTGAAGGAGACCAGCGCGTAGTCCTCCACCATGGAGCAGATGGCCTCGTTGAGCTTGCGGTGCCTGCGCATGGCGGGATCGTCGTCCAGCTGCTCCAGCAGATACTTCAAATCCAGCACCTCCGTGTAGTAGTCCAGGCTGAAGTGCAGCTTCCCCTGGTGCTGGCGCAGCAGGTCCGCCTTGGACAGCACGTTCACGTGGGGCAGGCTCATGCGCAGCATCGTGTTCAGCGCCATCAGCAGCGTGGCTATAAACTTGGCAGGCTCCGAGCAGTAGTGAGAGTCGATGAGGTTGACGGTGACCAGGCTGTAGCGCTCCCGCTCCAGCCGCTCGAACACCTTGGCCATGGCCGTGTGGTGCGTGTAGAGCTCGATCTGGCCCGGACAGTCGAAGAGCAGGTAGTTGTAGGCGGGGCTCAGCCTGCTCAGGGCCGGCAGGAGCCAGTCCTCGAGGTGCTGCTCCAGATACTCGGCGCAGTGCATCAGGGCGCCGTTGGGGCCCAGTTGCAGGTGCTCCATGGCGTCCTGCACGGTTATCAGCTCCATGACGTTCAGAATCGGCTCGTAGGCCATATTCTCATTGCCCGGATCCAGATTGACCACGCCCACCTGCCGCCCCAGCTGGCGGTAGAACTTGTGCGCCTCGTGGCAGTACGTCGTCTTGCCGGAGCCGGGTGGGCCGATGATAAGCTGCGCATAACGCGGGTTTTCCACCTTCGGCTGCCTGCGTTGCAGCATTTTTTGTGTTTTTTTTTTACTGTTTTTTATTGTTTTTAATAAGCCAAACAAATAATTCGCTTTTGTTGTTATTGTTGAGGACAGTGAGACCGTGCACGCTTAGCAGCGAAATCTTGGCAATTAAACTATCGATAAGTGGGCATAAATGCAGAATATGGTAACCTCAATATTATCGTCATCGACTACCTTGCAAACGGCGATTTTCAAAATTTATATTTAAAATATTATTATTCAAAGTACATAAATTAGTCTTTTAGTCTGTTTTGTTTTGTGTGCTTACGCTTTGATTGGCCGAACAGCCGTTCGCATGGTGCATCTTTGTTGTAAGCAGCTGAATAATATTTTATTTTTTGCATATTCCTCCAAGATGCAGTCAGTGTTACTAGCGTATGAACGTCGGTGTTTCCTTTATTATAGCAGCAGTTTTTATTTTAATTCAATATGTATAAGTACCTGGCATTTGTCACTTCAATTCGATCTCGCTCAGTCGATATCGATACAACACACTTCTTATTTGCAGGTATCGATACATTTGGCACCTAAATCTAATATGAAATATTGCAAATATTGCAGACCTTACAGTGTATATTGCAATTAATTTACATTTTAGTCATATTAAATCACATTTTATTAAATCGTATTATAACCAGTCATCAAGTCTGTTGCAAAATGAGCGGCATTCAAGCAAGTTGGCATCTCTCTGCGCGATTAATCATCGGCGTGCAAATATCGCTCATCTCTGACGGCACAAGTGCGGGTGTTTTATGCGCTGATAGAACTCCTATTTATACAAGAGCAGTTTGGATTGCCAAATTAATTAGTAGACGAGCATAAGCAATGGCGCAACCACAGAATCCGGGCTACGAAAACAGTGAGTTGAATGCAGTGAGCAGCATAATTACAGTAAAAGCATTGCAACGGTGGCAACGCTGCCAAATGAGTCAACGGTAAAAACAACGGAAACGATACAAAATGACCATAAATGGAATTCAGCCAATCGCCGAATCGCGTCGTCCCCCGTGCCCCTCTCCATTCGACCCCCTCGTTATGGTCGCATTGAGATAAACATTGGATGAGGGGGATTCCAGTGCCGGTGAATGCAAGACGAGCCGGCAAAAAACCCCTGACCGCACCCTGTTTTTTTACTGTTTCCCTCCCCTCGCCTTCCAGCTGTTTACCCCCGCTCGATTACAGTTTGGTTTTGAATTTGCAGAAAATGTTTACGCCACCCTGCCGCGCACCCAAAGAGGGCAGCCCATCGTCTTGGGGGCGGATCCCAAGGGCAAGAACTTTCTCTATGCGAACGGCAACTCGGTGATCATCCGAAATATCGAGGTAAGTTCATCCAATAAGCCTACGAGCAGCCCCAGAATATGAGACGTTTGTTCCATAAAGTGGAAATATGTTTTATTTTTGGATGGCGCACGGCAGCTGCAATTTTCAAGCGTTATTTTCCACCCGACAACGGCAATACTTATAGAGCTCTATGTGTGTTTGTGCTGGCTGTTCTATATTTATTTACCACACAAACACGCATAGATATATATTCCTATACTCTGCACATATCGGCGCAGCCGGCGCGACTTTTCGCCTCTCATAAAACAACAAGAATTTTATTTGATTTTCGCCGCCCACACATAATACCATATTCTATGGGAAAAACAAAATCATGATGATGTTTATTCCATTCGCAAATGTGTTTAAAGCTGTTTTGCCTATTTGTTTATACTCTCTTTTCGATTTGCCTCGTTACGCTCCGATTGCCGCCATCGTCGTCGTCGTCGCCTGTCCAGAATCCAGCCATCGCCGACGTCTACACGGAACACTCGTGTGCAGTCAACGTGGCCAAGTACTCGCCCAGCGGCTTCTACATCTCATCCGGCGGTAAGTTAGCCAAGCAAGCAGCCCCAGAGAAGCCCTAGATGAGCCATTAGTCGAAGCACTGACGTGACTCACGGCATGCGACACTTCACTAATTTCCATATACGAATATTTAATTATTCCCTGTACTCATTGAAAAATTGGAAAAACTTTGTCAGAATGTATGTAACAGGCTAAAAGGGGAGTGGTATACCCCACAAAGTATATATATTCTTGATTAGGATAACGAACTGAGTCGATATAGTCATGCCCGTCTGTCTGTCTGTCCGTCCGTCTGGATGAGTGCGCAGATCTCAGCAACTATAAGAGCTAGAGCAGCCGTTTTTGTCATTTTTGAAAGGTATGCACTATACGCACATCAAGTTTATTTTAAATTTTGGATGCTACTTTAATTCTGTCTTCTACGAACTGTAGAGATAATTAATATATACCATTTCTTCATATTTCAATTAAATATTATCGGAAGAGTTTGTTTTACGTTTGCCACTTATTTTAGATAAATATCTTGCACTTACGCAGAGCCCATATATGGAAACTATGTGATCTGTTATTATTTTATAGATAAGATATGAAGTAAGTGGCTTGATTAGGTTTTAACAAAGATTTGTACAAATAGGGCAATCCCCTATTAGACTCTGTACTTAAAAAAGTACAAAAGCGTCTAGTAGGTTGGTGAAAATCAAAAATGTGTGTAACATGCAGAAGGGGGCGTGTTAGACCCCACAAAGTATATATATTTTTTTGTCCATCTGCCCGTCCGTAGAAACACCTATATACCGCAAACTATAAGAGCTATAGTCACCATTTTTGCTGTGTAGGTTCTCCCATGCTGCAAGCAAAGCTTGGAGCTCTGTTTTCAGTATTTAAATTGGACTATGCAGCAGGCAGATCAAATTTGTTTTAGTTTTTTTTTGGTATAACCCCCCAATTCGCTTGACCCGTTCTTGGATGATACGGCACTTTCGTCTACCACTTTCTAAGAGTTCATATATGGCAACTGAATAATCTATAATGATGGTATAGATAAGATATTAAAAAGTATTCAAACAAAGTTTTCGATAAACAGCGCAATCCCACATATTTTATTATATAGTATTGTTTATTTTTATTTTAATGAATGCCAAACCGGAATATCTGTCAAAAAATTGAATAGCGAGTGTACATTTCGCGAGTGTACTTTCGCGGTTAAGTATTTTTTTATAGAAATCTTATCGGAAAAATGTCTACCATTTTCACAGACCCCATATATGGCAATTCAATAATCTATATTGTTTACTATAGATAAGATATAAAGCAGCTTGATTGTATTTTTAACAAAACTTTCGACAAATAGGGCAATCCCTTATGTTGTAATATTCAAATATTTAATATTCAAAATATTCTCAAAATAAGTTGTTTTTATACCCTGTGCCCATTTGAAAAATGGGAAAAACAGGGTTAATAACTTTGTGCGAATGTATGTAACAGGCAGAAGGAGGCGTGGCAGACCCCACAAACTATATATATTCTTGATCAGGGAGACGAGCTGAGTCGATTTAGCCCTGTCTGTCTGTCTGTCTGTCTGTCCGTCTGTCTGTCTGTCTGTCTGTATGAACGCTGAGATTTCCTAAACTACAAATGCTAGAGCAGCCGTTTTGGTTGCTATAGGTAGGTGTATTCAATACGCAGATCAAGTTTATTTCAAATCGTTGATGCCACGCCCCCTTCACGCCCAAAAATCAATAAAACTCACACAACCTCGTGTTTTTTAACATAAAAAGTTAAATAACAAGCGTAATATTAAACATAGAATGTTGTTATTTGGAACATAAACTCTCTTGTACTATATTTAACTATCCTGAAAAGTGCATTGAAATCGGTTAAGAAACACAGGAGATATAAGCTACACAATAGTTGAACTTAAAAGCTCAAAAACAAACGTAATATTGAACATAGAATGTTGTTATTATTGAATATATACTCTCTAGTATAATAATTAACTGTCCTGAAAAGCGCATTGAAATCGGTTAATAAACAAAGGAGATATAAGCGACGTAATATTACATGCACACGCCGTTGCAGCCAGCCGCCTTACGCTTGGAAATAGTGTGCGAGAGGGATAGCGATACCAAGCACGTTGCTTGGCGATTGTGCGATTGTGAGAGCATTTGAACATACAAAGTTAAACAGCAAGCGTAATATTGAACATAGAATGTTGTTATTTGGAACAAAAGCTCTCTTCTATTATATTTAACTATCCTGAAAAGCGCATTGAAATCGGTTAATAAACACAAAAGATATATACGAAACAAAGCGCGCCCATACTATTCTTTATAAATAAATTAAATTATATTTAAAACATTTAAATTATAAACTGTATTTGCGAGCGCGCAGCGCGAGCTGTGGCATAGGGTATAAGACAGTCGGGCCCGTCCGACTGATCTGCTCCGCCCATTCTGGTTTCGAATGCATGTTTTGTTTTGATTTATGGTTTTACTGAGAGTGATTTGCAATTAAAAAATAATATAATGTCAAAATAAAATAGTAGTCTAGCATATTCGCTCCAAATGCGTTCAAATGTAGCATGCGGCACTTTGTCCATATACTACTACATTTATGTTTATTTTGAAGAATGTGGAGCTCTTACCTCTAAATTAAAACCTGAATAATCTGTCCGATAGAAATCTTATCGGAAATGTTTGTTTGGCTTTTGCCATATATGTTATGAAAATGTATAATACTTTCACAGAGTCTATATATGGGCATTTCCACAGTCGCGCACAAGACATTCGTACGCGTTCAAAGTAAAAAAACGGTTAAAAGGAAGCGATATTTTTTTCTTCTGAAAGGCTTAACATATAGCATTTAATTAGCTCTTTCATTGGTGGAAAGATTGATTTTGGGTAACTTTTCATTTTTAAGAAAATTGAAAAATTCAAGACATTTGTCACCGGAAGAAAATGGTAGTGGCATTTGAGGTCAACCAATTCAATCGCCAATATTAGCGAATCCAGTGGCAATATTTTAATGCAACAAATTTTAAACTCTTGTGCATGGATGCCTCTTCAAAATGGTTATGATTTTTTTCAAAGATGACTTGCATTTTTTTTTTAATTCAATTTAAAAAAATTGTAACGTGACATTTGGCACGTGACCATTTTTATGTATGTTTTTGTTATTGTTGTTGTTGGAAAGTATTTAAGGAACAAATGGTTAAAATGTTTTTAAATTGACAAAAATAATTGGAATTATTTATTTTTACATAACAGGAGTGATTTTGAAAACAAATGACTGAGCATGATGCTTCTGTTTGAGAAGCTGTTTTCAAAAAAAAAATGCCCTAAAAAACGTCAAAATGACAAAAAATGCGTTTTCGCGACTTTGCATTCGAATTTTTTGAAAACTATAATAGATTATAATAGATATTTTCAAATCTGTTAAATTTTAATATTTCTTAATGTTAAAAATGTTAAAAATATCATTTTTAAGAAATTTTAATTTTTTGGCCCCGGTGGACCTTTCTGTGGAAATGCCCATATGGCAAACAAAGAATCTAAAATATTTTTGTTAGTTTAAAATAAAAAGTATATCGCTTATATTTTATATATTATTTATATTTATTTTGATGAATATGAAGCTCTTATCTGTAAAATGAAACCGGAATAAGCTGTCAAAAAATAATATATCAATTACCTATATTTCATCGCAAATACTTGGTGTTTAATTTTCGTATTTATGACAAACAGAAGCTCATATCTTGCAAATATATATATGAATATATTGTAATATTATCAATTTTCGACTTGTAAGTTTAATTGTCCCTCTTACTGAGCAAAATAGTTTTAAGATTTTGGGTTTTTAAATTCAAATCTGCACACCGGATTTGCACAAAACCGGTTCTAAACCATAAATTTAAAATTCAGTTTGCCTTGAACAAATTCTTAATCGTTCCGAACATTAAAAAACTTTCTGAACCATACCTCGATTTAAACCAAACATTTTGGTTCAATTCAACCAATTCTTAGTTTATTTGCAGTTCAGTTTTGAGTATTGTGTATTTTCCCCTTGTGTTTTTGGTCTAAAGAAACTTAATCACACTTGAACAGTTAGAAAGTTTCTAAAAACAATTTATTAAAGGGCGTCGAATCAGTACTTTGAGTTTATTTTTATACCCTATACTAACGAAATGGGAAAAAAACGATTGAATATTTTTTGCAAATGTTTTATAATGAGACATGGGGTTTTCCCTACCTCGATTCCCTTTTGTTGCCTCAGTAATATCTCAGTGATTCATGTGTTTAACTGAATACCTTTCTGTGTTGCAGACGCTTCGGGAAAGATTCGCATCTGGGACACGGTGAACAAGGAACACTTGCTCAAGAATGAGTTCCAGCCGATCGCTGGACCCATCAAGGACATCAGCTGGTCCGCGGATAACCAGCGCATGGTGGCCGTGGGCGAGGGACGTGAGCGTTTTGGCCATGTCTTTATGTCCGAGACGGGCACGTCCGTGGGCGAGATCAGCGGACAATCGAAGTCGATCAACTCGTCGGACTTCAAGCCAACCAGACCCTTCCGCATCGTGACTGGTAAGTCGAGGCCCTTGGAACTCCGTTGACCTCTTAATGAGCTGCTCATGGCATTGCAGGCAGCGAGGACAATACAATTGCCGTGTTCGAGGGGCCGCCGTTCAAGTTCAAAATGACCAAGCAGGAACACTCGCGCTTCGTGCAGGCCGTGCGCTACTCTCCCGATGGCAAATTCTTCGCCTCCGCTGGCTTCGACGGCAAGGTGTTCCTGTACGACGGCACCAGCTCGGAGCTTGTGGGCGAATTCGGTGCTCCTGCGCACAAGGGTGGCGTCTATGCGGTCGCATGGAAGCCGGACAGCACTCAGCTGTTGACCTGCTCCGGCGACAAGACTTGCCGACTCTGGCAGGTGGAGACACGGGAGCTGGTGACCGAGTTTGTCATGGGCACCACGGTCGACGACCAGCAGGTGTCGTGCTTGTGGCAAGGGGAGCATCTGATAACCGTTTCGCTGTCCGGCGTAATCACCTATTTGAATGTGGATGACCCCAGCAAACCCCTGCGCGTTGTCAAGGGGCACAACAAGCCCATAACGGTGCTGGCCCTGAGCGATGACCGTAGCACCATCTACACGGGCAGCCACGATGGTGTGGTGACCAACTGGAACTCCGGCAATGGCGTTAACGATCGCGTCACTGGCACGGGTCACGGCAACCAGATAAACGGCATCGCCGCCTGGGACGAGTTCGTCTACACCTGCGGCATCGACGACAACTTGCGCCAGTTCAGCGTTGAGGGCAACTGCTACACGGACTACGTTGTGAAGCTCAACTGCCAGCCCCGTGGCTTGGCCATATTGCGCAGTGAAAACATCATTGCGCTGGCCTGCATCAAGGAGCTGACCTTGGTGCAGGACAAGAAGAAGGTGTTCTCACTGCCAATTAAGTACGAGGCCAGCTCCATTGCCACCAATGCGGACACCCTGGACGTGGCCGTTGGTGGCGACGATCAGAAGCTGCGCATCTATGCGCTGAAGGACAACACCCTGGATCTGAAAGCGGAGCTGGAGCACCTGGGCGCAGTCACCGATGTCGCCTATTCGCCGGATCAAAAGTACTTGGTGGCCTGCGATGCACATCGTAAGGTGGTGCTCTACACGGTGGAGGAATACAAGGTAACCTTAACTAACTGACTTTCTCCTGTGGAACCCTGAGGCTAATCCTATTTTAATATGCCTTGCAGTTGGCTCACAACAAGGAATGGGGCTTCCACAACGCACGCGTTAACACTGTGGCTTGGTCACCGAACTCCTTGCTGGTCGCAAGCGGTTCCCTGGACACCACCATTATTATTTGGTCCGTGTCCAATCCCAGCAAGCACACCATCATCAAGAGTAAGCATCGATCGAAAGTTTGCTTTATCCAATGGGTTATTGAATTCAATTTTATTCCTTAGATGCGCATCCACAATCGCAAATCACACGCCTCGTGTGGCTGGACAACAACACTGTGATCTCTACTGGTCAGGATTGCAACACCAAAGTGTGGCACGTGGATACCATTTAAACTATGCCAAACAACGAGTTATACACGGCGCGTATTTTTATACTTAATCATCAGAGAGGAAGCCCCCAATCCATTTACAGTAACCCGGTTAAAACCCACGTCTATACAAGCTAGCCGCATATCATTTTAAGCGAAAGTTTATTCTAATTTAATTAATTTATGTCATGTTCGTCTCTTGATTGTCCCTTTAGTTTAAGCTCAAAGTCTTTAATATTCCTGTCATGATTTTGGAATTCTGAGTATTCTTTGAAAGATTAAACTCTGCCTATTATACACGCCCGCTTCAAGTAAATTATTTTATTTAATTTTCAATAGTTTTGATACTTACAATTGTATTACGAAAATGAAATAAACTAGTTTTTGCATAAAATACCCTCTGGGAGTTTTGTTTTGTTTTACAGCTTAATGTTTATTTGATGTTGGTTTTTGTAGGTCTTCACCTTGTCTTTTTGTGTGCATGTTGTGCTCTTGAGTGTGCGTGTGTGTTTAGGTGTATAATTACAATATTTATAAAAAGTGCGCTTAATTTAAGAGAATGTGTAGGCGTGTGTGTGTTGTTTTTTAATGGTTTTAATGGGTGTTCGAAGCCTCGCTAGATTACAGTTTGAGTGCGCTCAGTGCTGCCAAAACTGTTTGCTATGTCACTCTCAAACGGTTATAGTGTTGCCATCGCAAGGAAATTTATCGCAGCGCCTTATCGATAACCAACAAATGGCGCCAAAATTAACAAATAGTGCGAATTTCATATTTCATTATAATTAAACAAAACAATTAAAACAAAAAACGACAAATTGCGCTAAGTATCACAGCCGGGTCTAAGACATTGGTACGGTATGCGGTATGCGGTATGCGGTGGGGTCAACTCTCATGGGTGTGTGTGTATAAAGTGTACTCTGTGTGTAAATCGTATTTAATTAGTTCAGATCTCAGACCATACGGGCCCCTCCTCTATGTGGCCGACGTGCTGGCCGCCTCGCTGCCCGTCGGCGTCTCGCTCTTCAGCAAAATGGGCACCTCGTGCCCCAGATCCAAGGATGGCGTTGCATTCGACTCTGCCACAGCCGCAGCAGCCGCCGCTGCAGCTGCCAGCTGAAACTGATTGGGCAGAAACAGATAGGGATTCGCGCTCAGTCCGGCTCCTAGTGTCGCGCCCGATCCCGATCCCGCTGCTGAGCCGGACGCCTCGTCCGCTCCTGCCACTGCCACTCCCACATCCCCGCTGGTCGCAGTCGCCGTGGGCAGCGCAGCAGCAGCGCCCGTCTGCCCCGCCAGCTTCGTAACCCGCTTCCGCCGCGCCTCGTTTTCGCAGGGCGACGGCGCCCCAGGATGACGGTAGCTCACGTGCTTGCGCAGCGCGTCCTTGCTGCGCGACACGTGCGAGCAGACGTTGCACGCGTAGCTGTAAGTACAGGAATCTTGCTTTAACTTGAAGTATTGAGAACAGTTCAGGAATCATATCTCAGTTAGTCATATCGCTAACGATGCAGAAATGTTTGTCGATTAATAATATAAGTTGTGTAAAAACTTCATTATCCTATCTGCAATACACAGAGCGTGAGAAGAGGACAAGAGGATAGGGGACACTTGAAAACTTTAAATGTGATTATCTCGAAACGCACTTTTTTGAGATATGATACATTTTAAGTAAATGAGTGATATAATTCCCAATAATCGATTATTTTGGTTCCAGAAACGATCTAATTGTTACTGTTCCAGTAAATGATTTTGCAAACATTGGATTGAACAAAAAAATGCTGGCAATTCAAAAAATAAGTAAGTAATAAATGTGACCCATTTTGTATGCTTTAGATCAGTGGTGCCCAAACGGAGAGCAGCGAGAGCTATGGAGTGGACACCTCTGCTATAAATGCTGCTGCCTGCAGTTCTCGTCTTCAGTGCAGTGCCTGGCGTGAGCTGAGGCGCAAGTTCAGTGGCGGCGTGTGCTGAGTGGTGAGTTCAGCAATAACGGTAACCACAATGACTCATTTGTCAGGCATTATTGACCCATATTTTATTGATTTTAATTATTTACCTATGGACCTATTTGAATGAAAAATATTTTAAATATAGTTCTATAAAACCATTATACGAAGCGTAGCCACAATGCTTCCTCTTCTTAGTTTTTTGTGTGTGCCGCTTTAATGGCCTCGCTGCTGGAAGGAGAGCGAGATAACGCCTGCAATATTGTCTCGTTAATAACTCCTGTGTTTAAGAACCGATTTCAATGTGCTTTTTAGGATAGTAAAATAATATAGAAGCAAGCATATATTTCTAATACCAACATTCTATGTTTAAAATTATGCTTGCTATTTGGCTTTTATGGGGCGTTGCTTCCAAGTTTTTAAATCAGTTTCATCTGCGTATGGTACAAACAGCAACTATGAAAGTTTAGATTTAAGTCCGAAAAGCAAGCCGTAAGCTTTACTTTCAAAAAGGCGTGAACTGTCTTAAAAAAGCTGGATTGCCCCAGTACTCACCGCACATTCTGGTGTGTCTCGAGGTGCACTCGCAGATTGTACTGATTGCTGAGCTGCTTGTGGCAGATGAAGCACGTGGCGTACAGCTTGGAGTTGGAGGGCGGCTTGGTGGGCGTGGGCAGCTTCTCGGCACCGAGGGACAGCAGGTTGGGCTCGGACTTGGCGCTGACCAATTGGCCAGCGGCGGCGGCAGCGGCGGCGGCTGCCTCCCGCTGGCAGGCGGCATACTGTTCAATATGTTGCTGCAACTTGGCGTGATCCTCTGGGGATATGTAGGGACTGCTGGTGCTGCTGCCGTGGTGAGCTCCGGCCGCCACCTGATGGGCCGACTGCTGGGCCGTGGATGCAGAGGCCGTGCTGTAGTTGGGCAGCTTGGCGCCTCCGCTGCCATAGAGTTGGCCAGCTGCCAGGGGATTGCTGTAGCTGGGCGACGTCTTGACCACGGGCAGTTGGGGGGAGAAGTGGGGCATGGTCTGTGCCGCCAGAGGAATGGGCGAGTTGGCCACCAGTGAACTGGCCGCGCCGCATTCCATGGGCGTTTTGTTGTTATTCGTGGTTCTCAGGCTCTCCACGATTTTGTCAATGCGTTTGTTGTCCTTGGCTTGCGGAGAGCTTGAGTTGTTGCCGGCGGCTGAAATGCCGCTGATCTTGAGCCGCTTGGCGCTGTAGCAATCCTCCTCCTCCAGGCTGTTCTGGTAGAGCTGGCACTGCTGCTGGTACTTGGCCAACAGTTCCGTGGTCTTGTTCAGCGCGGTCTGCGAGAAGTTCAGCGGTTGCGGCAACAGATTCGGATAGAACTGCAGGGACTTGAGAAAGAAGTTCTCAAACGGCGTGCCCAGCTTACTGCCCAGCAGTGGCGACTGCATTGAGGGCGTCGACATCTGCGGCATTGACAGATTCGACATTGTGTTGGCGGGCGTGGGCGTGGGCGTGGCCACAGGTGAGGGAGATCTGGGAGTTTCGAAGCCCAGCAGCTTCTCGCTGTGGCTCGACTCCGCTAAGGATGTGGGGTTGGGAGCTGCAGCGCTCTTTGCTGTCTTGGGAAGCTGCAGAGGAGAAGAAAGCATGATTTATAATCTCAATATAAACATTTTTTACTCATCTTACATTATTGTTCTGCACGTCTGCCAGTCCCTTGATGCCCAGGGTTTCGGCCAGGTTGAGCAGCATGGGTATCTGCTCCTCATACACGTTCACCTCGCCGGAGTACATGAACGTGAGCAGGGAGACAATGGCACCGAAGCTGGCCCCGGGTATGATAATCACCGGATGATTGCAGGCCTCCAGGGCGCGAAAGATGTCCATGAAAAAGCTGCTGCACGCGCTGAGCACCACCCGATGGGCACGGAGCAGGCGACCCTCCGCCGAGATGGTCACATCCGTCAGATGCGATTGGTCGAGCAGCACGGGCAGCGTGCTCAGCAGGCTGGTCTGGAAGGCAGATGCAGATGAAGTTGTAAATTGTGCAGTTGCAGCCGAGGGCAATTGGGTCACTTGATCGTATAAATAGTACGCGAAGATTTTGGCAACCCAGCCCATCACAGACCAGCTACCCTGCTCTGGCTAAATTTGTGATCTCAGCCCTAGACTACGGCTGCTACTGCCCGGAAAACATTTGGAACAGATGCGACAAGGCGACACTTAATGGCAGCTGAGCATTAATTGCAATTGCATCGCTGTGGCTGAATTCGAAATTAGATTTAGTTGCTAGTAAAAATTCTTTGGATTTTGGCAATTGCACGAAAAATGCATTTATTTGAGATGGTTTTTTCGACTCTGTCTCCCATCCCCCAATTGACTCCGCTGCCTTTGGCTATTTTGGACAGCTTTTGTGCGATCTGCGATCTGCGATCTGCGATCTGTGGCAAACACTGGTGAGCTCAACCAAATTGTCACTCTTCTGTGCCATATATGAAATGCGGAAAAATAGTGTGAACAAGCACAGTATAGATGTATAGTTGTATAGATGTATACCCTATATATAGACGGGTGACATTTCTCTGCTGGCTGGTCTGCTTATGAACGATGTCCAGTCAATTTTATGACCGAGGCCAGGCCCCTAGAGATAATGCCATGGCATGGGCATAAGATTTCTTAGCCGACGCGTCGGCTGCTGACGACGTCTATAAAAACACCCATTTATTATGTACATTTTAAGCTTTCCTCTTGCTGATTTTTGAAACAACGCTACACATTGGAGCTAATAAATCATCGGATGATCTAAGTAGGTGAGAATTAATGGCACCTGGAGCATTGGCAAGCGAAAAATATGGATTCAAAAGATACTAACTAGCATATAGCAAAATATATTTAGAAAGCAACAGATTAAATACTTCTTAATCCAAATGGAACTCAACCTATTTAAATAAAAATCGTAATTAAAAGTAATAACAGTTATTTTTGCAAATTTGGATTATTTAGTTGAATGAGTTTGCTTTTTGAATAAATAAATTTTTTTTTATATTTCTGAACGTAAACTTGTCAATATTTCGACTCTTACCTGATGATTATGCCATCGTAAACAAAATTGTTGTTGATTTTCAATGTGGGTTTGATGCTGCTGTTGTTGTTGCTGTTGTCTTGGGTTTGTTGTATTTACATGTTCCATAATTCATTTAGGTATTTGCTCTTAAATGTCTCTGCAAGAACATTGAATTGATTAGTTTATGGCTTTTACACGGACAGACTTTTAGTGCATAGTTTATTTTTGCGGCATTTTTTTCAAACACAATTTCTGCGTTATTTTGCCATTCATAATTTGTTTGTTTGCCTTGTCGTTTTTATTTGTTTATTTATTGAACGTTTTGTCACACACTTTTCGTTTTATTTCGTTTCGTTTTGATTTTAAGAGAGTCCACAAAGCGCTCTTCCCAGAGCGTTGATCTTTGCCGATGTTTGTCTCGCCTTCTACGCGACGTGCACGCGGCGTATACGTATTATGTCGTAGCACTTGGCATATTACTCATACGCCACGGCATGCAGCATGCCTGCTCATTATACGAATCGCTGTGATGTCGCTGCGAGATTGAGATGTGCCATGGCAGCATTAGAAGCGGGTGAACACAAATGCCAGGGGATTAGTTATCAATGGGGCTTTATCTACGTATTAAAGGGCAGAGAGGTAAATCCTTGAAAGCTCTTATTTAGATTCTATCAGTTAGTATAAACCAGAGTTATATTAGAGTTGTTCATTTGAGTTAGTTAGAGCTTTATTATAAACTTAATACGGAAATATTAATAATCTAGAATTTGCGATGAAATAATCCATATAAAAGATGTTTATGTTTGTTTCTTTTTCATAACATTTAATTTAGTGTTAGCAATGGCTAATTTATAATTTCTAGGAAAATTAATCCAACTAATCTGGCTAACAGAAAATTCTAATCTTTCCCATAATGCTTTTAATGTTATTTGTTGGTCTTTTGTACACTTCGACCAGAGTTTGATCTTTTGTATACCTTTCTTATAGGTTTATGGAGATCTCTGAATAATGATATTGAGAATTATTATTCTATTTTTTAGATTTATACTATATACATCCCTATATATATTTATGAAATATTAAACACAGGTACAAGTTATTCTAAATAATAACAGTGGATAATAAGAAATTAAAATAAATAATTTAAACTCTCTCTAAAAACAAATGCACCTGTTTTTGATTAAATTTTTATTATCTTTCTAACGTCTGCCTGGGTCTGTCCCAAAGCATGCCAAGGTAGTTTTCCACCTTTGGATGGCTGATACTATGCTTCGTTTGTTTTGTGAATATTGTCAGCACCCAGTCGAATGTTGGACGAATCTGAATTACAACAATACAGAATGAAGAAGGAAAAAAATAGCCAAATCACAGACAGATTCTCTCACATTTGTGCAAGTGCGCTGAGCGTGTGCTTTGCCTGGCAATTAGATTAAATTTATTTAAATAAAATTAATTTGCTATGCTCTGTTGTTGTTTTGGCTGGCCTGTCCTGGGTGCTGCACACACTCACACAGACGCGCACGTTCTGTATCTGTGTGCAACTGTGTGTATCTGTGAGTGATATCTGTGGGGTTTCTGGGCTGCGCTATAAATCTGCCAATTGTCCATTGTTTCAGCCATACTATTCAGCTATACTATTCAGATGACAGCAGAAATACTACTTAGTATTATAGTGTTGGTCAGGTGGAGAGGGGGGTTTAGTTAGAATGAGGAAGAGGGTAGGGGGGCTACGGGTACCCACTACTTTTGTCCGAGGGCTATTTTTGTTGTGTGTGCAAACGGATATGCATCAGAAGCAAACTGCAGAACTGTGTGAGAATTGCAAAGCTGCTAACTCATTGGAGGCCCCGAAAGTGACAACAACGACATCTTTGCCAGCCCCGCACTTGGTGCCCAGCATGCAAATTGTATTCGTTGTTGTTGTCGACAGGCAGACGGAATTTTCTTCATTCCATTATGTGCACAGCGACTGAAAAATCGCATCTAAGCATTTTTCTATTGAGCGACGAAGGCAAAAACAAAATGCCAGAGCCAGGCGAGGTTTCTAGGGGGTGAGGATGCAGAAGGACGCTCTGGGGTATGGCCTTTTTGGCGCTCGTTCACACAGAAAGTGTCTTTTCCGTAACTCTTTGGTATTTCTGCTCAGTTTTTACTTGATATATTCCGAAATTAGTTTTTTCTTTCTTGCTGTTGTTGCTGTTGTTGTTGCTGTGTTTAGTATAGTTTAAAATAGCCGCCTCAAGAACTGTGCTAAACGCTCTCGCCAGCCTGTCTATTTTGATTTGTTGTCCAAGTGCTGTCTTTGTCAAGTGATTTCATCATCAGCATCGGCATCAGCATCGGCATCATTATCATATTCATTTGCACCCTTTCACTGGGCCTCCCTCCATGCACTCGTATCTGTTACCAGGCCAACGCGTCGATGCGTAATATTTTACACATAATCGCGCATACGCCGCGTTGCCCCGCTCCAAATGAGCATGAATATCAAAAGGATTTACACATAAATATTGCCAGACGGGCGGCATTTTGGATTTGTCAGTTGATCAGCAAGAAAACTAATTTCTAAATATTTTTGTGGCTTTCATTTTGTTTGTGGTATTGTTATAGTTGGGCACAAGAATCCAGTACTTTTTCTGTTTCGGTATATTCTGTATAGACTGCCCTGGCCAGATCTATTTATACCCTTAGGTCCAATTGAATTTAAGGGGAATTTTCACTGGAATTTAATTTGTCAACAAAATTCACACAGCATTTTTATGCGATTCCTGAACATTCCACTTTATAATAGAACATAACATTGGCTTTATACGATATATAAATATTTTCCAAGTATTTCTATATATCCATTTATTTGTTGCTTAAAGTCTTTTTGATTGCCCTGTGGACTGCTCCATTTTATGGAAGACTTGTGTTGAATATTAACAATAATGGGATTTTTATTCTCTGGTTTATGTCCTTTCACATAGTTCAGAAACTGAATTTTATTGTTTTAGATAAAACAGAGTAAATTATGCATTCACGCTCCTCTGGCAATTCCGTATTGTTAAAAAACGACTTAATCTCTTGCTTTATAGTTTAAATATATGCTTTTACATTCTCTACATATTTTATTGCATTTATTATGGGCGTTTTATTTTACACAGATTTCATATTAGTTCACAATGCCAACAAAATCGGTGATTTATTGAAACATATATTTAGTTTTCTGTTAACAAATCAAGAAGATTTTTCAAACATATTTTAGATTTATTAGATATATTAGCTTAAGTTAGGCACGCTTCTGCGGGTTTTTATTATATACTTGGGCACAAATTATAAATAATTCAATTGTAAATTTATTTTAAATGCCAACTTTTGAATTAATCCGTTTTTTAACGCGTTTTAGTATAGTTTTGCCTTGCGTATATAGGTTTGTAGATATAGATTTATTTCTTGCCAAGCGCGCACCTTTGTTAACCGTTTGCTGTTCGCATCTGAAATGAAAATATCCGAAAATGTTTCAATTCTTTCGGTTTTAGTTGGAGATTTTCTATTTTTCGAATGTCCATCTCTTGACAATTTTTGTGTGCTTTAGTGTGTGGCTTTTCTCGATGTTGTTGCTGTTGTTGCTTTTGCCATTTGTTTTGCTGATTTGATTTCTCGCTCGTTGTCGTCGCGGTTTTCTCAGTGCTGCCCAGACGCTATGTGTAAAGGTCTGATGTCTCTGCTCAGCTCCTCTAATGATCTCAATCTCATCAACAGCATCAGCAGCATCTAGGAGTATTCCATGTGCTAATTAATGAGCAGATCTCTGTCTGGGCAGCAAGAGAAATGGCTGCAGTTTTGTACTCGCAAATGTGTAATTTAATTAATTGGACTCAACAACATTTAGTTAATCATAACATTTGTTAATTCACAATAAGTACACAGTCCATCCGACCATCTGCCTAGCCAAGAGCCACAATTGACATGGCCAAGAGACACACACACACACACACAGGCACAGCGCAAATAATCTTGCAACGTGTTCATTATTAATTTGCAATAAAAATGTGGAAGCAGCCGCCAAAACAAAACAAAAAGAAAAGCAAAGACCAGTAAGGGCGGAGCTGATCAGTCTGGCGAAAGGCTGCAGTCGGACGGAACCGACAGTAGCAGACCCTGTACTTTGTGGCAATCTATGCGTATACACAATCATTTCATCCCCTCTACCCAGTAGAGCGACTTGTCTGTTGCATATCTTCGCTGTTTCTTATCCGCTCGTTATGTAATTCATAGTATTGATGTAGAATGCCATAGGCGTAGCTTTAGCTGCTGTGGTTTTTTTTTGAGGAAGGTATCAAAAATCTAAAACAAAATTGGCTCAGCTTAGAGCATAGGAAAACCTACATACCAAAAATAGTGTGTCTAGCTTTTAGGGTTTACGAGATCTAGATATTTATACGACTGGCAGACAGACAGACGAACATGCCTGCAAGGACAAAGCTCATCATACTGATGCCGAATATATATGCTTTTGTGGGTTGTACCACGCCTACTTCTAGATGTTGCACAAAATTAATAGACCCTTTTTCACTTTTTTTTTTGGGCACATGGGTTGTTAGACAAAATAAAGAAAATCTTACAAGAATAAATTCTCGTACCTGCTGCCGTTGAGTTTTGAATTATGCTGACAACGCCTGACAAATACAAATGGAGGCGCATTGGAAGGTGCTCGAGCCGCTGGGCCCAGATCTCGGCGCTTTTTCAATTCATTAAAATGCCACTGAGACTTATTTATTATCGTCGTTTTGTGCGCCTTGTGCACCATTTATTCAGCTATAGAGACTTAACAGAGAGAGAGAGATTCGCTTATAGGCTAAAACATTGCGCCTTCGACAGGGGCTTGCACTGGGTTTCCGCATAATCCCAGCCGAATTTATACGGACAACGCACTATGGTCAGATATCCGCCGATGCAGCTGTAATAGTATTCGCAGCGTTGCGGATGCGGATAAAAGCCATCGCCCACGACATCGCAATGCGGTCTGCTGCCGTCTGAATTTGTGGGTTTGTCCACAGGAGCAGCTGGCTTGCTTTCAGGAGCGGCAATCTCTGGGGGATCTGCTGAGGAAATCGCAGGGGGTTTCAATGCATCCTCAGCTTTGGTTTCGTTGTCATTTTGTTGCTCTGCCGCCACAGCAACAGTTGCCACTTTCACTGTGGTCGTCTCCACGCGCTGCAGACAAACGCCTTCGTCGTCGAAGGCGCATTCCTGTGACTTGGCATCGAAGTACGTCTGATCGGGACAACTGTCCCTGAACGAATCCTCCCCATTGCAGTATATGTAGCTCGTGCAGTCGTCTATGGCCATCACAAAGGTATCCGCCTCCACGTTGACGCACTGCGAGAACTGCTCCGCCGGAACACAAGAGATTGCCACTGCCACAAGTAGCAGGCTGAGTAGCTGGGAAGCTGCTTGCAGACGAGACATGTTTTGTTTGGTGTAAATTACTTCTTTTGTCATCTGAAGTCTGCGTTTTTATAGCAATTTTCAAGGTGGCCATCGATCGCTTATCAGTTGTGTTATCTACGAACAACTGTAGTTTTTATTTTGCCAAAATTTATCTGTGTATTTGCGGTTTGTCATGTTCAAGAGTGTGTCAAGGTTAAAGATAGTGAAAAATCCAATATTAGGAACGAAATAAACAGTCTGTTGAATCAATTTAAAACAGGCTATTTAATACAATTTAATTTGGGAGCGCAAGAGATTGTACAAAAGTTAGTTGGCTGTCGCTGATTACAAAGTAGTTGCTAAGCATAAGCTCGAAACGAAACTAAAAACTACAGCCGAGCGAACATATGTGCAAGGCTGCTGCGAGACACAAATATAAAGGAATATAAGAGTGAGATTAGCCTACAACATACAGCTAATCTTACACTCTAGGGTACTTCAATATATTCAATATTATTCTAATCCTAACTTAATTGCTGCTCCAACAGATAGTATTCCCATACGGCAAATAAATTTATTTGGAGTAGTACATTGCATATTTTAAATTTTGTATTTTATTTTTTGAAGTGAAGAATCCGTACAGCATAAAATTGTACCTTAACAACACATGGATGTAGTATTTTAATTGAAACTAATTTAAATATAGTATGTAGTAAAATTTTAATATGTGAAATTTACAATATACCCATGTTATTTACAACTTACTTATGTGTATTCTGCAAGCTAAGTGACCCAGGAATCTCCAAATTGTGGTGCATTTGTCAGAACAATCGGTAATCCGAAGGGATGTTCGGAGACTACAGCGCACAATGGGCAAAAAGTCAATAATTTTGGCCAATTTTCATTTAATTGTTCCGTATTGTAAAAATTGCCTATTTGAGAGTTGGCATTGATTAAGACTTTTTTAACAGAAGATCAAAGAACGTTTTGCCTCTGTTTGTGTTTCTAGTAGTAAACTCTTTAAGATTAACATTAAATGTCTTATCCAATCATCTGTAACTTTGAAACATATATATTAGGCTTTGATGTCGATGAACGTGTCGTTTTCTTCATCGAATTGTATAACGTACTCCAGCTAAAATCTTTTTGTAGATAACCTTTGGCTTTTAAGCTTTTGCCAATGCTGTGCAGTTATTTAACACATTATTCCAATGTAAAGAACAGTCGTTCGAAATGAAAAGTGAATAAATGCAAATGAAGTGATTATAGATAAGATATCTACATTTCTAATTCATCGTGTTTAATATTACATTTGAAACATTAAGACAATTGTTTAAAAATGGGAACTGATCTCTACACCCTATATATATTTGCTATTGTAAAGACTTAATTCACATAAATTCATCTGCAGTCGCACCTAGACCTGCAGCATAGGCCGCTTCTCCTTGGCTTGCAGATTGTCGTTGGTAATAGCGTAGCCAGTGCCGCCCTGCGAATAAAATAAATGTGGTAAATGGCATGGATAACACTCTGAATAAAGTCGATTTACCCGTTGTAGAGCTATGATGTCCTTATCCTTTAGCTTCCGATCGGTTAGCGGATGAATCATGTCCTTGCGTATTAGCTTTTCGACGCATTCCATGGTGACTACGTCGCCACTGAAATTAGATAACCATTTAAGTAATTAATTTTATAATAATTGGTAAAGGAAGCGCCCTAATCCTAAATTTCCTGGATTGCTGACGATACGTTGGCCTTAGAAGGTGTAAGAAACTGGGAATCCCTAAAGCCCTATCTGCTTTATTAATTCCCAGGCACCGTGATCTAGGAAACGTATCGGCGCACCTACTGGACGCTGTCAGGGATGGTAATCTCATCAATCCGGCTGCACTAAGGAACTCTACGGCCTATGTGCAACCCTCCAGGTCCACCGGTTGCACCCCCTATAACCATTGTACTCTGAATATCCCTCTGGACTTACGTTGGTCGGAGGACGGCACAGGGCACCGCGTTGCTTAGCACGTCGTGGGTGATGGGGCACATGTAGCGCGCTTCCTTGGCAATGAGGGAGCGCTTGTCGTCGTCGTCCTTGAGCAGCGTGAACTTCACATCGATGAGATCCTTGACTCGCAGAGGCTGCTCCGAGACGGGACAGTAGATGGTGGCGTCGGGCTTTACGGCCTTGGCTGCGCCTGCATTGGGGCACTCTGAGGGCAGCCAGAAACTGGGCAGCTTCTTGTCGTGCCCATTGGTCATGTTGGAGATGGAGCTGCCGGAGGCTGCAGCTGCCGCCGCCGATGTGCTGGGCGTGGCATCCAGGTTAGCAGCTAGGCTGCTCCTGTGGGCAGGCGTCATCGTGGGCTTCTCGGCATTGACGAAGCGCTCCATGCGCGCCTTCTGCTTGCTGCTGGCTTCCTGCTGCAGTTCCTGTTCCTCCACGCGACGCAGACGCTCGTACTCCTTCAGCTTGCGATTGTACTCGCCCTTCTTGGTCACAATGTACTGCAGAATGGCTTCTTTGTCGAACAGATATCCGTCCTTGGTCACAACGGGCTTCCTGCAAGGCTGCAGCGTCAGCGAGCAGCAGTCAAAGGACTTCACCGAATCCTTGCCCAGCCGCTTGGCGTTTGTGCCGTATCCGGACTCGGCGGCATCGCGCTTCTTCTCGTTGTAGGTGTAGACGGCACCGGCGGTGCAATTGCGCGCATGGCGAGTCATTGAAATTCGGAATTGAAAATTGTAATTTGTAAACAAATCACTGAGAAACAAATTCAGACGATAGCTGCTTATCGATAGGTATTGCCTATCGGTTAGCCTGACAGCTGGTTTTGTGTCGGCCAGTGTTACCATATGCGCACAGTGAAAAATTCAACAATGTGTTATCGATATCAAAAATTAAGCAATCGAATTTGAAATTTTGGCGGTGGAATTTTGGTGAATTTCAACAAATATCTAAAAGAAATGGATTTTCATTCCAATCTTTGGCAAAAAAACTAAAAAAAAAAACAAAAATAAAAAACAAATATACCATTCACAGGACCTCTGATAATGGTAGTAGGAAATAAAAAAATGTTGTTTGTAATTAATTCGTAGTTTATTTATTTGCATTATATTGCAACTTTACTTTGTATTTGGTTTTTTTGTTTTGTTTTTTAATGTTGCACATGAGTAGTTTTTACTTAAGAGTCTACTTGACTACTAATACTGTTTGGCTGCTGATTCATGTAACTAGATCCTTGTTTATACGAGTATGCTTTAGTATATGGCCACTATTTACTATTTTACTTTCGTTTAACTTGCATTTCGTGTGTCTAATGGTTTACTTCGCATGATTTTCTTTTGAGCATATCACAGAACCAAAATGATACATAGTTAGTAGATAGATATTGGGTGTTTTGTAGGGCTGGTGTGTTTTCGGAGTTAGAAATTTGAAAGTGTAAAAATATTAATTGGAGCTTAAAAATATACTTTATATTTACGTGTATACGTTTATATGTAGATCTCTATATAATCTATATGCAAATGTCATTTTTGCGTGTATATATTTATATAAATTTTGATATCGTTACCATAGAAAAATACATTGAGCAAGTGTGTACGGTTGTCGGATTGGGTCTGGTTCGATAGCTGGCTCTTAACTGAAATTGACGCTCAATTCCTAAACAAAAGACCTAAACCAAAACCAAAGCTCTGCTTCCAAAGTCCAACAATCTACACAAGTATCTTATCATAGGACGGCGGCGGAGATTCATCCAGTGGCAACTGCTTGCCCAGCGCCGTCGGCGTCTGTTCCGGCAGCAGTATTGCTATATGATACGGTGGCGGACCCGCAGCAGCCGCCGCCGCCGTTGCCGCGCTAATCTCCACCTGCCGCTCGTCCAAATACCGCACGCTGCTCATGCCCAGCTCGCAGACGCTGACCTCGGAGCCATTCCTGGCCGCACCGCCACGAGTGTGGCAAACGGCTCTGCCGTCGCTGCGGTGCGGCAGCAATCCCTTGGGTATGCGGCAGAGGGAGACCATGCAGGCGGCCAGGAAGAAGGTGGCCGAGAACGCGCAGAATATGAGCACCTCCAGTCCGGTGCCCTGGTGGTCGAAGTAGAACTTGGCGCCCGCCACAAACACCGAGGCCAGCACCAGGGAGGCGCACATGCCACATTTGAGGTGGCTTGGCAGCAGCTGCGAGTCGGCATGTTGCAGCAGCGCGTGATGTTGCTGCTGCAGCTGATTGCTGTTGCTGTGGGTGTGACTGCTGCTGTTGCTGTGGTGCCCTGTTGTCTGTGTGGCAGGTACGGTTGTCGTTGTACTTGTTGCTGTTGCTGTTGCTGTCGATGCGGCTGCTGCTGCTGCTGCCGTGCCATGGCGCATGTTGCTGCTGGAGTTGTGTCGGCGTGGTGCGGAGTAGCGATTGCTGCTGTGGTGATTGTGGTAGGCGCTGTAGGCGTCGTCGCTGCGGAGTGAAAGAAGCATTGTTAATCTGATTATTTGGAGCGCAACGCAAACAAACTTGCCAAGGGATTTGCCAAACAGAAAAAACCAAATCATCCTAAAGAACTAAACCAAAGCTAATAAAGAAATGAAAAGTGAAATAAACCCAAGTTAAAATCGGTCAATATCTATGTTATTAATCACTTAAAATTAGCCAATCAGCGCAGCTACTTACGCATAGACGCTGGCATGCTGCTGATGGGATTGGTGCAGATGTTGCTGGTGATGCTGATGTTGCAGATGTTGCTGATGCGCATCGTATTGCCGCACGGGCACCGCCATGTTGCCGAACTGCGGATGATGATAGTTGTAGCTGTACTGCTGCTGCTGCAACTGCTGCAGCTGTTGCTGTTGCTGCTGTTGCAACTGTTGCTGCGGTCGCGCCTGATAGCGCGGCTGATGATAATGCGAGCCACGTGCAACAAGCGGCACAATGGTGCCGCTGCCTGTCAGAACCGCTGCCGATGAAGCTGTGGCATTGTTGTTGTTGTTGCTGTGGTTGGCAATGGCTGCTGCTGTTGTCAGCATGGTGTTGTTGTTGCTGCTGCTGCTGCTGCTGCCGGGCTGATGCAACAGCTGCTGCGCATTGTTGTTGCTGCTGCCGCCGCTGCTGTAGTAGGCCGCCGCCTGCCGACTGGTGCCCGCGCCCGTATGGCAGTCGCCTCCATAGGGCGCCAAGGAGCGGTGCACAGAAGGCAGCGTCTGCTGATTGCCATGGCTGCTGCTGCTGCTGCTGGCCATGTGATTGCTGCCGTTGCTGTTGCTGTTGTTGCTGTTGCTGTTGCTGCTGGACTTGCTGCGACGCGGCGGATGGCCGTAGCTCAAACCCCCGCCCGCATGCGACAACGAGGCGGCAACGCGCGAGCGTCCAAAGCCGCACTGCTGCGAGCGTTTGTCAATCCAGAAATGCATGTTCAGACGGAACACTTGACTGCAAGTAGGAAAGCAGCTTTTAGAAAAAGTGCAATGGGGTCTATTGAGTTTGTGTAAATGGGAAATGTGAGTAACAGGCAGAAGAAGTCGTGGTAGATTTCAAAAGGGTCTTTTTGAACAGGACGATAAGCTAAGTCGATATAGCCATCTCCGTCTGTCTGTCCGTTTGACTGTCCGTCTGTCTGTCCGTGTGTCTGCCAGTCTGTATGTCCGTCCGTCTGTCCGTCCGTCTGTCTGTCAGTCTGTCTGTCCGTCTGTCCGTCTGTCTGTCTGTCGGTTCTATGTATGAACACCTAGATCTAGAAACACCACTTTTTTAAATGATGGTTCTACTGTTGTTCTGCTGTTCATGATCAAGTTAGTTTTAGAATTTGTATATCTCAGCCCTTTTCCCTCGCAAAGCTCAAAAAAAAACCATAGCAGCCTTATAGATCTCTTAAACCCTAAAGCTACATACTTATTTGTTGTTTGGCATTTAGGTAGCTTATTGCTTTCATCATCAATGGATTCTAATTGCTCTTCAATCGCATATGAACCATCGAAGATATGCAACAGACAAATTGCTCGACAGTAAACAGGGTCGCCTACTGTCGGTTACGTCCGTCTGAAGCCATCCCCCTGCTGATCTGCTTCGCCGCTTCTGGTTTAACAGCAAACTTATTTGAAGTTTACAATTTCTGGCTGTTGGGTTTGAGGTCTGCGATTGAGCCAGACAAAGCGCATGAGTCATTCGGCTTTGTGTCGAGACACAATAATACCGCAACCATCGCTGTTGCTCCTTCTGCTGCTGCTGCTGTTGCTGCTGCTGTTACTGCTGCTGCTGCTGCTGTTGCCTAGACGGAAGAAGTAATCTCTCAGACACTCACAGACACATTCATATATAAACAGGAAACGTGCGCAATGCTTTTTATTGTGCTGCACTCCAATCCCGCCCCTCGTCTGTCTGTTTTTCAAGTTCAACTACCCCGTAATGAAGTGGCAGCAACAGCCCCAAACAGCTTCCCCAAAGCTTTCCCGACCGCACATAGGTAAGCGACAGACAAAGGTTGCTCTCGCCTGGTCAAAACAAAAACCCCACCAATATCAAACAGCAACAACTAGACGATTGTGCATACGCTTTCACTTCCCGTGTCATTGGCAGCAGCCAAAACACTGCCCTGGACTAGGAATGAGGAAAACCCAAAAAAAGGAACTCAAATATTCCCTAAAAGGTGCTTTGTTAGAAGCAAACACTCGCAAGCAACAGTGCACAGTGGTTAGGCTGTCGAAATTAGTTTAACCAAATGCGTTAAGATGCTAAAAATATTTATAGCATACATTGGAATTATTAGAAATATTTCTGGCTTGGTGCCTTGGGAAATTGGCAACAGAACTGCTGCATTCTCAACTGTTTCCGTGGTGTAGCGGTTATCACATCTGCCTAACACGCAGAAGGCCCCCGGTTCGATCCCGGGCGGAAACAGGTGAATTACTTTTTACTATTTTCTTACTACTGAAGATAATTCATATCGCATAATAATAGATAGCATCTAGTATGCTTGTGGATTTATTTTAATTGTGTAATGTGGAGCATACTTTTACGTCTAGAATTTCATTGCTAAATAAACACTTAAAATTTATAGATACAATTAGTTATATTCGAAAATCAGCTAATCATTCAGTTCACTGCAGATAAGAAAGGTTTTGTTTTTGATTTTAAGAATATTACATCTGCATTAAAAAACTCTAAACCAGTCCGGGCGTAAATATATATTTATAAAAATACTTAAAAATATTTCAAATAAATTAAAAATATATTTAATTTTACAAAGCTTAGAAGCAATGCTTCTTCTTAATTTTTTGACCATTTAAGCGTGATAAATGGTCAATAAGAGATTGAGCGATTAAGGCAAATCCTGCTATATTGTTAGTTAATAACTTTTGTGTTAAATAACCGATTTAGAGAGTATATATTCTGAATCACAATCCCTTATTTAAAATAAACTTGATCTTATAGTTTCCGAAATCTACGCGCTCAAACAGACGGCCAAGCAAATAGACAGGTTTATATCGACCGAGTTTGTCATCCTGATCAAGAATATATATTCTTGGTCTTGCACGCCTTGTTCTGCTGCTAAATATATTTGAACCCTGTTTAAACCCATTTCATGTGTACAGTATTATTTGTTAGAAAAACAGTGTCTATTAATACAGATTAAATATCATTGGCTATCATAAAACTTGCTGATCCAAAAGTATTTAAATACTACTTTCTGTCTAGCATTAAACATTATTACCATCGTAAAAAAAAACCATTAAAATTTATTTAAAATCGCTTTAAATTGGCTACAAAGCCTTGTTTAGTTTTCAAGCCGTTTAACTCCACTGTTCTCAGTTGTCGAGCTTTGTTTACATTTTGGTTTAACCGCTCAACTTGGCGAGCGCCAACTGTTCATTGAACTGTTCCCAGTTGAGTCTGAGGTGGTTAACCATTCAGAAATGGCACAAACCAAACTCACAAAAATGTAAGATGCGAAAACCTCATAATGATAATTTCCATAAATTTAATTTCAAATCATAAAAAGAGCCTGGCATTTATACTATATACATAGATATACTTTCGGTTTGTTCGTGTCCAAGTGCGTGTCCCTCAAAGTTCAAAGTTGAACGCTTTTCGCATTGTCATCGACTTCTCTCGAGCGAGAAAATGTTACACAACGCTCCTCAGAGCAGGACAGTGCTCAGAGGCAGCAACAGAAATACAAATACAAATACAAATACGGATAGAAATAAATAAATACTGAACGCACGAGGAGCAAAAGTAATAAAATAAACATACTCTTATTTAAAAGAGACATTTTGACAACCTTTTGATAGGTTCATTTCAGCTTCTTGCTAGCTCATTTCCCAACTCACCCCGCTGGCTTCTCATTGGATTTGATATTTGCACAACAATTTGCCTGAGTTCCAAGGTTCAATGCATTGTGCACAGTTGATTTGACATGCTCCTTCTCCCTCACACACACACTCTCTCTCTCTCTCTCTTTATCTCTAGCTTTCCTTGAGGACTTGGCTTATTATGATTACAGTTCGCCGTCTCAAGTTAAATTTTCAGCATCGTTTACCTTAAGTGGTTGAGCAAAGTTGTCGGAACCAAAAAATTAATGGTCATTGACGTTTCCATTATGCTTCATTCGCTATCGAATGCCGATAACTTACTTTTGTCTCTGGAGAAAGCTTTGCTCTAGGAATTTGCCACCTTTGATGTTTCTCAAACTTTGTGTGTAGTTGAACAACTGTTTAAGGGTTGACCCCAGCTGAGGTTCAAGTTACTTTCGATTCTTTGTTTGCCCTAGCCCTTTCCCTACCGTCACTTAAAAAAAATCATACATTTCTTTTGTGCTGGCGTTTTGATTGTATCTTGCTCAGAATTTATGGGTTTTTGACTCAGATCTAACAGCATCTAATTAATATCCAAACACCCATCGTGTAGCATATACATGCTCATTTATTCCACATAACTTATACTAAATCTTTTACACTCTCCTTGGGTGTGTATATAAATTTTTCACTCAATAAACACATAATTCCATTATCAGCTTTGGCTAGTTTCTTGCTGAGTTCAGATTCTATCAAAAAGAAACAGAATAAAACTGGCAAATTAATTGGCTGCATTCCAACATTTTTTAAATAGCTCTAATATTGTTTTCAATTTTATTGCCATCACGTTCGTAATTGACTTCAAATTGCCTAGTTTGCCGCCTCTGACTCAACTGTTTCCGTGGTGTAGCGGTTATCACATCTGCCTAACACGCAGAAGGCCCCCGGTTCGATCCCGGGCGGAAACAGAGAACAAACTTTTTGCATTTTTTTTTTTTGCTTGAAAATTTGTATGAGAATATTAATTTATTTAGGCTGTAAGCAATAGTTATTATTTTAGCTAATTCGTGTATTTATTGTAAATAAATGTATATGCAACAATTAATTAATTATTCATATCCATTTACTAAATTATGTTAAACTATATCAAATAAATAATCAATAAAATTAGTATAAATAAATCCCTGCAATCATTTAAAAATAATTTTGCAATCTTATCTACAATAGTTGAAGATTACGATTCTCCATTGCTAATCATATTACGTTGAATGAATTAATAAAAGTTTACTATGCACCCATGAAATGTGTAAAAACTGGGTTAATAGTTTTATTCTTTCTGCTATTTTTCATTATTAATCTATCTTCATAAGCGCATTGAAAAAGGGTTATAAACGTTAAAGTTATTAAAGATAAAATATTGCAGGCTTTGCGTACCTCGCCCCCTGAAAGCGTGCCATTAACGCATGATACAGACAAAAAAGGTGAGAAGAAAGAAGCATTGCTGCTGCGATTAGTATGATATTTTATAAATATTTTTAAATTATGTTTAAACCTTAGCGTGCAAGATATTTTACAGTCAGGCGTGTACGACTGATCGGCTACTTATTGCTCTTAAACTGCCAGTTGCATGAATTTAAATACTTGCAGTTGAGAGCTTTAAAACGCGTTTCTTTCAAAATAGATTTACACATGGAAATATGCTGTATGTAGATATGTCTTTTGTATGTAGATATGTCTCAAGCCTGTGCTTGAGTTATAATTTCCGTCCTTGCCTTTCGCTTTTATTGTTATTGTTTATTTGAACTTGTTTGCCGCATCAGCAGCTGGCACACTGCCCAAAGCATGCACACAGTGACCATTCAAGTTGACTTCTAGCGAGACATGTTCCAACTGTTTCCGTGGTGTAGCGGTTATCACATCTGCCTAACACGCAGAAGGCCCCCGGTTCGATCCCGGGCGGAAACAGATGGATATTTTTTTTAATTTTTTTTTTTATTATTTAATAGATTGAATTATATTTCAAAAGAGTTAGAGGTATTATGTATATACAAATAAAAAATTGCATGATGAATTTCTATAATTAACAATATAAGTAACTTTTTTTTAATAAGTACATTGCAAATAATTTTAGAAATATTGCAAATATTTTTATTTGGGTTTGCTTATTTGTACGTTTTTGTGTTTTATCAGATGTTTCTAGGTTCTATGACTGTTCGGTATGGAATGTATTTATGTAAATTAAATAACAATATTATCCCAAAGTATGCAGTGCGCTGCTGGAACGGTGCCAGCTGCCTTTAAACGCAGATATAATACGATGATTCAAAGAATGTTTTTTACTAGAGCATGTTTACATTTGCAGGAAGTAATCGGAATTAATTTGTGCAATTTACGATGTAAACAATGCTATATAATATTAATTTCGTGATAAGAATTATCAGCTGATTGAAATAATTTTCTGAGTTGCCTATGAATAAAGTGAAATATAAACTAAATAAATAAATATTGACACTGTTTTCTTTTAATAATAATTGTTATTAATTTAAATTGATTATCTCAAATTTGCAGCTATTTGGGTAATTATATTTTATTGCAAACATACATGAATTTTCAAAATGTTTGAGTCTAGACATTGATGCAAGACGTTTTGCTTCCTGTTTACTTCTGTATGTATGTATGTATATAGCATATTTATGTGTGTTTTGCTCTGTTTAATTTAGCAAACGGATGTCTAACGAAAATACGCCAAAGAAAACCAGAATCGAAAATGGCTAAACATGCGACCCAACACAAAAGAGGATATCCCTGCTGAAACCTTTCACTCTCACTTGGAATGAATCTCTTTTTTGTAGGCGTTTTTTATTTGATGGTTAACCTTTTGGGCATGTGCTTCACATTTTGTTCACGTGTTTGCGTTTCTCTCTGTGTGTGTGTGTGTGTGCCTTGGCGGGAAGTGAAATTTTGTTGTTGAATTTCTGTGCAAAGGCAAATGTGAAAATGCGAAATGCGAAAATGCGGAGGTTTGGAATTCAGCTTGGGTCAAAAGGTAGTTGGGCTATAATACCCACGACTTACTGTCTGTCTCTCCGTCTGTCTGTCTTTCCGTCTGTCTGTGTATCTGTTTGTGTCCCTGTCCCTTGTCCGTCTGTTTGTCAGGCAGAAGGATTGCGATGCTGCTGCTGCTGCTGCCTGCCCACTTGATGGCGCACACTGCGTATGAGCAATGCGAACAATTTCAATGCAATTTCTGTGGGTTGCTGTATGTATCTAAGTGTGTACGTGTATGCGTCTCTATGAGTGTGTGTGTGTGTGTGTGTGCGTGGGATACATTTTCAAGTGCATGCCAATTTGCATGACATTTATTAACGTTTTTTACCTGTATCTTTAATAAGTTATTTAATCTCTTTGATGTCGAATTCGCTGCGTTCTATTTTGCACATTGTTTACGGTTGCTTGTATTGTTGTTATTATTATTATTATTATTGTTGTTATTATAGCTCAGCATACACTTTGTGGCTGTTGTTGTTGTTGTTGATATTGTTGTTGCACGAAAAAAGTCCTTGAACGCTCAACTGACCTGACACGATGTACACAGCACACACAACAAATTGCAATAACGAAATGAATCCTTGAATCATAAAGAACACGCGACACTTTCGCAACTTGTCAACAAACATTTATGGATGTCGAAACGAATGTAGTTTTATTCACAATACGGATTCGCCCTGCGCGCTTTTAGGTATTCCATATCATCCGAAATTTTCATCATCATCAGAATTAACTTTCCCTATCAATCGCAACGCCTGCTGCCTCCTGCACAAGGACCCGCAGCGAACTGACAACGCCAACTGAATTTTTGAATGCAGCTAGCAAAACATTTTCACTTTTCATATGGACTCAGATTCAAGATTATTTCGTCTATTTTTTTTATACGGATTGCTTCGCAAATCGAGAGAGGCTGCCAGCATTTGCGCTTCGGTATTGCTCACGAAGCGTTCTCGTGCTCTCTGTGGTTGTGTAGGTGGTGCTCTGTGGTTGTGTAGGTGGTGCAGGGTGGTGCTGGGTGGCCCTTGCATGAATGGGCTCTCAGCAGCTCTCTGAATGTGCGACACTTGCGCACTGAGTGTGAATACAATTGTGAATGGTTCGAGTATTGAACCAAAGCAAAAGCTCCCAAATATAACAAGTAAAGAGAGCTTTTACCACTAATTGAAGCTTTTAATTCACAGCGTCAATTAAATACAGAACATTATTACATTACATTTTCACCTCACATGTTGGGTATTATTATTATTGGTATCTCTATCAAAGTTTGTTTGTAAATAAAAATGAAAAACATACAAACATACACTTCTACGTCTTAACTAAACATTTTGAATTATTCGATTTTGAAATTTTTAACGATTTATTAATACAGTAGAATCCGGTTATAACGACGCCGCTTATAGCGTCCGTCCGGTTATTGCGACGAAAACTCGATGGTTTGGTTGGTCCCCATACAAACTTATATGAAACGGCCTCCGCTTATAACGACTCCGCTTTTAGCGACAAACCGCTTATAACGACGAGATTTTTCAATTTCAATTCAATTTTTCATTTCAATTCAACCGGATATTGCGACGTGCCGAAAAAAAAAAACTTTAAAGAGGAAAATTGGAATTTTTTTAACAATGCTAAAAGAAGCAAACAAAATCATGGATTTTGTGTTTTTTCAATACGAAAAAGAAACAAAATCACGGATTTTGTCTTCCGGATATAACGACGTCGGTCCCTTGAATGTCGCTATAACCGGATTCTACTATATTAAATTTTTTGTTTTGATTAAAAAATAGTGCGTCTGCCGGATATAACGACGTAAAATCGTCGGTCCCTTGAATGTCGCTATAACCGGATTCTACTGTAATTCTATAAATTACATTGTAATTTACTATGTAGAGCCATCATTTTAATAGTTTTTGCCGAGTGAGATTTAACGGTCACTGGTTAAATGAAGACCTTTTGTATCGTTTCACTGAAAAGAGTTTTTTATTTTATACCCAGCCTAAGTGGGACTGTTTATTGCGAGCTTTTTAGAAAATAGTATCAATAAATTATGTGTTTTGTTTTGTATCTAATTTACCAAGTATTTCCTGATGTAGTTATAATTTCAATTGTAACGATATTATAAACTTGAATTTATAATTATCAGATTTCAGTAATAAATACTGTATTTTCTACCCAGTGTTGTTTGTGCCAGAATTACAAATATTGTATACGGGATGATAACGAATTAAATATATGGTTGATAAAATCTTACATTTTTCCAATGCGGGACTGACGGGTGTGCTATAAAAGGCGCAGTTTTTTAAGGTATTTATGCAGTCAAGTGTAAGATGAAGTCAGTTATTGTATTGCTAGCTCTGACTGGATTCGTCCTAGGCGACCTCTTGGGGGAGCAATGGGAGTCTTTTAAAGTAAAATTTGAAAAAACCTACCAGTCTGCTAAGGAGGAGAAGAGGCGCTTGCAAATCTACAAGGATAACAAGAAACTGATTGAGATGCATAATGAACGCCACATCAGAGGGGAAGAAACATTTGAAATGGGCATCAATCAATTTGCAGATATGACAGCCGAAGAATTTGAAAGTGTTATGCTCTCTAACAACCTAAACGCGGCCTTAAAAGATGATGCACACTCTTCGTATTCTCGGAACCCAAACCTAAGGATACCAAAGTGGGTAGATTGGCGTACAAAGAAAGCAGTTACAGCTGTTAAAAATCAAAATAAACCTAAAGAATGTGGATCAGGATGGGCGTTTGCCACTGCAGGTTCAGTAGAGAGTTCGTATGCCATAAAAACTGGAAATTTGGTAACCCTTTCTGAGCAGAGCTTATTAGACTGCACCTATGGAGATGAATATAAGAATTATGGTTGTCACAATGGTTCGATATCTGGAGCATTCTCCTACCTCATTCGCAGTGGTGGTATAGTCACTGAGAAGTCGTACCCCTACAAAGCCAAAGTGCGTCGCTGTCGATTCAACAAAAAACATATAGGGGTGAAATTTCGTAGCTATTTTCGAGTGAGAAATGGTAACGAATTGTTTATGGCTGAACGAGTAGCCGGACGTCCAGTCGCTGCGAGTTTCTTTGCTTCGCATATTCAATTCTACAAGAATGGTATTTTCAGTGATAAAAATTGCACTGGAGCTCCCAATCATGCTGCCCTTGTTGTGGGATATGGTTCACAAAAAGGAGGTAAACACTGGATAATCAAGAACAGCTGGGGCACAGGTTGGGGCAATCAGGGATACCTTTATTTGGCTCGAGACCGTGGTAATCAATGCAATATATCTTCAGCTTTCGCCCATCCCAATTTAAATAAATTTTAAATTCAAAAAAAAAAAAAACAAATAATTGTTTTTAATGCAGTTGCACACGATCTATATAAGATTTACAGCTGTTAATGCTAGAAAAACCCATCGTAAGCCTTTGAAAACAACAGTTAAAAGAGTATTTGCGTTAACTAGGTACTTCGGGATTATTTTGAAAATTATATCTTCAAACCAAGAAAGAGCTAATCATAATGCTTTAATTTAACTTTCTATTCTATTTCTCATCTCTATTTAAATTTATGAAACTGGCAAAAGTGACATGAATAAGCATTTATAGTTTGTTAGTGATTTAGAATTAAATTTAAATGGCTTTTGCACATAGCGAAACTTTAATTTGGAAATGTTCCAAAACATAAATTATATTAGTCTGATACTATATGCCAATATATTTGGGTTCACGACATTCGTGAACTTTGGAGTCGTACAGTAGACCAGGTGTACAGTCCAAGGTAATACCATTGCCATCAATGCAATAATAATAGGCATCCCGGCGCCTCTTGTGGGCAAAGAAGTGAACTCCTTGGCGGGGACAGGAGATATCAGCGCGTTGCGGGGGTGAACGAGAATAGGGTTTGATGTTTCGCTGTTGAACAGTCTCGATCTGAAAAAGCAAAGTTGGAAATCGTTAAATACTCGCATCTACAGGGTATTCATCCCAGCATTTTGCACTAACCGAGCAGTTGAAATTGGATGGGAAATCACAGCATTTACATTCGGGATTGAAGTATAAGCCCTTTGCGCACTCCTGGCTCCACGCATATCCATTGGAACAGATGAAATACTTACCACAGCTGGCCTTACTTGCCAAATAGGTTATATTAGCTATCTCCCTTTCTGGCCTACATTGATTATCAACGCAATCCACGTATTGGGGAAAATCACAACGATCCGTGGCGGCATTGTACTGCAAACCATCATGGCACTCCCTTAGAACCGGTACGCCATAGTAGCAGAGCACGTATTTGGTGCAGGTATTATCGTAGCAAAAGCTAGACAATTTATCCTCTTGGCATTGCGGAAAGCATCTGATTTCATTCATGTAGTAACACACTTGAAAAACATGATCAAATCCAAGTTTACAATTCTCGAAATTGCCCCCGCACTGTTCTTCAGCTTGTTCAGTTTGGTAACAGTCTCCCACAGACGCTGTATTATCTGTTCAATAGGTTAAAGTTAAATTGCATATATAATTAAATCAAAAAATATATTTCACAGATTAATATTCCATACAATATACTATATTGTCACTAAAATGGATACACCTTTGGAACAATATATTTTAGCTATGCACAAAATAGCTAATATAATCAGTTAGCCTTCCAAAACGTAAACCAAAGGGTCCCCAACTAATGGTTCACCGACTGGAACCGACAGTTCTGCTAGAGACTTTAATCACTTAACTTACTTTCGCATTGAATAAATAGGGAACAGTTCCCAATGTGTGGAACAGCTGATGAATCTGCCATATTGCTGCACAAATTGATGTCAGAATCAACATATCCGAGAGTTAACTCATACGACGATGATTTATCACCGTCTTTGAGAAAATCATCCGGATCGGGCGCCTCATACATGTCCGGGGACGGAATACGTGATGATGCGCTCTGGACTAATACTCCCTGCACCAAGGCGTAAAAAACTAATCCATTCAGCAACAGTAACTTCACTTTAAGTAGAATACAAGTAGAGTTAGCTTAATGGAAATAATACTCCTGAGTCTACTGCGTACTTCTTCTGGGTGTCATCAGCTCCCATTGGCAACTGTGTCTCACTCGAGACTAAAGTCTGTTTTATAAGTCTGTGCAATGTTCTTTTTTTTACAAATAGTCATACATAACTACCAATCTTTTAATTGGCCAAATGAATTCATTCTTGGAAGACTCGTGAATCTTATCATATTACGGCACGCGCTTCATACCGAGAGAGAGCGTACCTGTAGAAAAACTACATTTTAATTTGGCAAAAGACAACGAATTGCTCTGTGTTCTCATTATTTTCTTTAGCTATTGTTTAGTGCAATTTTTATTTGCAATTTTGGCGATAAAACAAGCAAATCAGTCGGAAGCCACCGACAACAGCTTCGCTTGTTGAGAAAATGAGAGGATATTGCAAAAGTATCCATAAATAATAATTTTCCGACAGATCAATCCATTCGCCTTATATAGCTTATTAAAAATTAAAACCATTTTGTACTTTTTTTTTTTTAAATATACCTCATACAAATAATAATATGGGCATCATATTTTTAAAATTTATGTGATCGGCATTATAAATATTTTTTATTCCACCCATAACAAATGATGAAAATTATTTTGTTTATTTGTGGTGCAATCCATAAATTTTATATACATATGTATAATATAAGTCGATTTTAAACTATTTAGTATTTGATTTTAAATATAGAAAGTTGATAATATTATGGAACATATCGGCATACATATTGATTGAGTAGTTCAGGGAGTTCTTTTACAATGTCTCATAAAGCTTTATCTTTTCAATTTCATGCAAACACTATGAGCTTGTCGAAGCAGAAATTAGCATCAGATAAGTTGAATTTTGCATCAAAGACAAATTTAAATTTGCTATCTATAGTTGCTGGCGAAAAAAGAAGAAAAGTTTATAGAAATTGCCTATAAAATGGAGTTGGATGTGGTTTTTAAAGGAACAGTTTTAACAAACCCACAGAAGTGAGTAGAGGTTTCTAGACTATATGGTTCTTACCTCTCATATATCTCCTAGTGTCATACATTTTGGTAGGTCTGCTGTCCCTGGCAACTCTGTTTGGCAATGGCCTGGCAACCATTAATCTGTGTTCAAATGCGCCGGATAATCTCTTCCTGCCTCACGTTAGTAACTGCAGCGAGTACTACTTATGTATTGGTAAGTAACGAATTAATAACTGCTTAGTAATATTCGTATATCATATATTGATTCACACAATTTCCTGTCTGATAGAAGTACAAGACACTTCATTTAGGTGAATTTTTTATTACCATAATCACCAACTTTGATTTACTTGTATTCTAGAACAAAACAATATTCCTTAAGACTTTATTTTGCTAAACGCATCATTCTCTTTTTTTGGACTGTACATAAACGAAATCCAGACGTAACCGACCGTAGGAGACCCTTTACTTTGAGTATATGTACATAAGAACACAATCAGACGCACACACACTAAGCTACCCGCGTATGCAAGGCACACCACCCCCCCTCTGCCTAGTGTGGCAAATTGTCTGTGGCATATGTTCGCTGTTTCTTATCCGATCGAGACAAAATTCCTAGCGTCGATAGAGAATATCATAAACTAGTTAAATACCAAATTACAAATCAATAGCTTTAAAACTGTGGCTACAGCAGCTTTTTGCGGTTTACGGGGGAAGGGGGGGAGGTATCCAAAATCTAAAACAAACTCGTGCTGCTTACTGATTAGGAGAACCTAAATACCGAATATGGTGTCTCTAGCTTTTATAGTTGCTGAGATCTAGGTGTTCATACAGACAGACAGACAGACAGACAGACGGACAGACGGACAGACGGACGGACGGACATGGCTATATCGACTCGGCTTGTCGTCCTGATCAAGAATATATATACTTTGTGGGGTCTGCCACGCCTCCTTCTGGGTGTTACATACATTTCCTCTTTGCACTAAACTAATAGACCCTTTTTACTTTTTTAAAGTAAAGGGTCTAAAAATAATCGACTTTGTTCGACGAGCTATAGGTAAAGCTCTAGAAAGGGGTACAATAGATCTTTTAGGTTGCTGTATCCAACAAAAATTAATGTTATTTTGCATATAACCCAACTTCCAGCTCAACAAAGTATAAGTAGAAACTGTGCTACCGGATTCTACTTTGACTCTTATGATCAGGAGTGCGTGGACCCATCCGAGGTGCGGTGTTTGCCCAAGTGTCCTCCTCAAGGCTTGAGCACCTTCTGCTACGATCGCACCTGCACCAAATACGTGATGTGCTTCTCCGGTCAGCCGGTGATACGTGAATGCTGTGATGGTCTTCAGTACAATAGCCTGACAGATCGCTGTGATTATCCTCAGTTCGTGGACTGCGTGGATAACATGTGCGTAAGGAACACGAATGTCGACAATATTGTCTATGTGGCCAGCAAAGCTCAGTGCGATAAGTACTACGTGTGTGTAGACGGACAACCGGTTAATCGCACCTGTTCGGCCGGACTTCAATTCAATTCAGAGAAAAACGGCTGTGATTTTCCCTCCAATGTCAACTGCACCGTGAGTATACCCTATTGTGTCATGTTATTCGCAATCATTGGTCCACGTATTATTTGTGCACTTAGGTTGAGGCACTCCAGCGTAATATACAATCGTTTGCCAGAGTTCCGCCACGCAGTGCGGACATCACCTGCCCAGCCAGTGGAGCTCACTTCTTCGCCCACAAGAGGAGGAAGGAGGCCTACTATTATTGCCTGAATGGACGTGGTGTTACGCTGGACTGTACCCCTGGCCTGGTTTATGACGCCCAGCTCGAGGAATGCCGTGAACCACAATTTGTGAATGCCTAGGCAATCCGTGACGACCAAATAAATATGAAAGTTCAATGAATGTGCGCCGCATGCATTTTCATTTGCCTCTCCGTCTGCTAAATTTAGCAGTTGAACAATTGCGTTGCTCTCTAGCCAGCAGCCAGGCGGCAAAAGAGTCCAAGCAACGATCTTTTCATATGGGGATTATCTGAGCAAGGCGAGATTGAAATTCAAATTTCATTTCGAACGATGAGTCACTGCAATATAAAAAGAAAACAAACAAACAAATGAATCTGGGTCTTATAGCCAGATAGGTTTTCTGGCCTCACAAAAGTGACTCGAATTATTATAAATAGCACAATCGATACACAGAAAGTTATGGGCATTTAGACCTTTGCGCTGAATTCCACACGCTCAGGATAACGACATTCTTGCACCCTCGGATCGTACTGCAAACCCGGCGTACAGTCCAAGACAACGCCATGACCCTCAACGCAGTAGTAATAGGAATCCGGCTGGTTGTCGACGGCATAAAAGTGAATCCCCCGCGCCGGACAGAGCTGATCAACTCTGCGAAGTGGAGTGCGGGCGTAGGGTTGGATGTTACGATTCAAGGCAGGAATCTAAAATGATATTTTAGATGAGCACGGATATAGTGATTATATCATGCAGCATTCACCTGACAGTCCGAAACAGTTGGGTATTCGCAGCAGTTGCATTTGCTGCTGAAATGCAATCCATCTACACAGGTTAGGTTCACGGCTACTCCATTAGCACATAGGAAGTATTTGCTGCAGGAGGCCTTGCTGGGCAAATAGAGCAGATCGGTGACCGGATGGAACCTACTGCATTTATTATCCACGCAGTCCACATACTCTGGGAAGTCGCAGCGATCTGTATCCTTGTTGTACTGCAGCCCATCCTGGCACTCCCTCAGCACCGCAATGCCGTAATAGCAAATCACGTACTTGGTGCAAGTGCGATCGTAGCAGAAGGTGGTAAACTCGAACTGCGCGCAGGTGGGCAAACATTGGACATCTATCTGTTTGCTGCAGCTCTGATTAACCGCATTGAAGTAATAGTCCTTTTTGCATTGTTTTTCTATCGGCTCGCCATCTGTGGCCAGTACAAAATTCGTATCAGAATTTCATCAAATATTGGCATTGCATGCAATACTTACACCAGCACAGATAGTACTTTTTGCAGTCGTTCACAACAGGCAGAAAGACTCCAGTATCCACATTATTGCAAAGACTCAAATTGCCTGTATAGAGTACTTCCGGATCAAGTTCATCATCATCTTCAGTGTCATCATTAACTGCTAGAGGTCCTTGAGCTGCTTCCATTACTTTAGCCATTACTAATCCATACTGCAACAGCAGGCAAAATGCCAATAACTTCCCTATCACTGTTCCAAGAAAGGATAGCCTTTATTTTAGGTCGAAAGTTATAGAATGTACCTACTTGTTACGCCTCGTACTCCACTTGTTCGACTGTGGTTGGCATTTCGCCACAGTCAACTTTATATATCGTGACAAACCCCATTTATTCGGAAAGTAATTATTGGGATGCGGATACTTTGCTCTCTTATCAAAGAACATTTTAATTAGCTTAATAGCAAAATTGTTTTAGACGCTGACAAAGTGTTTAGTATTTTGTTTCTTAAACACAGAATTTCGAAAAATAAATCCTGTAAATATACAAAAATGCAACACATATTTAAGTTTTTATTTTTTATTTTTTTAAAACCAACTCATTTGAAATCATAACAGCTATTTTGCCGCGTACAATTTAGCCGATTTCGTTATTGAAATGTTTGTCGGCTGGCACACGCAAAGAACTCGATGTTCTCAAAACATACACATTATAAATTACTATATCGTATAAAATAAATTCATTTTCGGTCAACCATTCAGTAGGCATTTTGGCATCGCATCAAGCAGACGACGCTCTGTCTTTGTGGAAATACAAATCTATTCGAAAAGAGCATTTTCTTGAATTGGAATTGTTTGCTACTCACCGTAAGTTTATATAATTTGTATTGTTTTCTGTTCCAAGAGTCGTTTCAGAAATCTGTCAAAATGATTGACACAAAAATTACCAGAAAATCTGTTCGAAATGGGAAAGTGTTATTTATAGACATGGGCGCTCTAGATGCTAGATGCTGCCTTGTGTGTGTGCTTCTGTTCTTTGAAAACAACATGGGAATCGAAACAACTGAACTCAATTGTGTAGTCGAGGCGGTATAATAATAATCGCATTTTTCGTTTAAGGAACAGTCTACAAAATGGTAAATGAGCTGAATAAACCCCAAGACAATTCCGCATTGAGCGAGGTAAGTCATCTAGAACAACGAACAATGTGGCAAAATATTATATGTTTTCTCTGTCTATTAATATTCTGCAGATTCTGGTGGCCTCCAACCGGCAGCTAGAGGAAATGCAAGAGGAGCATCGCCAGCTGCAGCAGGAACTGACACGTCTAAGTGCGCAGCGCCAACAATTGCGGATAGCCACCAGTGAGCAGCATTCCCAGATCACCTCGACCAGCACCATGAGCTCCATGGGCTCTGAAACCGAACCAGAGTCTCCAGCGCCATCAGAAGACTCCGCGGCAGGAGCTGTGGCTGAGCTAGCCAGCGAAGAAGACAAGCAAGAAACAGCAAACTATCTTCAGGAAAAATTGGCAGAACTGGCCAATCTGAAGGCGCAATTCAAGCGGGTGCAGAACATGACCGACACCACCAAGATGATAGAGCAGCACCTGTCCAGCGTGGCGTCCCAATCCTCAACCGTGATGCAAAGCAGACAAACGAAGTCAGTGCAATCCAGCAGCAGCACCTCCAGCACCAGCAGGAGCACCACCAGCAGTGAAGTGTCCTCCGAGCAGACGGCGACATCCGAGACATCCGCTGCACATGCCGCTCCAGACAATGCAGAGCTGCTGAATGCAATGATAAATATGGTCACTGACTTCACCAGTGATTTGCGTGATCAGGAGGAGAGCCTGCGGACGGAGCGTCTGCGCATCAAGACGCTGAAGGAGGAAATCATACAGCGAAAGCAGAGCAAATAGCAAATTAGTTGGAAACGAGAAATCTCTTGCTGATTACCTTATAAATTATGCAGCGAAAGCAGAACAAATAGAAAATTAATTTAAAATGAGATATCTCTACAAATTACATTATTTTTATAATTATACATTTTAAATAAAATTGTATTAAACGCGCGCTGAAAATTTGAATATTCTATCGATATTAACGGCATATCGATTGTTTTTGAATAACAGCGCCAGCAGCACCGCTGCTTGCCTGCTATCGATATGCGCAGTTTTTCAGCTATCGTGCGTATCGATAATTCCGCCCATGCATCGGGCTGGAGCTGTTTGTGCAAATTAAAGTTTTTGTTTGCAACTTGTGCTGTAAATCGTATTTATTACTAAATGACTTGCATCTAACACACACTTAGCCAGTAGGCTGCTCCAACTACAGCATGAGCTTCGTTTTTAACAGTTTCAACAGTTAACTAAATACTGCATATTTCTAAAATGGCATCCACACCCCCCGTTAAACTAATCATCAAAGGCGAGGGGGGCACAGTTCGCAGCACCGGCGCCGTGCCCAAACAAGCAACAACTGCAACAACAGCGCCGGCAACCGCCACCGCCACCGCCCCGCTGCCCCTCCCCACCAACCGCTCGACGAACAGCCGGGCGCGCAACTCGTCGCTCGTCAAGGAGCAGCATGAACAGCAGGAGAGGGTTCGGGATGCAACGCTGCCCCTGCCGCGGGGGGACTGCAAGGCGCTTTACGTGAGTCCAGTATTATCCCTAAGCGCCAAGAAAAGAAAATATAAAACTTTATTATGATAATTTACAAAAATCATCAAGGACACCGCCGATCAGTCGGATGCGCCCTACTCTAAAATATCCTGTAGCCTATATGATTTAAAAACATACAGTCTTCCAGAATATTTCTTACCCATTTTTAATATATTTATCATATAAATATAATATTTATCAAATACACCAAGCGCAGCATCAATGGTTCTTACTTTTTTGTCTGCACCAAGCTTTATTGAACGCACTGCCAAAGAACCAGCAAAGCAAATTCAACAAAATTGTTGCTTTAATATCTTCCGTGTTTATCAACCCACTTAAATGCGCTTTTGGATATAGTTAAATAAAATGGTAGACTGTATATTTTCTGAATAACAACCTGCTGTGTTCAATATTACGCTCGTTATTCGGTTTTTATTGACTAGTGCGTGAAGATGGCGTAGTATCCTACATTTGATAAAATCTTGATCTGCATATGGTATGCACCTACCTGCATTCTAAAAATGACCGTTATAGCTCTTATAGTTTTCGAGATCTACGCGCTCATCCCAACAGATAGAGCTATATTGACTTGGCTCGTCGTTCATATAAGGAATTTTTATGGAATTTTGAACAATTTTTACCCATTTCATTGGTACAGTGCACTATGGGGCATTTGACCAGTTTGGGTGGAATTAATTAATAACTCGAGAACGAAGCAACATTTTGTAATTTGGTTTTTTGATTTGGGTTTATGAGGTAATACAAAATTTATTTTAAAGAAGTGGGCGTGGTACCGCCCTTTTTAAGGGGTAAGAATACCAATATCCTGCACTTGCGAATCCTTTTTCCACACAATTGCATAATATATTGGTAGGTATAAAGCATACAAAAAATTTTTGTATTTAAAATTTTTAGTGCCACGCCCCCTTCCGCCCTAAAATCCTGTAAAAATAAATTAATACGCTATAACTCCCACATTTTTAAACGCGTGAGCTTATAATTTTGGATATGCATAGTTTAGAGCCATATAAATATATGGTGAAAAATTCAGCAAGATCGGTTGGTAAACAAAAAAGTTATTAAAAAAAACAATTTTTTGAGTGAGCGCCCTGAGAGCGCTGTCATACGATAACGTACGCCACAATCCCATAGGTTGCCAGCTAGAAAACAAAATTTTGCACTGGGGCGCAGCAAAGCACAGTTAGTGACTAGATGCATTAAATTGGGAATTAATCAAGCTACAACATGCATATAGTCAATTACGGATCTGGTTGGAACGTTTTTTTGTAGATCTATTCAAAGTTCAACTTTCTTAAAAAAATATATACGTGAACACCACTTGCTAAATTTACATATTATCCGCAATACATGCACAAATTAAGTACCAAATTAGTAGCAACATGTAGAACAAATCTGAATAATGAACATCCATTTCAAAAACAAATTTTAAATGGCTTTTATTTCAAGAATTACGAACTTAAACTTGTACTACAAAACGAGAGCAAATGTAAACAAGTGCCGTCCGCTTGCAACTGCTGACTATAACAGCTGTTATTTTAACAGTGGGCTGTTAAGTTAACATTTGGCGTATGTAACATAAGAGTGTGGTCTATTCTTAATACGATAACAGTAAAACATTGATAAATTTCATACTTTTAAAAAATACATTAATTCCATCCAAACTGGTCAAATGCCCCATAGTGCAGTGCATAAAACAAAAACAATCTATAATTTGTTTACGCCCATAGCGCACATTTTACATATTCTGTGCCTATGACGTGCTCACATTAGCTATAGTTCACTCGCTCTCCCGATCTGCTCTTTGGCATTTAAAAATACATTTCGCACTCATTGCGTCGGTTCGAAATACTTTCGAGAATTTAAAGGCGGTTTCAGTACTACCGACGACCTCAGCAGCATTGGACGAATTTACCAAGAGTTCGCACGCCTGCCAGATATAGTTTTCTATACCCAAATTCAATATAGAGAGGCGAAAATTGCGGCGATTTTGATATTTGTGCTGCTGCTAATCTTGATCTGTTGTTGCTTAAAGGATTTCCTGGAGCAGGCGACGCGCCGCAAACTGCAACAGCGGGAGGAAGCTCTGTCCCTGCGTCAACTGGCCAGTTGCGATATACCAGGTGAGTGGGATATATCTATGTGAATATAGCGAACATATACACGCACAGTCGCAGTCAACCATGCGCTAGTTCATGCTCTAAATTTAGCAGAGCGCACGAAAATAAACGCCCACGGAGAGCCAGCCGTATTGATCATCGTGGGCAGTTGGGCAGCTGGGCAATTGGCCAGCTTCGGGCGACGCGTCATTCTAGAGCAATACTAAATGCCAAAATTCCCCCATTTGCATTCACAGATCAACTGCAGGAGCAGCAGCAACGCTACTGCTTCCCCGTGCGTCCGGTGCAGCGCGTGCAGCATCAGCAGCAGTTCCCCCCTCCGCCAGCAGCAGCTGCCCCCTCGCTGCGCCTACGTCCGCCCCCGCAGCCCAATGCCACTGTAGGCGTCGTCACGCCACACACAAGCAACGGCAACGAGGAGCCGCATCAGCCCCTCAGCAGCAGCAGCAGCAACAACAACTCCCCAGCGCCCACGGTGCTCCAAGCTCTTGTCCATCGCCTCTTTGGAGCCACCGCGCAGATAAATTCACGCTCGCAGATCGAACTGCTGCGCACCCTGCTGGGCTTGGATGAGAATTGGAACAACCACGCATCCGAGGCAACATCCGCTGGAGATTTAGTAGAGGTACGTCATTATTTCAGTGAAAGAACACTTCTTGCTCTCAGGACCCTTTGTTTTAGCTGATTGGGATGGTTTAAATAAGTGGTGCCCAAACGCTGCTTACGGCAGAGCACGCACCAATACACACAAATAATAAAAATAAGCAGCAAAAATTTGGACAGGGCGGATCAGTCGGACGGGGGCGTAAAGGGGGCGTGGCATCAACGATTTGAAATAAACTTGATCTGCGTATTGAATACATCTACCGATAGCAACTAACACGGCTGCTCTAGCTTTTGTACGTTCCGAAATCGACGCGTTCATACGGACGTACGGACAGACAGACAGACAGACAGACATGGCTAAATCGACTCAGCTCGTCACCCTGATCAAGAATATATATACTTTGTGGGGTCTGCCACGCCTCCTTCTGCCTGTTACATACATTCGCACAAAGTTATTAACCCTGTTTTTCCCATTTTTCAAATGGGCACAGAGTATAAAAATATATGAACGGGGCAGATCAGTGGGACGGAGGCTACAGTCGAACGTAACCGACTGTAGGAGACCCTTTACTTTGAGTATGTGTACATACAAACACAATCAGAACCACACACACTAAGCTACCCGCGTATGCAAGGCACACCACCCCCCCTCTGCCTAGTGCGACAAATTGTCCGTTCCATGTTTTCGCTGTTTCTTATCCGATCAAAACAAAATTCACAGCATCGATAGAGAATGTTGTAAACTAGTTCAATACCAAATTACAAATCAATAGCTTTAAAACTGTGGCTACAGGAGTTTTTAGCGTTTTGCTGGGGAAGGGGGGGAGGTATCTAAAATCTAAAACAAACTCGTGCTGCTTACTGATTAGGGGAACCTAAGTACCGAATATGGTATCTCTAGCTCTTATAGTTGCTGAGATCTAGCCGTTCATACGGACGGACCGACGGACATGGCTATATCGACTCTGCTCGTCGTCCATATATAAATATACTATGTGAGGTCTGGATGTAACATTTCATTTGCACTACCTTAATAGAAACCTTTTGTACTTTTTTTTTGAAATTTAAAGTCATACAGTAGACTGCGCTTAATATAATTCAAACAAAAATCACACTTAATTGGCTCCCAAGTAACATAGGTTTAATATTCGAACTACTTCCAGCAACTGAACAACATGGTGCACGAGAACGACAAGGACGAGGGCATTGTCAACTCGACCAGCCTAGAGGATGTCGCCTTAAGCGAGGTAAGTGCATATATATCCTTAGATAACATAATGACTGATAGATTCCAATTCCCGGCAGATGAGCGACAATCGCGCGCAGTCGATACAATCGTTGCACAGCGTGATGGAGACGCCTACACCGGACACCACGCCCACCTTTGACGAGCTGCAGCAGCGCTTGGATGCGTCCAATCGAAATATGCAGAACCTGCACGAGGAGCAGCAGAAGCTGCTGCAGATACAGAACATGGCCAAGAACAGTCTGAACGAGATGGAGCAGATGCGCCAGCAGGCGGGGCGTCTGCCGCACAACAGCAGCGCAGGCGAGGCACCCAACTATGAGTCCGTGCAGCAGGTGCAAAACGACATGGCCTCCTTGGTGGGCCGCATGCGGAATCTTACGGCATTTATACACAACCAGAACGAGCTGAGCAGCCTGCTGGGCGACGACGGCCCCGAGATACTGGCCGAGCAGCAGGCGCTGCAGGAGAAGCTGGAATCGTTGCGTGCACAGCGTGCGGACATGACGGAACTGGTGGAGGAGCTGAACGGCATTAATCGCACAGCCAGGGAAACTGCACGCTCGGTGCAGGCCAACAGGCAGGAAACGGGAGGTGCCAGGGAATCCGTAACACCTCCACCGCTGCCAGCACCACCCAAGCCACAGCCGCAGCAGCAGCAACAGTTGGCAAAAGCCAAGCCCAGCAACGAGCGTGTGGTGCCCGTGGAGTATCAGCGAAGAGTGCCCATCTTGCGTCAGGAGGCGGCCAGCGCAGCGCAGCGTGCGCAGCAGGCGCAGGCCGCGATCAATCAGAAGACTGCGGATATCGATGCACTGAAGGCCCAGATGGCCCGGCTGAAGGGCATGCTCAACACCGTTACTCAAATCGAGGAGAGCACGTCCAGCGCCGGAGAGGCGTTGGAGCGCAATGAGCGCGATCCGGAGATTGTGCAGCGTGCCAATGTGCTCAACGATGTGACCACCGAACTGCACCAAGAAGCGCTCATACTGCAAAAGGAACGCGATCGCATTCTGGCGCTGAAGGCGGAGATCGAACGACGCAAGCTGCAGGCGGCAGCTGCCGTGCAACTGGGTGAAGAGGCGCTGCAACGCAGCAGCTTAACGCCAACCCCAACGCCGGGCAGGCAGCGTGAGAAGCAGGAGGAGCAGGAGCAGGAGGACGACAGCTCCAGCCAGCTGCAGACGAGCGACTGCGATTGCTGCGAGAGAACGCGGCACAAGTTCAGCAACAGCGCACACAACAACAGCAGCAACAACAACGTCACCAACGCCACTTTGGAGGCGGATGACGAAGGCAACGACGACACCGACAGCGACAGGCACTTGGCGCACGCACGCACTTCATCCTCGGCCACGCTGAAGCGAGCGCCCTCCACCAACACCGTGGTGGAGCAACAGCAGCTGACAAAACTCAAGCAGCAGCAGCTGAAGCAGCAGCAGCAGCAACAGCAGCAGCAGGAGCAACAGCGACACCTGCAGCTGAAGCAACACTTTGCGCAGGCGCCGCCCTCGCTGTCCAACAATGAGGACGAGCTGAATATGACCCTGGACAGCCTCTCGCTGGGATCCGTGCCCAGCGTGCAGTCGAGCAGCACCCGATCCCACTACATGCCACCGCCCATGCCGCCCATGCCACCCGTGCAGGGCATGTGGAATAGTAAGTGAACACTAGCTGCTTTACAGAATGTTGCATTCAATGATTACCCTTTTCAGGCACTCAAAACCCGAACGTTGCCTGGAACCCTGCGCCCGCTGCTGCCTCCAGTGCTGCAACTGTGGCCACTGCAGCTGCCACTCCGGTGAATGCTGTCAACGGCAATGCAGCCTCGGATGCTGTGCTGCTGCAGCAGTTCATGCAGACCCAGCAGATGCTCATCAATTCGGTTTGCCAGTGCAACCAAACGTTGTGGCATCAACAGCGCGAAATCGATAATCTCAACAGTCAAGTGCATATGGTAAGCAGATCCAGAACAGACAATCAAGAGATACGGGGTTCTCGGTCTTACTTGTGCTTGGTGTACCAAAACACAGCTCTCTCACTGACACCACGCACAAATTTCTCACGTATAGCGCTCGAACATCGTTCGGATTGGTCCTAACTCTCTCTTCAATCATGTCGCTGCTCGAGAACTTTTTCTTCGAAAAAAATTGGGTTGAGCGTCCTATACATTTCTTTCTTTCTGCTCTATTTGCTCTCACGGAGACCGGCTCTTGTCTTGCGCTCATACCGAAATCGGAGACCAAGAGCATAAGTGAAACGAAGAAGTTGTTGCTAGGCATACCGCGAACAACTTTTTTTTAGACCTTTTACTTAAAAAAAAAAGCTAAGTATATAGCCATGTCCGTCTGTACGCCTGTTCGTCTGTCCGTCTGTATGAACATCTAGATCTCAGCAACTACAAGAGGTAGAGACACCATATTTGGCATTTAGGTTCTTCTAATCAGTAAGCAGAACGAGTTTGTTTTAGATTTTGGATACCTCCTCCTTGCCCTGCAAATTGCAAAAGGTTACCGACTGGGTCCGACTGATCTGCCCTTTAAGACCTACACCGCATACGAAAATTCGGTTGACCGATTATTGCGAGCTCTGATCAAAACTTATCACTAAATTTCACTTCATTGAATTTCTGCTTTTCAATTTATAGCTGCAGGATCGCCTGAATGCCGCCTGCCAGGATCACGCCTACGGCTTGCGTTCGGAGTCCGTGCCTCCGGCCAGTCTGCCCGTGGCTGGCGGTTTGCCGCTGAATAACCTGTGCCTGGGTGGTGGCAACCGTGCCCAATCGGAGCAGCTGTACAGCTTTGGTGGCAGTCACCAGAGCGCCTTCAGCAACTACCATCGCAGCAGCCATCGCAACAACATATACGGCAGCAATGGGGATCCACATCAGCAGCACACGTACTTGAACAATGCGGCACCACCGCCACCACCAGCGGCTGCAACCACAGCGACTCCGACGGCCACGCACTACAACAATGAGATACGGTTGTCGCCGCCCTCGTATCGCACCAGTCCGGGACCCATATTCATGAACCATCACAACAATACGATCCACCAGAACAACGCCAATCTCAGGACGCAGAACCAGCATGCCAACAACTTGCATTCGCTGCCCGAATCCGGCGTGCCCCCGCCGCCCCCCACTCTGAACAATCAGGTGCCGCCGGGCAATCGAGCCAACAATTACTGGGATAATTTCCGAAGGTAAAGCGCCAGATTTTTCGTTATCCCCAAGCTGGTGTTGGTTTTGGACATTTGATATCGATTTGAAAATTAGTCAAAAAGGAAACTGTTTATTTCTAGTCAATGCTTAAGTTAAAGCTAAAATATAAAACCCGCCAAAGGGCAACGACAAAGAAAAGTTAATTGATTCATTTATATTTTAATAATTTGTTTTTTTGATAAGAGTAAGTAGCGAGACATTGGCGCTAATTTGAGTTTGAATTTGTTTGCATTTATTAATCGGCTTTTGGCATGATACTGATTATAATCTTTTTTTGATGATTACAAATTTTTATAATTTATTTTTAAACCAGTTTGACAAGTTATAGCTTAATAAACTAACAATACTTGGCGTGAACTATGCGAGGAACCTTTTTGGAAGGTCCTGCTCATTTTGTGATCAATTCTTAGCCTTCTCTATATATAATCTCAGCACTTTTATTTGAATACGTTTGTTAATGCTCGCTGTTCGCTTTGATTAACCCATTAATACCGTTTGTGCGCCTTGCAGCTACACGCGCCAGAATCTGCTCTCTAACAAAAGCAACGAGGAGCTGAATGTGGAGCATCAATACCGGCTCTTCGAACGCCAGCGCAATCGCTCCAGCTACTTTCCCCTCGCATCCCGTGGCAGCCTGCTAATGCATCAGCAGCAGCATCAGCAACAGCAGCAACAGCAGCATTGCCACTTCTATGAGACGACACCGCAGCAACTGCTCAACAGCAGCAACATTAACAATCTGAACAACAACAGCAGCAGCGGTCAAGAATGGCGGGGCAACGCACATGCCGAGGACCTGGATGAGGAGGATAATAATGATGCCGCTGGCATTTTCATTGCCGGCAGACGACGCAACGACAATCGCCGGGCTTTTGCGCGTGATGATGTTGGCCTTGCCCCGCAGTCGTCCAATACGCTCAACATGAACGTCAACAGTCCGCTTTATCAGCGCAACAAGCTGCCGGCCAAGCCGACGACGTCGTCAGTGGCTCTGACGCCGTCGCAGCAGCGTCATCTGCGCTTTGGCTTCGATCTGCCGGCCACGCAGTATGTGGACTACAGTCCGGCTGTGCCTCCAGAGCTTCCGCCGTTCAATTTCACAGATGTGGCGGCAGCTGCCACAGGCAATCAGGCTGTCGTCGCTGCAGCTGCTGCCAATGAGGCCAACGCCACGTTGGAAGCTACGGAGGACACTGCCTCGGAGGAGCTGAACCGCAATCTGTTGGTGAACGCATTGAAAAACGACAAGTTCACCACAAAGTTCTACGAGTCCATCAAGGAGGATGTCTACAGAAGATTGGAAACACTGTTCGAGCAGCAGCACCAGGTGTTCTCCCGCCAGGCCGATCTGCTCGCTGCAAGCGATGCGGAACACGCCCCACGCTCCAGAGACAGCGAGCCATCGGAACCGGGAGTTCAGCAGCCAGAGGTTCACAGTCTACGCAAGACACTCAACCAGGGACAGGCGCAGCCTGCGGAGAATGCAAATGGCACTATGGAGTCCACCGAAAGCGGCACGGACACGCCGCCACAACAGGCGAACCCGAGCAACAACAGACCGGAGAATGAGAATAACCTGTCAGCACAGGGCAACTTGGAGGGTGCGGCTGCAGCTGTGGAGGATCATGCGGAGAGAGACGAAGCTGCTGCTGCTGTGGATAACGAAGATGTAAGGCATCCACTGTGATCTCATTGTTAGAGCCTGTATTTTAAAAAAGTACAAAAGGGTCTATTAAGTTAGTGCTAATGAAAAAACCCCAGAAGGAGGCGTGGTAGATCTTACATTCCAACTCAGGACGACGAGCTGAGTCGACATAGTCTTGTCCGTCGGTCTGTCCGAATGAACAACTAGATCTCAGCAGCTATAGGAGCTAGATACACTATTTGTGGTATGTAGGTTCTCCTAAACAGTACGCTGATCAAGTTTGTTTTCAGATTTTTATTACCCCGCTAACCGCTAAAAAACAAACCAAAGTACCCACCTAGATATCGCTAATTAGTATAAGAGCTTGAGGCACAATTAGTGGTATTATGCTGTGCAATGACCATATTTGATTTAAAATTTTGATACCTCCCCTTCATCACCCGTTAATCGGAAAACACACAATTTTAAAGCTACAAACCTATAATTTTACACGGTAAAATTTGCGATGCTGTAAATTGCAGTATCCCATAAAAAACAGCGAATATGCCGAACAGAACTACAGGGTCTCGTAATGTCGGTTCCGTCCGACTGTTTCCTTCCGTTAGACTGATCTGCCCCGTTTTTACTGGTTATCCGTTTGATACTCAAATTTCTCTTTCAGCAAATAATCAAGGTTGTTATTGAAAGCGTGGCGACGCCAGATGCCAATCCCGTTGAGGTATCGCCGGATCACGAGCTGATTGAATACATCATTAAACGCATACGCAACCAGACGCACAACAACACCGTCATCAACGACTCCCTGCTGGCTGAGGTCTCCAAGCTGACGGCAAACGCTGCACAGAACTCGGCCGCCAGCTGGACACCGAATGCGACGTCGCCTCTGATATCGCCCAAGCGCATCTATGCGAAGATCAAGAAAATGGAAATACCTCGACAGCGGGACGAGTTTCTGCTCTGGTATCGGGAGTACCTCGAACAGCTTTTTGTGGTCGAACAACCCATCAATAGCTGCGCCTCCAAACTCACTGCAAAAGAAGAAAGAGCTGGTGCGGAGAAGAGCAATAAGATGCAGCTCAGCAGGCGTGTGCGCGTACAGTCGAATTCGCAGGATTCCAATAATGACGCCGATTTGGCCGAAGCCGATCAGAGAAACAAGGTATCGCTAAATGGCGGCGACACGGAATGCGAAAACAATGAGAATCCCGACGAAGCCGCTGCTGCTGAAGCTGAGGAAGTGGCACAAAACATTAGCCTGGATTAAAATTATATATATACATGTATGTCTAGTTTGTCTTATAGTGAGGGCACTCAAAACCACACATTCCTAACCATACCAAGTATACCCAATCACCCATCCTTACCTAAGAAAAACAACTAACAAAACTAGTTACTAACAGCAAAATGCGGACCTTATTTAACTAAATTGCTTCACATGTCCTTGGCTCAATTATTGAACACGCATAGCTTGTATTTAATAAATTATTTTATACGTAAAACAGTAAGAAAATTCATAACTTATCAACAAAATTAAAAGGGTTGAATTTCCTTTAGCAAATCTACAGACACGGCTTTAAAAAAGTAAAAAAAAATCTCATTAAGCTGTATGCAAGTGCGAACAGACCCTACATAATATATATTTCTTGGTCAGGACGGTGATAGCCATATCCGTATGATTATTTGTCATAGATCTCGTGAAATAGTATATGAGCTGGAATAAAATTTAGAATTTTGGTTGTCCTGTATGTGTAACAGAACAATAATAATATTATCAAAATTAATTTGATTTCCAGTCTTGAGAGCCATATAAAGTTAGTCCTGATCGTCCAGTTCATTATCATCTAGTATTTCGCTCCTTTATATTTCTATATCCGACAGGTGCAGCATGGTTTGGAACTCCTGCGCAGTACTTATTAGTATAAATTATTTTCTTGCAAAGAAACTAGTCGCTAAATTACCAATCAAGTGAGACCTATGTAGATACTAATTGTTAAATTATATGATGATGATTTTAGATTGAACCATATGGATGACTTCTCAGAGTTTCTACCACCAACTTAAATGAGTTGCGAAAATGCTCCAGAAATCAAAGCATAGTGAAAATTATAAATCTTGAATTCCTCTCCATGAGTGTAGTTTAATAAACTCTGTTCAGAAAGGTTTACCAAATTTTCAGTTTTAATGGCATAGGAACATTTTAGATTCCTAATTTAAAATTTAAAGGTTCATATTGATTTGTCCCATCTGTAACTGATTTATTTGTACGCCTATCTACCCATTTTGGCTTCAATAGGTTTGAGACTTTGTATAGATTGCCTGAGATCATTTGAATTTTATTCGGCGACTGTCGTATCTGCAAAATAAATGTCAGATAAATATCCGAAAGGTACTTAAAATCGATAAAATTCTGGATTACATGAGGATTACTTTAATCACGTTCTTACTCAGATCAACTCAATTCTGGGCAACTCGACTATAGACTCGTTTGTCGATTGAATCAAGTGAGTATGGTGTGCCTTTTTTCTCAGTGTGTATATGCAATTCCGGATGGTCCGAAGGACTATAAATAATCTGAACAACAGTATACATATGTTTTCGTATTATTTAGCTTATACAGTTTGTATATGAAAATTCCTGAGTATGGAAACCAGTTAACAATGCTCAAGGTACAACAATTATTAATATTATTACTACTACTATTACTATTATTGCGTTAGGTCGCCCCCAGAGCTGGTGAGCTGTTCCAGCATGCGGTAGTAGCAGTAGCGACTGTCGTACTCCATGTCGTACCAGAAGTTAACCGCAATGCACTTGTGGCTCTGCTGCACGTGGTGGAACCAATAGCTGGGCAGGTAGAGCACATCTCCGGCGTGGACGCGGACGCGTAGTGGACGGGCCCTGGCGTACTGGGGATAGGTGCCCAGATCGGGAGCCAGGGGATCGATGCTGACCCATTCCGTGTGCTGCTGCAGCTCGTCGGATTCCAGCAGGGGTTCAATGTAGAACTGTCCCTGGGGATTGCGCTTGTAGACGCCGGTGGGGTAGTTGCGGCGGGGTATGCAGCAGAGCTGATGCGGGGGCAGGAGGATGAAGTCTTTGTGTCCCGAGATGACGCAGTAGATGTTCTCGTAGGGATCCTTGTGCATGGACGTGATGGCGCGTTCGTCGCCTAGCCAGAAGTTGACCGCATCCGACGGCTTGTTGAAGCATTGCTGGGCAAAGTCCAGATCCTGGGGTATTATATCCTCGGCCAATTCCGGAAAGTCCAGGGTGAAGTTGGAGTTCTGCTTCTGGATGTAGTGCACGGCGCCCATGGGATCATCCAGACGCTGCAGCAGCTGGGACATCGGCATTTGGGTTTCCAACGGCAGCACGAAGAACTCCTCGCCATTCTGCCTGGCCAATCCGTCGGCATAGCCGTTGGGCGTAACCGCCACGTCCACAACTTTGTCGTTCAAGGCGGACAACAGGAAATCCGGCGTCCATTTCTCCACTGCCGGCCAATGGGACACGCCCTGCCGTATAACAACAGGTGCGTTCTTTGCATAGTAATCCCGTGCAAACTCCAACGGGCTGGGCAGCTGCTGCAGTTCCGTAATCTGTCCCCCAATGCACAGCTCCTCGGCCTCCTGGAGCAGAACCTTCACCGCAGCCTCGATTTGAGTTTGAGCCATGCCGATGACCTCCGCCTGCCTATCGTTATCGAGCTGACAGTATCGAAACTTACTTATTCGACATGAGCTCAAACAAGTGTTGACATTTCAGCGTATTTATGGCTAAAATTTGAAAAGCCTAATAAAACTTTCAATATGCCATTAATTAACTATAAATTTGTATACCCTGTACCCTTAAAAATGGTTAAAAACAGTGTTAATAACTTTAGAAAAAGGCGTGGCAGACCCCACAAACTATATTGAATAAAGTGGTTAAGCCCGTGGAAATAAATGTCCACAAATTAATTTTAAGTAGCAAAATCAAAACGTGGCTTATTTTATGGTATATTTGAACAAGAACATAATTTTATAATCTTATAGATGTAGCTAGCGCATAAACTCCTTACTGATTTAGCCATTTGTAGCTACTTTTCCCAATCTAGCTTTTGGCGTATGCAAACCTCTGGCAACACTGACACGATATCAAATATCGATATATGCTATCGGGTTTTTACAAATCATTCCAGCTGTTCCGAAGCATACGGCAAAAAACATGTTGCGCTTGTAAAATCGCGTAAAATTGGAAATTGCTAAATTAAAAACGTATTGTTCGCATGGCCAACATGGAGCAGGGAGACGAGCAGGAGTTCAACTGCATCGACGAGGCCAACGCCATCATCAACGACGTCAAGGCGCACGTGGCCGAGATCGCGATATCCTCCAAGCTGGCGAGCAGCGCCACGCAGATTTATCTCAACATTCGCACCATAGAGAGCGCCACCTGCTGCGTGGAGGTGACGAACCGGGGGTTCAAGATAGTGTCCTCCCAGTACGACACCATCGACGAGGACGCCGCACTGAAGGCGGCACTGGGCGCCTCGCCGGAGGAGGAGCAGGAGGAGGAGATATTCGAGACGCCCTACGCGTTGCTGGACAAGATTAGTCCGCGCTATGTGGAGTCGTTTGGCAACCAGCTCTGCCAGCAGCTGCGCCAGCTGCAGCAGATGCGCACCGAGTTCCACGAAGAGGACGAAGAGGAGGAGGAGGAGGAGGATTGAGAGCGAGCCGAGCAGGCGACAACTTCAACCTGAGGCTGTACTCACTAAACACAAGATTTTAATGTTAGTTTATTTATATGTATGCTTATGTATTTTACGTATCGTGACCATGAAAGTATTTCGGATGTGTAGCTAACCCAAAAAATTCAACGAACCACTCTAGACCCTTAAGCGTTTCAAGAATAAAGATTGTGATTGTAATTCCAAATCCGTCAGTTTGCGAACCGTGGGCCCCAGCTGCTCCACATGATCCTCGTAGCCGGTGCCCATGTTCAGATTCTTCTGGCCGTACACGACCTTGCCATCGAAGTCGTTAACCGGCACGTCCATGGACTTGTCCACCTGCTGTATGGTGATGTTCAGATGGTCCTCCACCTCGGCCAGCAGGTTCGGCTCGTTGTACCAGATGCAGCAGCCGCGCACATCGGTCAGATTGGTGTTCTGGCAGTTGCGACCTCGGGTCTTGCACCACTCCCCGTGGTACCACACCTTCTCCGGCACCGTGGACACCAGACTGATGGCCAGGCCCATGCGCTCCGCACGCCCCACGCGGCCAATGCGATGCACGTAGTTGGATTTGTCGTCGGGCAGCGTCACATTGATCACTGAAAGCAGAAGGCATTTCAATGATGGTTGGTTGCAGTTGAATTAATTCCTTATTTTTACTAGGGGTACTAGTGTAATTCAACCTCAAAGATCTATTGTACTGCCTGCTAAATGTAAAGCACGTCCATAAGTTCAATATCCCGGATGAAATCGAGTATCTTCATTGGACTTAGGACTCCTATATCCGTTTCTAACATTGCTAACTTATCCAGTTAAGATAGTGTTTAAGTGATTGTTGGTTGCATCCCGATCTATTACTTATTATTATTTAGGGGGGCTAGTTTACCTCGACCTCAAAGATCTACTGTACTTCCTGCTAAATCTGAAGTACGGTTATAAGTCCAATGTCCAGAATGAAATCGAGTATCTATATCGGACTAAGTATTCCTATACATATCTGTTTCTAGCCCAGATCAAAGTACCTTCTACGTGCTATCGCACAGTAATTTGTTTAAATGTGCGATGATGTTTCCAACTCCTATGGGAAACCCTACAGCTCTCAATACTAACTCAATACTGACTAAAGGACCCATGAGAAATCTGAGGAAGTTTTTACCTAGCTGCATCATCTTCTGAAACCTTTTCTGAGTCTATGTAGCCAGGAGCGCATTCGCTTGCCAAGCACCAAGATCGGATATCGACCCATACCATAAATACGCACTGGCTTGTTTGCCTACGTTCCTATGACAAACGACCTATTTTATGGATTATGGTTACAAGCTCCCAAACTTATCTACCCTCTTACTTCATGCACTAATTTGGAGGTGATGATACAGCTTTAATTGCTATGTTCCCTTTCCGATAACCGCAACTACTTCAGCATACTTCTGCTTGGAATAGGCTGGCGTATTTCCCAGTGATTTGGGGTATTTTAGCCAAAGTCTAGTCAAACCTAGAGTAATGCCTAATTGCGTTAGCGTAATGCTCCTTCATTGGATGCACTTCTTTGATAGTAGGGGAAGGAATGGACTTTGTCGCTCGAATATGTATTCGGCTACCATCTTATCGCTTGCTAGGATTAGGGAAAGATCTGTTGCTTACTGAAGGGTAATCCTGTGATGTCCAGACCACGTGCAGCTACGTCCGTGCAGATCAGGAACTTCACCTGCTGACGCTTGAACATCTCCAGGTTCTGTTTGCGCTCCTGCGGCTTGCGATCGCCGTGCAGGCAGACGCACGAGTAGCGCTGCCCTCCGCGCTGGCGCAGATGCTGCTCCAGGTTGTCGCAGTCCTGCTTGGTGCGACAGAAGATGATGGCGCGATCCATGCGATGCTGCTCGATGGCCTTCACGCAGTACTCCCCCTTCAGCAGCTTGACGGCCTGGGAGAGTGCCTCGGGAGAGCACTTGGAGGCCTGCAGGTTGTCGTGGTCGTGCACGCCATCGGTGCGCAGGGCCTGGCGCAGTTGCTGCCAGCTGGAGTCCGTTTGGGGATCCACCATGCAGACCACGTGGTGCACCGTCTCCGGCACGGCGTCTTCGCCCTTGAGGTCCACCCAGGTGGGGAAGTGCATGAGGCGCTCGGCCATCTTCTTCACCTCGAAGGCGTGCAGCGTGGCGGAGCAGACGATCATCTGGAGGCGGCAGCCGTCGCTGGTTATCTTGGGTATTTGTTTGTGCAGACGCTCGATGAGCTCCGTGTATCCCTGCTTCAGCAGCGCGTCCGCCTCGTCCAGCACAAAGAAGCGGCAGTGGGTCAGCTGTACGTACCCGCTGTTGATCAGCTCCTCGAGGCGACCCGGAGTGCCCACCACGATGTGTATGCCCTGCTGCAGCTGCGCCTTCTGCTCCTCGAGCCGCACGCCGCCGATGAGCAGCAGCGGACGCACCTCGGGATTGCTCAGATGCAGCTTGAACTTCTCGATCTGGTTGAAGGTCTGCTCGGCCAGCTCGCGGCTCGGCTCGATGATGATGGCTTGGGGGGCATTCGGAGCTGGCTTGGCGGCCGCTGCGTTTGTCTTGGCACTGGCCAGCGGATTGGCGGCGCTGTGATCGGCGCCAGCCTGGCAGACGGCCACGTAGCCATTGCCCGGCGGATATTTCAGCTCCGACTTGCCGAAATTAAACAGCATTTCGGCGTTCTTGAGCACCACGGCCGGATAGAAGGTGTCGTTGCGCAGATTGTCGGGTATCTTGAAGGCCACGCCCAGCTGCGTGCCGTTCTTGGTGAACGAGATCTCCAAGCGCTGCAGGTCCAGCAGACATCCGATCACGTCCGCCTTGCCGAAGGCATCGCCGTAATCGTCGAACTGACGGTTGTTCGACTTCTTGCCGGTGCCGCCGTAGCCAAAGCCGTAACGACAGGTGCCCAGATCCAAGTTGGCCATCTGCGTGGACCAGCCCACGCGGCAGAGGCCCTCGTCCGTCACCGTGGCCTCGTAGTAGAACCGGGACTTGCCAAAGATGCCCGTGGTGGCCCGGCATCCGTGCCAGTCTTTGAACTCCCGCGACTGGCAGCGCAGGCCGTCTGGTGTCACGGCCAGGGCGTTGGTGCGGTCGAAGAAGGACATTGTCCATGGCGCAGCGCCTCCTGCCGCCCCTCCCTGGGCGGCCTTGCCGCCCACCTTGCCCTCCTGCAAGTCCCGCAGGGTCTCCCACACGATCTGCAGTATGGGCAGGCAGAAGGCGCCGGTCTTGCCGGATCCGGTTTCGGCGGCCATCAGCACGTCGCCCCCGCCCAGAATCAGGGGTATGGCCTCCGCCTGCACGTCCGTGGGCAAGCTAAATGCAGAAATGATCTATTTTAGGGGCAATTTCAGTAATTTTCATTCAACTTACGTCCAGTCGAGTTCATCGGTCGCTTTGCCCAGTTCTGGCAGCACTCCAAACTCTGTAAATGCAGTTTCAATAATTAATACTTATTTAATATTAATTTATTAAATAAATTACCTTCGAATGCAGTCATTGTTTATTTATTTATTGGCTATTGTTTTTATTTGATTTATTTCGGTTCTTTCGACTAGTGTTGGGCTAATGTCGTTTCAATAACGATATTATCGATTGGCAGTTGATATAGAAAATATCGACAAGGTTTTTGCAATTTCAATAGTATTCCGTTTTTATTTAAAAATTTATATATAATTGAAGTTATCTCTTGTTTGAAATTAAAATGCATGTAAGTAGTTACTATGAGATGTAAATTACTTATTGTTCAAATGAAAATATCTATAAGTTGTTACAAATATACACAAGTGAGGAATTTAAAAATCGATATCGATATTACCAAAAAGTACTCAATTGAAGGACTATGTTAGTTTTGTACTCATTCGAGCCAAGTACGCTGGAAAACATTTTTAGACTGACCAGATTATTCGAATTGTCAACTGCGGCAACATTTCTGTGTTGCAAAATGCTACAAGAATGGACAGCTGTGATTTACCGACGCTATGCAGCACTTGTGTTTGTTTACGCAAAAATCTTATCAAAATTTGCAAAATATATGCAGTTTTTTTAAGTACCAATTAGATATGTAATTTTAAATTTTGTGAGTTACACAAAACAATTAAAAATGGATTTTACCATATTTGCTTGTGGGCGTCAACAATTGCCGTTTGAGTGTTGCAAAATGCCACTGTGCAAACAGCTGAGATTTCCAGACGCTATGCAGCACTTGTGTTTGTATACGCGTAAATCTTAGAAATTTTTTAGCAAATAGCTGCGATGTTTTGTTAAGTGCTAATTAGCAATGTAAATTTATGGTTTAATTGGCGACCAATTAAGTGTATGTAAGTGGGCGTGCCAACTGGCCAATCGACAAGCGAACTAACCCGTTCCTCCAGTCTGCAGTGATCCACGGCCCAAGGAGAGCGAATCATGTACTTCCCCCTGGGCTGGCCCAAGGTCGTCTGCCTGGCGCTGCCCGGAGAGAAGGCGCAGATCCGGCACATCTGCTGCGACGCCGTCAAGATACTGGTGGCGGCTGCGGGCGCGGATTTCGTGGGCATCTGGTACGCCAATCCGCTGCTGCCCATCGCCTACTTCCGACGCAGCGCGGAGTCGCTGCGGGAGTTTGGAGGGAATCATTTGATCATTTGGAAGCCGGACTCCAGGCAGTTGGCCATCCTAACCGATGCCGGGGCGCTGCTGCTGTATCAGCTGGACTTCGATGCGAACGGCAGTGGGATTTTGATGCAGGTGGATCCGCCAGCCGTGAGTCTCAAGCGGGATTCGGCGGAGCTCTTCATCAAGGAGAACATTCCACGCCTCAGCCTGCGGGAGCTGTGCGCCGTCACCCTGCCCTCCGTCATATCCAACGTGTGCTGCATCAGCCTCAGCGAGCTGCTGCTGGCGACGGAGAACTGCGAACTGCTGCGCGTGCAGTGGTCGCAGCTGGAGCTGTCCACGACGGAGGAGCTGCATCCGCTGGCCGTGATCAAGCTGCGCGAGATACCGTTCTACGTGCCGCAGCAGCAGCAGCAGAGCGCCAAGTATCTTCCGGCCATCGGCAACTCCTCGTTCGTCGCCTCTCTGGAGTATTCGCCGTTCATTGGCGGCTGCGCAGCGGTGTTCAGTGATCATCGCGCGGCGTTCCTGGTGGCGGATCATCTGCGCTTCGAGACGGCGCACATGCACGGCTGCTGGGTGCCGGACGTGACGGACGCGAGCGTCTGCAGCGTGAATCACAAGTTCCGGCTGCTGGCCTACGGGCAGCAGAGCTCGGCGGTGGCGGTGTACGCCATAGATGACGCCACGGCGGGACTGGAGTACTCCCACCGGCTGATGCTGACGGAGCACGTGCTGCCCGGCAGTCTGGGCGCCGTCAACGAGCTCAAGTGGAGTCCGGACGGCTGCGTGCTGGCCGTGAGCTGGACCAACGGCGGTTTGTCCTTGTGGAGCACCTTTGGAGCGCTGCTGATGTCCACCCTGAGCTGGGACTTTGGGCTGCACGTGGATCTGCTGAAGCAGAATCCGCTGCAGCTGCGACGCCTCGAGTGGTCCACCGAGGGCTACCAGCTGTTCATGACCTGCCGGGAGCAGAAGCAGGCGGAGCACAACGTGCTCCAGCTGCAGTTCGCCAAGAGCGCGCTCAGCATGAATCCCTGCATGAGCGCCCATCCGCACATACTGCTGCAGGGCGACGACTGCCTGTACATCAACCAGGGCGACAATCTGGAGCAGACCTACGGCAATGCCAAGTGCACGTTCCCCAGCAGCAGCTGCGAGCCCAGCGACGACTGCCTGGAGCTGAAGCAGACGCCCAACGTGGGCAGCATACTGACGGAGAGCAAGTACTGGACGCTGCTGCAGCTGCCGCTGAACTACGCGGCCACCAACTGGCCCATACGCTATGCGGCGATAGATGCGGCCGGGCTGCACGTGGCGGTGGCCGGACGGACGGGGCTGGCGCACTATGCGATGCTGAGCAAGAAGTGGAAGCTGTTCGGCAACGAGTCGCAGGAGAAGGACTTTGTGGTGTCCGGCGGGCTGCTCTGGTGGCAGGGCTTCATTGTGATGGGCTGCTACTCGCTGCTGGATCGCACGGACGAGCTGCGCTGCTATCCGGCGGAGTGCAAGCTGGACAATCAGTACGGCCACAAGCTGCAGGTGCGCGCGCCCGTCATCAGCCTCAACGTGTTCCGGGAGCAGCTGATTGTGCTGACGGCGGACGGCATTGTCAGCCTGTTCAGCATGCAGCGCCAGTCGGCGTACATCATACACATTGAGTGCTGCTACGAGCTGGACGTGAAGAGCATCTGCATCCATCCGGCCTGCATTGTCAGCCTGACGGTGACCAATCTGCGCAACGAGCTCAAGCAGCAGGCGGGGCAGCCGGAGCAGCCGGAGACGATTGTGGTGAACGTGTGCGGCCGCATACTGATGATCCAGCGCGAGGATGCAGTGCAGCAGGTGCCCAACACCCTGCTGGCCACCTGCCTGGCCAGCTGCGTCGAATGCTTCTGGCTCTCCCACAACCTGGAACACTGCGCCATGCGGGATTGCCTCTGGCTGTACTCGGGCGCACATGGCATGCGCGTCTGGCTGCCCATCCTGCAGCAGCGGGCGGAGCAGAGCGGCGCGCAGCGTCTGCACAGCTTCATGTCCAAGCGGATTATGCTGAGCTTCCCGCTCAAGCTCTACCCCCTGGTCATACTCTTCGACAACGTGATCGTGCTGGGCGTGGAGAACGAGAGCACGCTGTACACCAGCGAACCCAACTCCCATTTCTCGCTGCCCTTCGCCCTGATGGAGCGCAAGTCGCAGGTGTATCTGCACAAGGTGCTGCGCCAGCTGATCAAGCGGAATCTCGGCTACTCCGCCTGGGAGATCGCGCAGTCCTGCCGCAGTCTGCCCTACTTTCCGCATGCCCTGGAGCTGCTGCTGCACGAGGTGCTCGAGGAGGAGGCCAGCAGCAAGCAGCCCATTCCGGACGCCCAGCTGCCCAGCATCCTGGACTTCATACGGGAGTTTCCCGTCTACCTGCAGACGATTGTGCAGTGCGCCAGGAAGACAGAGATCGCCCTCTGGCCCTATCTGTTCAGCATGGCCGGCAAGCCCAAGGAGCTGTTCCAGCTCTGCCTGCAGGCGGAGCAGCTGGAGACGGCGGCCAGCTACCTGATCATCATACAGAATCTGGAGCCCTCGTCGGTGAGCAAGCAGCACGCGAACATGCTGCTGGACATTGCGCTGAACCAGCGCAAGTGGGAGCTGGCCAAGGATCTGATACGCTTCCTCAAGGCCATCGATCCCAACGAGATCGACTCGCCGCGCTGCTCCATGGTGATGAACGTGAAGATCGCCCCTCCGCAGCCACAGCCGCAGACGCAGACGCAGGCGGACGTCTTCAACCTGGTGCTGGGGCCCATAGCTACCCGGGAGCGCAGCTACTCCACCACTGTGACCAGCAATCTGCCCAAGGATCACAAGCAGCTGCAGCAGCAGCAGAGCGAGCGCAGTGAGAACGGCAACAGCGCAGGCGCCGCCGGCGGAGCAGGGGAATCGCTGTCGTCCGCCGGGGTGCGGCGCAGGTCCACCAAGGAGCGCCAGCGGGAGACGTTCTGCATCGATCTGATACTGCAGCGGCATGCGCGGCAGCTGCTGCAGCAGCACAAGCTGCTCGATCTGGGCTACATGTGCGCGTATCTGGACTTCCATCTGGTCAGCTGGCTGACGCAGGAGGCGGCGGGCGCCGCCAAGCTGGACAACATGCCGGCGGCGCTGCAGACGCTGCACGCCGAGCTGCAGCTGCCCAGCCCCTTCCCGCCCGCCGGCAGGGATGACTTTGCGCAGCAGCTGCGTGGCACGCATCGCCAGGCGGCCGAGCCGGGCGCCGGTTCCTCACAGACCTCGGAGTCGGGCTACTTTAGCTTGGCGGCGCAGCTGGAGTCGCCGCAGCTGCAGCCGCCGTGCATCAAGGAGGAGGAGGAGCTGCAGCACAGCTCGCTGCCCATGCTGAAGCACCGCTCCAACTCGCAGCTGTCCTTTGACAACTTTCGCTATCGCCGGCTCTACTCGCTGCCCGCCTCCGAGGACGACGGCAACGACATCCTGGCCAGCTATCTGAACGACAAGCTGTCCATCAAGCTGCGCTATCTGCTGCAGCTCTTCATCGAGGCCAACTGCACCGACTACGCGCTCATGCTGTCCATCCTGCTGCAGGACGCCGCCTCCATCTCCCGCATCGTCAACGTCGTCATCCGCAGCGAGTCCGTCACCGCCTGCCGCCGCATCGAGGCCGCCCTCAAGCAGCTCAGCCAGTGCACCTTCGACAACGGCGGCTCCCTGTACCGCAGCTTCGTGCTCACCCTGCAGCCGCACATCTACCTGCTGGAGCAGTACATCCAATCCCTGGGCGACGCCTCCTCCCTGCACGACAGCGGCCGGGGCGGGGAGGAGCACGAGCTGGGCGAGGATGCCGCCTCCGTGCTGGAGGGCGACGCTCTGGACGGCTCCAACAACAACAAGGGCCAGCAACTGTCCGCCAACAACAATCCGTGGACGTCGGAGCAGCGCCTCACCCGGCACGCCAGCCTCGAATCCAAATCCAAGTCCAAGGCCAAGGCCAATTGTAATCAGCTGAATCCCAGCTCCTCCTCGCAGTCGACGCCCACGCAGCAGCTGCACAGGCGTGGCAGCCGGGAGGCGGCGGCGGTTCGAGAGGGCTGTGGGCTCATGTAAAATACACACACACACACACATACTCAGTTGGTGTACGTAACACACACACACACACAAACAAACACTTGTTCTGTCATTGCGTGTAATTGTAATTGTTTGAAATTGTTATAAACCCCGTTAATCGTAGGCCAAACCCTCCCAGAGACATGGAAACAACGAAGTGAATACTTGTATTATTAACATACATACGTACGTAAACTTGAACCATAACGGAATAGACGAAATTTGCTGCAATATTTGTTAATTGAAATTTACAAAAACATATACCTAAATATACAAACTAACATATATATTTTTAATAATAAAAGCAACCGTGTTTTAACAACATCCGTCAGCTGCACTGCTTACTCTCGCACGCGCACTGCTTGGCGCCAGTGGCGATCTGCGTGCACTGCTTGCCGGCCAGTGCCGCCAAAATATTTCTAATCAAATAAGCTGAAAGTTCGAACTCAGGCTTTCTTTCACTTTACGAAAAAGTAAGAATTATAGATATGTTGTCAATATTTTGGATCTATATTTGTCCAAATCTTTATTGACTAAAGCAAAATATCATCTGCGTCGTAAAAAACGCATCAAGCTATGAACACGCTTCTCTTTGTTTGTTTTTTATATCCTGTACCCATTAAAAAATGGGAAAAACAGGGTTGATAACTTTGTCAGAATGTATGTAACAGGCAGATGTAGGTCAGACTCCACTAACTATATGTATTATATATATTCTTAATCAGGACGACGAGCTGAGTCGATTTAGCCATGTCTGTCTGTCTGTCCGTCTGGATAAACGCTGAGATTTTCTAAACTATAAAAGGTTGAGAAGCCGAGAAAAATACACGCAATTGTTCTTGTACTTTGCTTTGCAAATGAGAAAAAGCGCTCACATACATATAGGAGCTGTTTATCCCATAAGAAAGAGCAATTGCAAATTTAAAAGAGCTACGAGAGCAAACGTCATTCAAGGTCGAATATTAAATATTCTAATACTAAATGCGGTTATATTACGATATATCGCTCGTTTACCAGAAGAGTGTCATAACTCAAAAAACGCGATTTTTGAGTTAATGATGCAGTAATTCGTAATTCGTTGGATACAAATCTATATTGTGTCAAAATTTCATAATCCTATCTTCAATACACACAGCGTGAGAAGAGAATATGTCGCTCCACCTTGTATGGAGATACACGGCGCTTGAAAACTTTAAACACGTTTATCTCGAAACGCACTTTTTTGAGTTATGACACTCTTCTGGTAAACGAGCGATATTATTATTATTTAAAATTAATACTTATAAGCAATGGAATAACTTGGAAACCAGTAAAAAACCGATGTCTATCAGACCACAAAAATGTGATTTTTGAAGGGTCAACTAAATAAATAATATTATATAAATATTTTATAAATACTGCTTGTTACTTTAAAAGTAGTATATTCATACATCTAATCTTCTAACTCCGATGAAAATTTTAGTATTTTTTGCAATTCATATAAATTTAATTCTGTGTGCTTTTCGGCAAAGAAAGCTTTTTCACTTAAAAGAAAATTGGCAACACTGCAGCCAATAAGTAGACTACAATGTGGGTGCATGTGTTTCAGTTAATAATGTAGGTACTATGTACGTAGGTAAGTGTATTTGTGTGCTAATAAACCAACTGTCGATGGGACACATGTGAGTTTTCAGCTACGTTTTTGGCTCGCAGCTCGTAGCTCGTAGCTCGTTGACGCTGTAAAAGTTAATCGCTGTGACTGATTCATTACGTGTGCACTGCTTGATTTGACGCTGACTACGTAACACAGCTGCCTGCCACTTCGTAGCAACGTATGCGCGTGTGTGTGTGTGTGTGTGTGTGTGTGTGTGTAGAACGTAGTTAGCGTTGTCTTTCTGCTGGCATGTTTCTTGCGCTGCGCTTTTTCCACTTTGCAACTTGCTGCAGCGCAATTCGCACAATTCCAAAGTTCGACTGCGAAGTTTTCCCGCTGCTCTTGCTCTGTTGATATCAACGGCCAACGGCAGAGCGACAGCAACAGCAGCAGCAACAGCGGCAGCAGCTTACAATAAAATTGTAAACGTAAGTGCTTACAAAACGTAATCACTGTGATGTTACGTTGCAACGTAGGCGGGGAGGGCGGAGAGAGTGACAGCATAACGAGCAATGGGATGCAGCAGTGTTGCCAGAGTTTTGTATTCAAATCAAGCTAGAGTTGAGAAGAAAACAGGCTAGAAATATCTGCAAACAAATAAGGTAACATTAAGATCTAGATCAAAATAAATTTAGAATAATGTTTATATATGTATAAAATTTATAATATTGTAAATTAGGAAAGTAAGAAAGTAAGTATAAACTTCACGTTATTTGTATTTGTTTATTAAAAAAAAGGGTGGGTTTAAATGAACAAGTTTATTAATAAGTCTATTTAAAAGGCTAGATATATGGTTATAAGAAATTTTTAAGTTGGATACGAATTGCCAAATCCGGGTTGTTGTTCAGAGTTTGTTGGAGAGCAATTACTACAAAAATTTCAAAACTCATTTTTTTATAAATACCCCAGATATTTTTTTTAATGTTACAAAATTCATTCAACAATAAGAAAAAAAATTTTGGACAGGGCAGATCAGTCGGACGGGGCAGATCAGTCGGACGGGACAGATCAGTCGGACGGGCCCGACTGTGGAATACCCTGTGCCTTTTATTTTATATAAAATTTTATAAAACTGTCACACTAAGCGTACCAGCAGTACTTCCTCTTCTTCCCTTTTTACGTGCGCCAGCTGCGCTGCTGGGCTGCGCTACCAATTGCGTAGCTTATATCTGCTATGTTTATTAACCGATTTCAATGCGCTTTTCAGGATAGTTAAATATAATAGAAGAGAGTATATATACCAAATAACAACATTCTATGATTAATATTACGTTTGTTTTTGAGCTTTTAAGTTCAACTATTGTGTAGCTTATATCTCCTGTGTTTCTTAACCGATTGCACTTTTCAGGATAGTTAAATATAGTACAAGAGAGTTTATGTTCCAAATAACAACATTCTATGTTTAATATTACGCTTGTTATTTAACTTTTTATGTTAAAAAACACGAGGTTGTGTGAGTTTTATTGATTTTTGGGCGTGAAGGGGGCGTGGCATCAACGATTTGAAATAAACTTGATCTGCGTATTGAATTCACCTACCTATAGCAACCAAAACGGCTGCTCTAGCATTTGTAGTTTAGGAAATCACAGCGTTCATACAGACAGACAGACAGACGGACAGACAGACAGACAGACAGACAGGGCTAAATCGACTCAGCTCGTCTTCCTGATCAAGAATATATATAGTTTGTGGGGTCTGCCACGCCTCCTTCTGCCTGTTACATACATTCGCACACAAAGTTATTAACCCTGTTTTTCCCATTTTTCAATGGGCACAGGGTATAATTATAGAGCTTTCGATATATAATTTATTTCAAGCCCAACATTATATTTAGCGTGAAAATGCTTCAAGTTTCTATATCTTTTGTGGGCATTCGATATTTTTGCTGTCATTTAAATTTAATTATTATGTGGGTAATTTTGTAAACGTAATTAAGGAATTTAAAATACAGTTAGAAGGTGGCCGAAATTCAGCCTTGAATAAGCTAAAACAGCAACACTGGTAAACAGAGCCCAAGCTCATAGAACTTTTGAGCTGCTTTCAAACGTCAAGCCCTGCGGTGCTCTGACTACATACAAACAAACAAATAAATATACATATGTGTGTGTGTATGTAAATATAGGTATGTATGTTTATATTATTGTGGGCTTGTCAGTTGGAGTGTCGCAGAAATTCGTGTATTTCGCATCCGTTGACGCCAACGACGGATACTACGCGTGTTGTTGTTATTGCAGCATAACTATTGACGCTTCGCAGTGAAGAGGCAGCCAAAGTTGTAGCATGCAACAACGGCTTGCCTCACAGACAGCCAAATATACATATGTACATATAAATAAAGGCATCAACACCAGGCACATTGCAACGGAACGGTACGGAAAGGAACGGAAGTCGTCGCCGTCAAGTGCGCGGTCTGCAGAAATTGTTGAAAAAACTTTTACAAATTCTTTATATTGCGGGCTACAACAATAACAAAAAACTGTAATAATAGCAACTACAACAGGATGCTGGGGCATGCCGCAGACAACAAAACCACCGACAGCAGCAGCAGCAACAACAGGCGCATTACAATGTAATCAACAACACCACATGCGACGGCCGTTGGCAGCCATTGCCCGGACAAGCAGTGCAAGCAGTGCCGAGCCGCCACTATGGGACAAAATACCAGATTTTGTATCAATTTTTAAAATGTTGTTTATTGTTATGGGTTCATGGTATCCAAACGAATTTATTTGAGAAAAGTGGGCACAATCTTTTTTTTCAACAAAATGGCATAATATGTTGGTAAATATGTAGAGAATCAAAATTATGTTTATTATGGTGCAATTTCGGTGCCACGCCCCTCCGCATTGTGTTAGCTATGTTGTATTAACATATTTGTATAGGGAATCTTTCAAATTGTTTTTAAATTTGTATGATAAATTATTATGCAATATATTATATAATAAATATATTATAATAAATATATATATTATTTATTTATATTTATTATAATAATCACTCTTGCCACTTAAGCGTCCTCAACACGTCCTAACCACTTGACTGCACACACAACACTGTGATTAGCAGCACTGCAACAGCAGCATTTATAGTGCTCGCTGTCTTGATCAATTTCCGCCAAAAAGCGCTCTCTATGCTCTATCCCACCTCGTTCAGTATGTCGGTTGCTCTGTAGGCGAGCTGGCTACCCTCTGCATTACTTGTAATGCAGGAGGTATGCTTGGAGAGCCAGCAAGCGCGAGCGAGCAGAGAGGAGCGCGGCTAAGCGCTGCCTAGGAGGCGAGCCGGCTACCCGCTGCATTACTTGTAATGCAGGAGGTATGCTTGGAGAGCCAGAAAGCGCGAGCTAGCAGAGAGGAGCGCGGCTAAGCGCTGCGTTGGAGGCGAGCCGGCTACCCGCTGCATTACTTGTAATGCAGGAGGTATGCTTGGAGAGCCAGCAAGCGCGAGCGAGCAGAGTCGAGCGCGGCTAAGCGCTGCTTTGGAGGCGAGCCGGCTACCTGCTCATTACTTGTAATGCAGGAGGTATGCTTGGAGAGCCAGCAAGCGCGAGCTAGCAGAGAGGAGCGCGGCTAAGCGCTGCCTAGGAGGCGAGCCGGCTACCCGCTGCATTACTTGTAATGCAGGAGGCATGCTTGGAGAGCCAGCTAGGAGAGCGGCTAAGCGCTGCTCAGCAGCTTACGCACAGAGAGCGGTCGATCTGTTTTCTCACCACAGCTGCAGATTGGTGGGTGGGTTTTCTTGGTTCTTTTTCTGGCTTATTCTCGGGAACTGTTATTTTCGCCTTTTGTCATGTGTTTTTGTACCCTCTGAATGAACTGATGCCAAACAATTTAGTATTTTGGCCCATGGTGCAAACGGAGCAGGCAAGTGCCTGGTACACCACTCAAGGGTTAAGCAGCACGCCTTGTCGTTGTTGTTGTTGTTGTTGGGAGCCACTGCAATGTGTAGGTGCAGTTGTAACAAGTTTGCCAAAATATCTGAGCGCTGCGGCGCCTGATGAATTTCGAGTTGCCTTGGTGATTTGATGAATGCCTTCAATACACACACACGCACACACAAATACACATGCACATACCCACACAGACATTCAGATGCTTATGCGAGTCTGCGAATACTTGGCAAAAAGCTTAGTCTGAGCAATATTGCAGCTGGGACTCCAGTTATCTCATGTATGAATAGCATGGAAACTTGTTGTGGTCGTAATAAAAGTCCAGAGTTTTCTAATGGGACATACATACATACATATGTTATGTACATATGTATGCAGTGTAATGAAATTGCGGTAACTTGATGACAGTTCACTATAGTAATAATTTATTACCGCAGCTGCAATCTCAGCTTGGCTATCGATCAACGTCCGTACGTTGATATTAATAAACACTCAAAATCGATTACCAATTGTTAACAACTATCGGTCACAATAGAGGACAGATCAGGGAAGAAAAATAAGGTAAGCCAGAATGAAAGGAGCCGCCCGACAGCCTGTACCCTATATTTGAAATAAAAGCGCTGTGCGATCGTCCGTACAGTATATTATTTTTAAATATAGGAATCAGCAATGCTTCTTCTTCTTACGTTTTCGGCTATACGTGCTGCTTTAAATATAAATTTTAATGCGCTTTTCAGGACAGGTAAATATAATGCCAAAGAGTTTACATTCTAAATAACAAACTTCTATTAGGGTGTAAATCCAACTCTTATAATTTTCGAGACCTCAGTGTTCATACAGAAAGGGTTATATCGACTGGACTAGTCGTCCTGATCAAGAACGTATATTGTACTTTTTGGGGTCTACCAAGACTTCTTCTGCCTGTTACATGCATTGGCACAAAGTTATTAACCCTGTTTTACAGGGTATAACAATTGGGATTGGTTTAAAATAGACGATTCCATAGAGTGCCTTAACTTTTTTTTTTTTTAGCAATATCCAAATAAATGCATTGTACATACTTGTGAACAAACATGCATCTGTCTATGCACAACGAATGTTTATTTCCGACATTAATTTTATGTACATCTTTGCTGTGCAGACTGTGCAAGTTGCCAAGTTGTTGTTGTCTGTTGGAATTTGATTTAAAAACCAAAAAACAATTTCATTAGCATAGATTACGAGTCGTTCAGACAAAACAACGACTTGCATTTCAAATGAACCAAAAGCAAACGTTGTTGCTGGCCTCTCCCCATCTGCCATCCTCCATCTTGCATCCTACCGTCTTCCATCCTGCACTCCATCTGCCCTCGTCAAGAGCAGGAAATTTGGAGAGCAGCTCAATGTATAGTGGCTTCCCCAGCAGCCGGCACCCCAGCGCATCCTACAATATTTTGGGTGTAAAAATTTCTAAATTGTACATTCATTGCATTTGCATTTTACAAGTAAATCCCGAACTGCCAATCTAATGCATGTTGCATTCCCGAACTCTGCACCCTCTGGGTGTTTATCTGCCCCCCTCTCGTTCCCCTTGTCCATCGGCCTTGGACTGCCTGTCCATTTGTTTGTAGCCAGCGAAGCGTCTAACCATTCTTCGTCCAGTAGCTTTGTATCACCCCCCAAAGGGTAACCCGAACCCCGTCAGCCCAGGGCTCATTCATGTCTATGTCGACGCTTTTGTGTAAAACACTGAAAACTCGGCATTTTCTATTTTCTGTTTTTCGTTTTTTGTGTTCTTCTTCTCGTTTTATGTTATTCGCTTTTATTTGCAACTTTGCTGCAACTTCAACTTTGAACTAACACGAAGCGCGGGAAGCGGGATCCAACAACAACAACAACAACAGCAAAAAGCTGAATGGAAAAACATAATAAAAGCTCAAAATGCAGCCGTAACAACCTCGACACGACCCCGAAAACAGCGTTATAGAAAACTTTTGCCGAAAATCACGGAATCAACTTCCCAGTGAGCCAGGCACAACCAGCAGTCCATTGGTTCCTCCGGTTCTCTTTGTGGCTCCCACTACAGATAGTGTTGCCAAGTCATCCACATTCCCGCCAGAACTGGCTTTTTTATTAGTCAAGGAAAGTAGTACATTTTTATTTTCTGTACCCATAATATGAGTAAAACCAGGCTATAATAAGTTTGTGCAAGTGGAAATGTACAATTGTAGGAAGGAGGAGGATTGGAGGAAGAGAGGAGACGGTTTATCCCAGGATGAATTTGTAGATTTCAGAAACTACAAGAAATTAAAAACATAATACAGAGTAAATTAAACTTATGATGTTATGTAATGTAAGATTCTAGGGATAATAGTAAAACAAAATAAAATAAAAAATAAAAAAAATAAAAAAAAAGTTTGGGAAAAACCCAGAGAAACGCAATTAGACCAGAATTAATGGTTAGATGCGCTAATAACTGATAAAAACTAACGTCCATAAAATAGTATCATTAAAATAGAATATTTAAAGAGAAGAAATTTTATTTGTAATTCTATTCTGATGTTCAAAACATTGAAATGGGACTTATAAGAGAAGTAAGTATATAGGGGTTTATTGTTATGGAGGTCTTCAAAATCCTTAGACCATCGTTTGATTAAATAAAGACCCCGAAAAGCCGTACTGATCGTAAGCGTGATATGTTTGTCAAGTTTAAGTTAAGGAATAATAAGTAAATCCCAATCATTCTTCCACAATTGGGTGCATTCGAATGGATTTTCAGGCGTATATTAAACTATTATTTATTTTTGTTTCACATTTTTGACTATTTTTTTGGCCCATTTAGCTTGAAATACTGACCGACACTTGGCAACACTGATTCCAGCTGCAGTTTTGGCTGTGGCCATCCTCTGCTATTTCGTTGTTGTTGTTGCTACGTCGTTAGCTGCATTGAAGTTTTCCACTTGCCTCCCACTCGCCCCTCTCACGCCCACGTTGTCCCTTGGCTCCCTGCGAGCGTGAATAGATAACTACGCCCAAGCAGTGGCAAGCAGTTGCAAGCAGTGCTCTTTGTGATCGTGTGCGCGTGTGTGTGTAACCACAGTCTGTCTGCATGTGGGTGAGCGTACGTGTGCATATGTGTGTGTGTGTGTGTGTGTGTGTGTCTGTCAGGCTGTCTAGTTCTCTTGGGCCATTCTCTGCAGGCCCCAGCTGTCGAATTTTATTTATTTCGCTAAGGCCAAGAGCTCACAATAGAAACGTTAATGGCAACTCCGCATCCAGCAAGCAGTGCGTGTCTCTCTTCCCCTCCCCCTCTCCACCTCCCCCTCTCCACACCTCTCGGTTCGGGGCGTCAGTTACACAGTTTCCGCTTCCGCTGCCTTGAGGCGTTGCAAAAGCTGGACCGAATTTCGGACCACCTGGGCGCCAATCACAAAAGAATCGGCCAAGTTTTCCACACCACATGTGAGTGTGTGTGTGTGTGTGTGTGTGTGCAAAGTTGTTGTTTCCCTCACTGCTTCCCACCTCAACTCGCTCCCTCTCCCTCGCCCCTTGCCGAGTTGAGTGTCATGTAAATGTTAATGCCTGTGCCCTGTGCACCTTTGGCGTACCCAACTGCCAGCTGCCTTGCCCCATGCCACACGTTCATTTGCAGCCCCAATAGCAACAACAATAACATCACCAGCAGCAGCAGCAGCAGCAGCAGCAGCAACAGCAGCAACAACAGCAGCAGCATGCGGTTTGGTTGTAGCGTTTTATCACGTGTCAGCAACAGCATCGAGCTTTGAGTTCTTGTGACACGCCCCCTCTTGCACTGACTGCTAGAGATGTGTGCGTGCTCGGACAATAGCCTTAGGGTTGCAAGCCCATAAGAAATTTTCGGAGATCCGAAGTACCAAGTTTCATAAATGGTTTGATTCCTGATCGGTGTAGTCTGGGCATAGGAAAACCTAATTGAGAATAGGATATTTCAAAAAATCGAAATTAGTTTAAACTAATTTCTTTGAATAAAGCTAACTACAATATCTAATATTTTTTTACCATAAACCCAAAAAATGGACAAAATTATTTATTTTAAAAGTATATAAGATTATTATATTATTATGATTGGGTTTTTCTGGGTTTTTCCCATATCCTCGCAGCAAATGCTGGACCTTCTTTATTCTTTATTCTTTATTTTTTCTTTTTTAATTGCATTAAATTTCTAATTTCATTTCATCCCCAGATTATCGTTATTATTATCATTTTCATTTACTTTTAATTTAATTTCTTAATTTAACTTAAATATTAATTTTAATTTGTATTTTTAATTTTCTATGTCGACTGACAATAGTTGACAATAAATAAATAAATAAATAAATAAATAAATTATAGGAAATAGCCAAAGGGCTGTACATATTCTTGATCAGCGAGATAACTGAATCTATCAAGCCCTTTCTAGCTGTTAGTATTATATTATCTAGTATTATAATTATCTATGTATCTTGTAAACACAAAAGTTATTAAACAAACCTTATTACATGCTTTGACTGGCTCTCCCGCTAAATAATATATAATATATATAATATAAAAATTTATTTATTAATTGAGTTTAAAAGTGAATAAAAATGAACACAAGAATATAATTTCATTTATTTAATGACATGAAGCAATATAAACTTAAAACTTAATCTCTATACTTTTAAAAACATTGATAGGGGCCATATCTAGTAGTCGTGTGCTCTACTGTCGTGATTGGCAAAGCTTTTCATTGCCTACTTTTGTGCGCTGAAAGTTTTCCGAGTCTGTCAGCTGCTGACTGACCTCTTGAACCGATACATTAGCAAACCAAAATCAGAGACAGAAACCAAGCAAGTGAGCCCGACAAGGGATGGAAGGGTGGAAGGGTGGAGGGTGAGTGCGAGCGGAAGTGGGGGGAATTACACGCAGGAGCTCCACCTGCGATGCCTTTTCTGTCATTGAGGTGCAAAGTTTAGCTCATTAATTCATTAATCAATGTGTCTGCGCCTGTGTGCGTGCGTGTGCGTGTGCGTGTGCCTGTGAGTGTGCCTGTGCGTGTGTGTATCGGATGGTCGTATGGGTGTGAGGGAGTGCGTCTGCTTTGTTTTGGCACTTTTTGAGCGCAGCACCTGTAAATAATGGCCCTTTGTTGTACGGCTGAACGGAGGCGGGCAGGACTCGCTCTCTCGACTCATGTAGAGCTGCTTACGATTCGTTGCACATCAAAAACAATGCGGAAAGTGGTGTCAGCCGGGGGCAGGGGGTGGAGGTAATAGGGTCTGAAGGTGGGCCTGAAGATGGGCCCCGATTTTGATGTGGACCCCGTCCAAAGGCATGACTCGACGGCTTTCTGGCCGCCCGACCAAAAAAAAAAAGAAGAGAGTGAATTCAATGAAGATTTATGTGCCAACTACAGTTTCGTTTCTGGCTTTGCGGGCCAGTTGCTTCCGCTGCTGTTTTCGTCAATCATTTGAGTGGGGCAGGGGCAGCGGGCAAGCAGCTAGTTTCGAATTCGATTTCATGGCTTTTACACGCGCTTTGCAATTTATGCAACTCACTTCCGCCTCACCCATGCCGAAAAAGTGTAACTAAAAAGCCATTTACGCAATACAACAACAAGCCAAAACTTAATTTCCTGCCACCCGCCACCCTGCCACCCCACGTGACCCCCAACCAGGGCCACTGCCAACACTCCGTGACCCGCAACATATGCCACAGATCATTAAGTTTTTGCCAGCCAAAAATAAAAGAAGCTTCGCAGCACTCCCGGCTAGATAAACTGCAATTTCAGCTGCAACACCTGCAAACTGCTTAAGTTTTGCCAAAGCTACAGCAGTTATGGCCACACTGGCTATAACAGTGCCACCTGCCACATGCCACCTGCCAACCGCCCACCTGCCTTGTCATCCTTGCCCCTACCGACACACCGGCGATGAGGCCTGGATGTAGCTACATGCATAGGTATTTGCCGTGGCTTGTAATCCAAAAGATTTCGTCTTTATGTGCAGACCGTGTGCATGTGTGTGTACCTGCGCTCCCAGTAAGTGCATAACACTTAAGCAGCAACAAAAAAGTACCAGAAGCGTCGTACACCCGACACGACGTGCATTACCGTTTAGAATTGCAACAAATGAAACAAATGAATTGACAAACTTTTAGTTTTGTAATGGTTTTATTTTAACAATTGCTTGTTTTCAATATCATCTACTGATTTAAATGATTTCCGGTTACTCTAGATGTTATATCCTAAGCATTCGTTGAAAGTATCAAGAAAGTGGCTATCCAAGTCTTTCATTCATAACGCAGTCTTGCTGATAAGATATTTGTAGGGTCAACAATCAAAAAGATGTGGAGATTTTGGAAGATTCGTTGCACAACTTATCATTAGACTTGTTCTTAAATCTCCAAGCCGTTTTGGATGGCAAACAAAACTATGTTGGGTCAAGGATCAACTACTATATAATCAACCATTATTTTGGTATATTATTGGAAATAATTAATGCATATTTATTGAAAAAAATTTTGAATTTATTTATATTTATATATACTCACATATTCCTAGTTTACTTATATAAAATCGTTATCAATTAATTAGGTGACGATATACCCTAATGAATTAATTCGTATTAAATTAACTTCCTAAATGTACTCTATAAAACTGATTGTAAAATACCATAAACTTTATTATTTAGATTTAGTTTTATTTCATTTATCAATTACACAAAAGCCAATCGTAATGTTTCAAAAGAATTTTAAGCAAATATGGCATTGAATTATGTTGTTAGCCGACTGATTAAAATATTAATAAAACAAAATCTAAAAGATTGTAGTTATAGTAAATTGATTAAAACAAATTATTTACATTATGCTATAATTAAACAATCGTAGCATTTCCGTTGCAACTAAAACTAAATATGCAATTTTCTCCTATCAATACCAAAACTGACGTGCTTGTCGCCTGTCAGGCGATGTTGTGCATCTGAAGCATTGTGCTGCAGTAGTGTGTGTGTGTGTGTGTGTGTGTGTGTATGTGTGCGTTACTTAAAATCATTTATTGCAGAATTATGCATATTTTTATTACACTCGAGTTGCATAAATTGAAGCATTATTGCACTTTACGACCAGCAGCTGCCCCCAAGATGTAACCATCTCATCTGCCGTGTTTCCCACTTCAGAGCTGCCCCCTGCTCGGCCCCATCGTCAAGTCATCGCTGCAAGTTTCAGGTGATTGCTGCTCACACACACATGCACACATGGTCTATGTGTGACTCATCAGGGGAGAAGGCATAGATTTTTGCATGCTCTGACTGTCACAGCTTCGCACAGTGGTTGCTTCTATAATATACGACCAAAATCATAAAACCTAAGTAGAAATTTTACTGTTTGAATCATGATAATCAAATAGATAAATTGGTTTTTAGCATTGAATAATTTTAATTTCAATGTGACCGCATTTTTTAACATATGTAAAGTATTTCAAATAAACATCAAAAACTTTAAGGTAATATGGATAGAATTTTCATAGATATTCAAGTTGATTGGAAACAATTTGCTATTTGTGTGTCCTCTAAAAATCTAAAATACCTAAATAGTCTTTTATGAAAGTTTTTCGTTTCTTATTTCTAATTTTACCCAAGATTTTACTTCAGTTCACCGTTTCCTATGATTATATTTCTTGTTATCATAAATTCATATGTTTAGATTGAAATAAAATTGGATCTGCTGTTAGTGGTCTTTGCAGATTTTCATGTTTTTTAGACCCTGCCATAGTTTTAAAAGCTATAGACTTGTAATTTGGTATTTAGGAATCCTATGATTCATTTTGATCGAAAAAGAAACTAGAAAGATATGCTATAGAAAATTTTGTCGACTAGGAAGAAAAGGTATATATCGCAATCAAAAATCATACTTCAAACTAGTTTGTATTTATTTTTGGTGTATTTTTAAGAGGCCGAATGTTTATGCTAAAATATCTTAAAAAGAAATAAAATATATTTTTTTTTAATTTAAATTTTCCCTGATCGTTTCTATAGGAGCCAGAACTATTTTTGTCGCTCAGTCGACCACTGTGCTCTGGCTGGTTGCACTTGCGTTGGGTTCGCTTGAGAGGCTGAGGCTGTTGAGGCTGAGACAGCTCCTGGTGCTGCAGTTAAATGCCGCACATGTCTTATGTTTGAAAATTTCTGTCATTCATAGTGTTTTGTGGCAGCATCAGTGGCATTGATGTTTGCTGCTGCTTTGAAATTTAGATTTTTATGACTTGAATGGCAGTAAGTGCTGAAATTGGCTTTGCAGCTCCAGCCGAAGGCAGACAGTTGCCATTTTGGCATTTGCCATCTCTTAGAAATGCACAATTCAGCATTATTTGTGTTATAAACTGTTGAAATATGCTAAAATTGTTCGGTTTTTGGGCAGGTATGGCCCATAAAAGGGTTAATGGCCATAGAAATGCGAAGCTTGTCAGCAGGTATTACCCTTTTCTTTGCGTTCCGGCCGTATCGCAGGCTCATAGGAAATTATTGAAATACTTTTAGGTGTTATTTGCCTTTTTTCTCCCTTCTATTCCATTCGATTCGCCCTTTGTGTGTGTGTGTGTGTGTATGAGAGGGTGCGTGTTGAAAATTAATAGCCCTGGCATAGTTTGATGAAATTGCCACTCGAATTTGATGTGACAGCATTTTATTTTTGTATTTTTATGGCATTGTATAATTTCCCTAACGCCTTTGACTTCGCTTCACCTTCTCTTTTGTGTTAGTTTTTCAAAAAATAAAATAAAATTCGTAGCACGCTTTTAGGCTCAAATTATGCCAAGTGGCTGAGTGAGCTTCGATTGCTGAGTATCACATTCACATTTACATTCACATTCACATTCCATTCCAATTCCATTTCTGACTAACTTCATCATGGCATCATCCTGTCACCCGGGCTATTGAGTTGTGATGCTTGAAATGTTTTGAAAAACAAGAATGCGAAGAACGGGGCTGAAATACTTGTATACCCTTCGAAAGGGTATTCGAATTATGCTGCGAACTATCGAGTGCTTTTAAGGCGCACTGTCGGATACCGTCTATACATCTATCTAGCTATCAATCAAGCAATTTGAAATTTAAACTCACTATTATTTGAAATTAATCTTTGTATATTTTAAAATCATTCTGAAATTTAATAGTATTTCTGCCAATTGAAATTTGTTTGCTACAGCCAACATTTTTTTAATAAATTATACGGAATAGTTATTAGACCCTGAGCTTTGAAAAAGTAGTGCAAGTGGGAAATGTGTGTAACACGCAGAAGGAAGTATGAGAGACCCCACAAAGTACTATATATATTATTGAAAGGGACGACAAGCTCTTCTGCACCGCATAACGGCAGCCACTGCACTGATTATCAGAGCTGCACGCAGCAGCATCTATGCACTCTGTGTTTGCGCTCTGCGTACTTACTGCCTCTAATCAAGCTTTGCCATAAGAGAGCGCAATAGAAATCCACTCCCGTAAGTGTAATGAAACTGTTGGGAAAACATGGAAGTAATATTTGCTCATGGACCGGGCTTCATTTAATCAATCTATGGTTTAATCTTTCTTTTTTCCGTTACATAAATCTATCAAAGCCCTGTTGTTTTTTAGTAGAGGGTGTGAGCAAATTTAATTCAATTGAATGCAAATTAAAAGAGAAAATTGGCCAAATGATTACAGCCAAATCGAAACTTGCAACGCTTGCAATGGCAACGGCAGCCATATATCACATTACCACGCCCCCTTACCCTTCCCCCTACCTGATGCACTTAAAATGTTGGCAAATTAAACGCTTTTTAATATTAATGTATTTTTATATTTTTTTCTCATGCTTTTTATTTTTGCAAATTTTTGTATTTTTTCATCCATCTTTGCTGGGTTTTATTTTTTCACATTTTGTTTGAGGGATTTTTTGTTCTTGTTTTCGCTTTGTAATTTATATATATAGGTTTGTTGTTGTACTGTGTGTGTGTGTGTGTGTGTGTGTTTATGTGTATGTGGCATTTGTTGTTATTATTAAACGCAAAAAATCGTTGGTCTGCCATTGAAATTAATTTCATATGCAAATTATAATAAATGCATCACTTATAAAGTAATTTTGCCATAACTGAACAGCAACTGCACACGGCATAGACTTAAACTGATTTTAAACAGAGCCGCAAACAATCAAAAACAACAACAGAACAGCATTAACACACACAGGCAACAGCAATCAAACATTTGTTTTGTTTATGCACTCTCTGAATACTGTTTAAATAGCCCCGCCGAAAAGTTGACAGACTTCTTTCTACTCACACTATGCATTAAAATTATTATTATTATTATTGCAGATTGTTAAATCGTGTTGGCTTTGTTCAAGTGGCCGTAAGCGCATTTAAAGTAGTTAATTAATATAGAAAATGTTTGCAAAAGTTACCGCTATGCAGAAAGTTTCCTACAGTTGCCAACTACAAATTGAACAACTATCCGCTTTGTTCTGGCCAGTTTCAACTCATATCATTTTAACAATATCTGTTAATTTACCAAGTAGCCAAATTTTTAAGTTATTAAAATCACAATTTGATTTATTGTAAATGATCTCTTGAAAAATAATATCAGTTAATATCAGCTTGCACTAACAGCAGCTCAAGCGCATTAACAGTTCTGTTAAGTGTGACAAGCGATGCATGTTAAGTTCATCTGTTACTCGCACAGTCATGTTAACAACACTTGACAGCGAACGATTTATGTTAAAAGATATTGATATGGAAAAGTTCATTAACTGAACGAATATTAACACTCGGCTTAGGGGCAGGTTATTTAACATGTAGTCTCTTTAAATTTTACTAAAGTTTCGGAATTATTTTTATAGCTTAATAAAACATGCATTGCCTCAAAGCTACACAAACTGCCAAGTTACAGCGAGCTCTGTTACCTAACACTTAAATAACATTCTTCAATCGATGAAACTACTATCGATATCAACTTTTATATATTTTTCTTTGGGAAACATTCGAAGGCTATTTGCAAGCTGTGAAATAAATTTTAAAATATTAAAAGGTCTCGTCCATTAACTCTACTTCAATGCTTCATAAATTTGACCTAAGCAGGTAATCTCGTATCTCTCTGCTCTATTTCGTCGGTTGCTCTCAGTTGGCACGAAACTGTGGCTGTTGCTGTTGTTGTTTGCTTTAAAACTGTTGGCATTGTTCGCATGCCACGCCCACTGCAGTACGCCCACTTGGCACGCGACTTGATATCCTTTTTTTGGGCTTATTGTTTTCTCTTTTAATGCGGCATGTGTTTGCGCTTTAATTGAATATAAATGTAAATTAATGATGCAAAAATAATTGTTGCTTGGAGGCTTTTGCCAGTTTTGGTGTTGGACAAGTTGTTGCTGTTGTTGTTGTTGTTGTTGCAGTTGCTGTTGTTGTTGTTGTTGTTAGTAAACATTTTCATTTAGCGGCAAATGTTTTCAGCTTTTCAGCGGCAGTCGGCAGTTAGCTGCTGCGCAATTAATTCGCATTTAACAAAATTTGCATACATAAATAAATACGCAATGCAATTTAATCACAACAAAAGCGGAGACCGTTAATACTCTGTGTAAATGTGTGTGTTTGTCTGAAAGGCAAAAACAATTCTCAATTGAACTTAACTATATATTTCAAGTTGTTGTACAAACAATATATAGATTTAAGTACTTAACTCTTTGTTTGCAGTGTGTCTGTGTTTTTAGCATATTGTTTATAGAGTATCGGCTGTAGTTGTAGTTGTAAGAGTTGCTTAGCTTTTGCGGTTTAGTATATTACAGAATGATTTATTTGATAAACTTAAGATTTAGCTTTGTAGTATTCGGGTCTCTTGGAACTTGGCTCACAATCAAACAATTCAGTTCACAGTAGACGTGTACAGTATCAAAAATTGCCCGTCTTTCGTTCTTTAAGATCTTGTTAACAGCCGAATCGCTTGAATGCTTCTTAAACTGGCTGCATGACACTTTGAGGTTAGGCTGAGCTCATGTTGTTTTGACTTTTAGGTTAGGGGCTTGATTGAGGTTAGAGTGAGGCTCGAACCTAACAAAGGCTGAGGTTTCCTCATGATGAGCAAGTTTTAAATTGAGGTTGAACTAAAGAAAAGTTAAAGTTCCGTTGGTGCTGGTGTTAAATTGAGGTTAGGCAGTTGGGGGAATGTTTGCCTCAGCCAGCTGCATTCAATGCCATCGCTCTGTCTAACTTATGATCGAATGTCTTATATGGTATTATCTATTAGGTTTTACTTTAGTGTTAGTGGCTGTCTGCATGTTGTTTGAGCTACTGGGTTTCTGAGTTGTTATTCGGGGTATTTGGATTCTCTAATTGTGTGGGAATGGGAACACGCGCATCTATACATATATATATGTATGCTTTACTATATATTAGTATGTGTATATATATATATTATGTGTATGCATATGTTCCTATATACGAGTACGTTTGATGCATTTGTATTACATTTGATGTAGGAGTTATACACAAACATTGATGCTTTTGGTATTAATGCTATGATGTATGTATGTAAGTATGTAGTTTTACTTTTGCTTTTGCTTTTGCTTATTTGTTTGATTGATTGATGTATGGTATGGTATGTATGTTTCGCAGTTATCCCATTTACCCTTCCTCTTTTAATTTAGTATTTGCTACTATGGCTAACGACAATACTACTACTATTTTGTTTTCGATTTCATTTCATTTCATTTTCATATTATTCATTGGTTTCATTGGTTTTTTCTGCTACTAACGACACATTTAAATATTTGCAACTGCTCTACTTTAAAATAGGTTTGTTTTTTAATGTTCCTTTCATATCATATGCCATTTTGTCACTTTCTTCCACATTCCCATTCTCATTCGCACCTGAGGCCAATAGGCCCCATCGACTCCAGCCCGAAAAAGTATGCTACGCCTTTCATTCCATCGTTTTTCTCTCTTCCGTTTTCTGTTTTTTATGTTTTATCAACTTTAACCTATCTGCTTCATTCCATGATTCTTTACTCGATTTTGTTTATTTTGATAGCTACGCATTTGCTTTTTATTGCTTTTATTTATACTTTTTACTCATAGATGGTATGTATGTATATGTTAAGTTCTATATAGGCTATTTGCTTTCTCATCGGGGTTTGCGCATTCAGGATTCCCTTATGTTTTGTTTTCTTTTTTGAAAAAAATCAAGGTACTCACTAAAAATAGTTAGGTTCTCGCGTTCTCGTGCTCTCGCTTTAGGTAGGTTCTGTTTTATGCTCTTTTCTTTTACTTTTTAGTTCTCTTTAAAAAAATAAAAATATTAAAGTTTCAATAAAGGGGCCTTAACGACATAGTACACTACTAATATGCTACCTTATCTGGTGTGTTTTCTGTGTGCGTGTATGTGTGGAAAGACTGTACCTCGTGCTTCTTCTTTCAACAGTGTCTTTTGAGCTGTGGACAGAGGACTTTGTGAGCAGCAGGAACAATGATGAAGTCTTAAATCTTAGCCAGGGGTTGGAGGCAAACGAGTTAATTGGGTCAATTTATTAGTAGACTTGCAAAGGAACAAAGAGTAGGATACAAACCGACATGATGCATAAAATGAGAGAAAGCGTAAAGCATAAAAAGGCAACATGCAGATCTTAAGCTGGCTAAAAAAAGTAATATAAAACTGACATAAAGACAGCAAACTATTTTCTTCTTGATGAAATGACAAAATAAAAAACTCTGTACATTGTGCAAAACTTTAATTAAGTTGGTCTAAGCGACTACTTAATAATATCATATACTAATGAAATAAAATAATAAAAATCTATGCTTATAACTTTAAAGATATAAATACAGTTTCTTTCTTTGATTTGATTTAGTTTTGAAATTGTAAATATTTTATTCATGAGCATGGTAATCTGTTCAATGTTCCTAAAAATGAAATTTATTGGTCGATAGGAGTAGTTTCAGATCAGTTTTAAGTTCCAAAAACTCTGCCCAAGGTGTAAACCTTTTATATGTACTTCTTACACCTGGATTTCTTTATCGCCAAGGGCTTCAAGAGAAGCTTCAAGTTGCACTGAAACTTCTGCTGCTGCTGCACAAAATACGCCGTAGAATCCTCCGTCAATATGTATGTAGTATGTGTATCTGTCTGGCTTTGTGTTTAGCTTGAATTTAATGCTGTTAGTTTCGCTTGGTATTTTTTCTAGTTTTTTTTTGTTTACATAGTTTTTTAAACTATTTTTCGACTTAATTTTTTGTCGTAACTATCGCAAGTACATTTTCCAAAACCGTTTTTGTTAGCATTTAATTAAATTATATGAATACTTTTGCTATTGTTTATGTTTGTGTAGCTTGTGTGGTGCGGTTGTTTGTTGTGTGGCTACTTGCTGTGCAGCTGGAAGGAAAGCGACTGAAATATTCAATGGAAATGCTAAAAAGTTGGCGCTATTTGGCCGTACTGTAATTACGTAGTGCCCGACCCGTATTGAGTTGATTTTGTTTTTGCTAGTTTCTATGCCGTAGTTTAATTAAAACGCCAGACAAAAAGGAGCAACAGCAACCATATTAGCCAGGTTTGCTGCAAAACGCTCAAAAGAAACCAGCAGCAAAGCAAAGTATATAAACCAAAGCAAACTATGAAAAACCTTTGCCAGTTTCCCGTTGCGTTCGTTTTTATTTATTTTGTTTTTTCGGTTTTCCTAATTAGACACACTCATTGTTGTCGTCATTGGCGCTCAGTTCTTGCTTTAGTGGGTCAACGCTTTGTGGGCAACTCATTCGAAAGTTGAAAGGAAATGCCGCCTGCTATGGCCGCCCAGCTCGGCGGCCATTAAAAAGTTGCCTCGTCAAGTGGCCCGATGCAAAAACCGAAAAAATTATATATTTGTAGATCCTGTACTTTGAAAAAGCACAAAAGGGTCTGTTAATGCAAATGGGAAATGTGTGTAACATTCATAGGGACGCATGGCAGTATATATATTTTTGATCCAGACGACTAGCTGAGTCGATAAAAAGATCTCGTATACTATAAGAACTAGGAAGAAAATTTTTGGTATCTATGCTCTCCTATGCTGTCAGCCTACCAAATTTATTTTAGAACTTTGATATATCTTTTTCATTCCCCGATAACTACAAAAAAGTACAGTACCCACAATACGGAATTGTTGAGCTTGACAGGTTCGTAGCTTATGGCATTCGCTACCGATAATGTGAATTGCATTAAGATCGAATTAGAAACAGCGAAGATATGAAACAGGCAGAGTAGTTTGCATAAGCGACCGCATACTGTATTCGATTTGTGAAGCACAAGGTGCAGGGTCTTCTACTGTCGTTTGCGTCCGACTGTAGCCTTCCGCTCGACTGATCGGCTTCGTTCCTAATGTTTTATATATAGTATATATAACATAAACCTCAAACACGTTGGCCCATATTTAACAGCCACGCCCTTTGAGGGCGCAGTGCTTGCTCTTCCCCTTTGGCTGCACAACAAAACTTGTCTTTGTGTTGTAGCTGTGTTTTTTTGGTTTTTAATTTCTAACAGGACCGAAGTTTTTCACTTTTAGGTGTGTTGTGTCTGTGTGAGTGTGTCGGTGTGTATCTGTGTGGGGTTTGCGCAAATAGTTTTTAATTTGTGGCAAACAGCTTGCCTGAAATATGCTTGAGTTTACTTTTTAGTTTTTGCTTTTTACGTTTAGTTTAGTTTTGCTTTTTGATTGTTTCAACTTTGCATTTAACCAACTTGTCACTAATCCATAGTTAAAGCCAGTTAATAGCAGTTATCCTAAAAATATATATATGTATATGTGTATGTATAAACTGTATAAGTATGATTCTGTGTATATACTCTCGTATATACTCCTGTGGCCATCGCTGCAATTTGCCATCGCATTTCCATATAATTTGGTATAAAAATTGTAACTTTAGTGTTTTGGGGATTTCTTTTTGTCGCCTTATGCTTTGCTTTATTTGTTTTTTCAATATATTTTTAATTTATTTTTATGTATGATTTATTTATTTTTATTTTTATTCATATTTTCTGTTTGTTTTGTATAAAATACTCACATTCACATTTACAACTACGAACCACGTAACTACTTATAGATGTATTGTATTGTATATATAGACTTTATAGTAATAGTTATGTATGTGTATGTATATATATACTATATTTATGTATATCGTAATCGTATTTATGCTTGTATATGGTATATTTTTACTACTTTTCGAGCAGATCTTGCCGGGCCTCCTCCATAGCTCCTCAGCATACCCATGATCGTGGCTAGGATTTACACGCATACTCTAGTGTTATATATACTATGTGTATAGGTATATATGTACCTATGCCTAGACCTACATATACATACATACGATACATACTGTATGCATGTTCATTCCAAATATCTAATCACACACCCTGTATAATGCTTAGCTCCTTTCACACTGGCGAAGTAAGTAATATATATAATATTTAAAATTACGCTCCCTCTTCTGCCTTATCGAGTAGAGAAGTATTTACAACCTAATGCTAGTAGAATTACAGTTAGCTATAGTAGTTAGTAAGAGTTAGAAATGTCGCGTGTTGAGAGATGTTGAACGAGATACTTTCAAAAGAGGAGCAGTAGAAAAAGGCAACACTTTGAGTGTGGAGAGTATTAGCTGAAGAGAACTTAGTCCATATTTTAAAATATAGTAGTAGAAAACAGGTAGGCAGTTACAGCGAGTATTTATAGCCATAAGTTAACAAAAAATGTACAGTTTGGGCTAGGTCTGGGGAATCTTTCGATAATCCATAGGCAGCACGAAGTTATCGGTGGCTTGCCCCTGCCTAGTCTTAGTATAAATTAAAATATAGATTCACAACTTGGCCTAGTTCATATGAAAAACTATCGATTAATTTCGATAATCTGCGCTATGCTTAGTCTTTGACACCCCAAACTGCTCGAATCTAAAAAAAAAAACAAAGTAAAAGTCACAAGTCTTGGCAAACGGCGCTACTAAATAATTCCGTATTATTCAGTTGTTTGCTCCTTTTGTTATGGACGTATAATTTTATATGCTGTAATGACTGTGAGTGTGTTTGTGAACTTAGTTCCATTAGTTTTCTGCATGCAGCACTACGAGTGACTAAACTTAACTGGGATTTAAGTATTTACTAGATGTCTTACGAAGCATGCGGATGCCTACTCTCTAGGGGTTTATCTCTCTTGATAGTGCTAACTCTATTTCTGCATTACTGCCGCTTCCTTCCAATACGATTGTGTCCTGCAATGTCCGATGCGAATGATCGGACAAGTTGAAGCCTGCCATAAGTCGAACCCTATGCCTAAAACTATCATGTAGAAGGAATGACTGTACTAGTATTTAGTTATCGTTAGCTTTATCGTAGTTATCTATAATGTGTGTATGTACTCGTATATGTATGTATATGTATATAGCATGTCTCTATATGTATTTTCGATTTATTCTCCTCTCTCTTGTATATCATATAACGACAACAACAACTAATTATTGCTTTTCGGTTTTAAAATGCGGTACGCGATTATTATTACATCTTTTATTACTTTTCTCTCGAGTTGATCTTCGCTTCTTCTTATCGCTTACAAAATAGTTATCAATAATTTATTAAAATACTAGAACAAAATAAACAACAAAACTGTGCGAGACTGGGCTTAAACGAATAGGCATAAAAACAGCAGGAGGGAAGGTCTCGGGGAGTACTTTCTAGCTTATCATGAATGTTTAATGGTACTGTATTATTTTGCATTCTGTTGTTGCCTGTGGTTATTATTTTTATTTTTTTAGTGGCCTTAAGAGCTGCCATTTATATAGTTAAAGAGTTGTTCAGATTCCTTCTTTTTGCTTTCTGCTTGCTGCTATTTGCTGCTTTTGTTAGGTATAATTATATATGTATTTAGTGTAGTTAGACGGTGGTGCGTGTGCTTCTGCTGCTGCTCCCTGCTCTGCTCCCTACTCTCCCGAGCCCACTCCTCACGTCCGGAGCATCAGCAGCAGCCACCAGGACGAGGCGCCCAGCCACAGCAGACAGCTGGAGAGCTGTCCACAATTATTCTTGGTGGCGCCACTCAGTCCGCCGTGTCCGTCCGTCGCCGAGCTGCGACTGCTCCTGGCCGCCCCCTCGATGATGTTGTTGTTGTCCAGCTCGTGCAGCACCGGCAGCTCGCTCAGATCCGATGCGGGCGAGGTGCGCTCCGTGATGGGTGCATAGAGGCGCTTGGGCTTGCAGCGCTTGTGCTTCTTGTAGGTCTTGGTCACATTTATGCTGTAGCCCTCAAGAAACTCGGAGCCCTGCAAAAAGAAATGGATAAACATTAGCGTTACGCTTGCATCTAATAAATTACAACATTAATTAAATTCCCACTCCCTCCGGGCTCTGTTATAGCATTATTTGTGTATTTGGTTTTGTCTCAGCTGGCACAAAAACCCAAGTCACAGCGGCGCACAGAGGAAATTAAAAAGCTTATTTATATCCTTGGCATTGCAGTGGAACGCAGCTCTGGCTAATTTCATTTTCGAATTTCAGGTGTAATTTAGCAAGAACTGAGTTCAGATCTTAGAGATTCTGCATTAGAAAATAAATGTAAATGATGCTCGAATAAATAAAGATGCCTAAAAAAATTAACTTTTAACCAAGCAGAAAAACAATTATTTGTGTTTTGTGAAGTAAAGTGTTTTAGATTTAAGTGAGAATATATTTTGGCGGCAAGAAACCAAAATAAATCTGCTAAAATTTGCAATAAGAAAAAAAGCTATTTCTAAGAAATTCCATATTTTTGCTCAACAACTGAAATTACAAATCCCGTAAAGCTCAATCAAAAACTGAATTATTTATAAACAAACTATAAACCGGGACGGTTCCGATAGTTTTAAATTTGTTTAGCAAATACTTTTCAAAAATACGAAGATTTTTATTTGATATGAATGTAATATGGTTAACCTAAATACCTTTATTATTTAAACTATGCTTACGTTTTGCAACACTATGTATACTCTAAATGCATTTACTAACACATGTACTGAATATTTTGAATAAACTCAGTCTTGATACAGCATCCGCCTAGTACAGTCATAACAGTATTGGATTTGGCAAAAGTGCGGTGAATGTCACTAAAGAAAATTCTCTAGAACAATTTTCACAACTTGCAAATCTTTTTAAACCGACCAGCCAACATTAAGTTCAAGAATTTCGACTTAACCTTAGAGTTAATAGTCCCAAAGATTGCGTCAAATCTTGTTTTCAGATTTTTATCTTCAATTATTTGCCACCAAACGTTAAGAATTTGAATAAGGAATATTTCGTATTTAAATTTGCTTCACAACAAAGGCGATTTAATTAAACGAAAAATACAAATAATTAAAAATTAAATTATGGCCACGATAAGCAGAGAACATTTTCTGCATGTCCCTACGATTGCCATGATTAAATGTACTTTATGCTGTCTAGTCTGTCTCTGTCTCTGTCCTAGTCCCACTTCAGTGTTCGGCGATCTGAAGGCGTAAATCCCACATTCACATCCCACATCCCACATCCAAATTCACATCCACAACACCTACACACCAATGCCGAGCAGCATAACAAAACAATGAAGCCATCAGATTCGCTGTCATTCCTTCTCCGCTTCGGTCTCTTCGGCCCCTCCTTTGCCCCCTCTGTTTCTACAGTAAAATTTTGCGTTTTAATTACGCTGCATAAATTTGTGTTCATAAATAGGCAATGGCAATGGAGTTCAGCCGGACCGGACTGGACTCGGACTCGCATCCGGTATGAATTGGACTGTGGTTTGTCCACCGGCAAGGGGCAAGGGGCGAGGGGAGGCCGTTTTGGTTTTCGCCATCTTTTGCTGGGTGTACTGCGGTCAAATATTTTATGGCAGTCCAAAAAATCTAAATCTAGTGAATGTCTACATTTGTGTGTGTATGTGTACAGGGGCGGGGGCGGGGGCTGGGCTTTGTTGGGGGGGCGTGAGAGCGACTTCATAACGAGTGTTTACTAATAATATTATGCAAATCGTGCGACGACGATGGGGGGGAAACGTTTTTGGAAATCTGGCAGCAGGAATCAGGAGCTGGCGCTTCGTTTGTTTGCCATTTGTTGTCTGTTGTTGTTGCCTGTTGAATTTTTCAAAAGGCATTTTGAGAAGCGTTTTGCGCTGCCTGCTCCCAGAGAAGGGAGCCGGTTGCTTGACAGACATTTGCAGGTGTGTTTGGACAATTTACAGTCTGTGGGCGTTGTGTCTTTCGGTGTTTATTCAAAGGTGTTTGGGGTTTGAGAATTGCCAAAATTGTGCCTGCCCTTGTTGTTATTGTTGCCGATGACAGAGGCAGACATCATAATTGAAAAGGAATGTGCGAGTTGGGCTTTAATAGATACATCAAACTCTTCAATGAATTTGTCTGCATAAATTTAAAGCTTTAATTGCGCGCACACACATGGCCATAGATACAATTTTGGGTTCAGGCCATGCTAATTAGCTCTTGGCGTTGGTGTTGGCTTTGCTTTTGGCTCTGGTCACTTCTCATTTTAATTTGAATATTTCCACTAAGTATGCTACAGTTTTTCATTGTCTTTTTTGCTGTTATTTTATGCTAATTAGCGTTGCCAGGCAATGCCAAAATGCTTGGCTTTAAGGCAGGTGTAACTTTGAAATGGGTTATAGCATGATATACAGATATATAAATTCTGTTTTTTGTTAAAATATGTAGGCTCAACATGTACGAAATCCCGTGTGGGATTAAAAATGGCACTTGGACTGAACTGGTCTCAAGTATTTAGGGTTGCCATAATTAAGGCCATAATCCCTGGATTTGTTGGTATTCAAATTGACAAAATGTTGATCTTAGTAAATGAATCTCCATATGAACTGCCATAAGCTTGAATAGCAGCTTGTTTGCTTTGTAAACCAATTAAATTAAATAAATTAAAAAGGCTTAGTTTTGAGTGATAGTTTTAGATTGATAAATAATCCGACAGCAATATGGGCGTACTTATCGATTGGCTTGTTGGCTTTAATTCTGTAAGCATATTTATGATTGGTTATCAAATTGAAACTTAAAACTTAATTTCAATAATAAAATCAAAGAATGACTCTAGAGGGTTCTGTTAAAATTTTTGAATATTTTTATGTATTTAAACTTCTTTTGACGCAAAAGTGCAAATAATGTTCAATAAAGACTATTTATATAAATTATCTATTTGGTGTGTGCTTTTCTTTTTATGCACGTTGAATCTAGGCCTTCCAGTCCAACGAGCTTTCCGATTTAGACTCAACATCTCATGGACTTTTTTGTGAACTGCACAAAAGTTTACAGTTTATCAGCGATCTGCATAGGTCTTTTTCTTTTTGTTTTTTTTTGTTTTTTTGTATAGTTTTCCAGTAGATTGAGCTGCATTTACCTATCAAACTAGTTTGAGCTGCCTTGCTTGGTATTAGAACAATTTTGTCGCCTGGATAAATCTTTTTTGCTGGCTTGTGTTTTATTTTTTGCAGCTTCTCTGCTTTGCTCTCTCTTTTTTATTTACTCTGCGTTTGCTAATTTGAGGCGCTGCGAGGGTTTATAAATTCAATGGGCCTGCCACATGGAGAAGCCAACGGATGCCTTGGGGCAACATCAATGAATTATTGACTTGGTGAATAAGAAAAAAATAAAGCGTATCGAATGGAACCGAACCGAACCGATCCGAGCCAAACCGAACAGAACTGAGCTGAACTCAAGTGAAATGGGCAAACCAACAACATTTAACGCAATAGCACGGAAAATCGATGACAATTCAAGCGTTGATAATTTTACTTGCCACCGGGAGGCAGCTCTAGCTCTAGCCACGTTAGGGAGCAAGGCATAAAAATGGCAACAATTTTCCAACTTAAGCAATTTCCTACAATTTTCCAGCGACTAGCAAAAGCCACGGTCTTCTCATATGGGAGCATTCATTCATTCAGTCAGTCAGTCAGTCAGTCAGTGAGTCAGTCAGTCAGTCAGTCAGTCAGTCAGTCAGTCAGGGAGTCCGTGAGTCTGTTGGACGTTGGGTTTAGAGCAGGACGAATTGTTTGAACCATTCGATGTGAATTAGTATGGCTTACTGTCTAACTGCCGCGACTACACTGCAAATAATTCTGACAATGTTTACTGATATCCTATTGCTTTTAAATATTTCTTATAATTTAATGTAATATATTTTTTATTAGATTCTGTACTTTAAAAAAGTACAAAAGGGTCTATTAAGTTAGTGTAAATGAGAAGCAAGAGAAGTATATATATATTCTTGATCCGTCCGTTCTCCGTCCGTCCGGATGAACACCTAGATCTTGCAAACCATAAAAGCTAGGAGTATTATTTTCGGTATAAAGAATATATCCAATGCTCTACACAAATTTTTGACATTTTTAATCGCATTAATTCTTTAAAGATTATTCGATTTAATCCCTCAAGTGTTTTTTTTCAGTGCAGCGACATGGCTGTAGTGTGTGACCCATTAGAATGATCATTGTCGAAGTTATACGTGCTTCGGCTGATATATGTGACCCGGCTGATACAACTCTGCCCGGCTGTTGCTGCACCCCTCCCGCTCCCCTCTGGCCTGTGGCTCCACTGGCCGCTTAAGTGGCGCTAACAAACTCCTCGAATGTTGGCCATTGCCAACCCCGGCCAACCAGCCATCCAACTGCAATTGATTGCACTTTATAACGTGCGGTTTCCGGTAGACATTACCCGCTTTGCTGCAGCCACATTATCCCGGGCCCTGAGCCAGGGAGGGGCAGCGGTTGACTAGTAGGGGCAAGTTTACTGCCGGGCTTGGATGCCCCTAATGTCTTTTGGCCCATGCGCTCACTCTCCCTCTCTGCTGAAAATGAATAAATGAGCACTTGTCTAGGATCTAGCTCTCTTGCACGCTGTCCCTCACTGCCAAGTACCTACTCTTGGGTGGGTGAGCTGGAGGCGTGGCTGAGTCTCTAACCAAATGGCAGAAAGAAAAATTATCCCAGATATTGTCTAGCAATTTAGCTGATTAAGCTGATGGATGTAAAGCAGGAGAGAGCAGCAGCAGCGAAATGCTGCCAGCGATTAGAAACCAGATAAAAAGAGAAAGGAGACAACGCCAAGAACGAAGGCCAAATAGAAGAAAAGGGTTAATGCGATTTCAACTGCGTGTGACAGCGGCAGGAGCACAGCTTGCCAAGACGTTGGTCATCCCCCAACAGCGACAGTTACACTAACTACTGAAGGGTACAAGGCTTTAAAGACCACATTTGTCATCCAAAATTTAGACACATTAGTATACGGGTTAAGCAGTTAGCTGAGGGATAGTTGAACATGCTTAAAGAAAGCAGTCGGAAAGGCTATATTCGTATATTATTGTATCCAATTTAAAGCTCAACTAGCGCATTTAAGCTTCTACTTTTACTTCCGCGTTTAGTTCCTTATCCTCTTGGTAGTCGATATTTTATTTGGTCATTATTTTTGACTTTCAGCTGGCATAGGAGACTTATCGGGTGCATGAATCGAATGTTGTCTACTTACCGGTACCACATGATTCTTGGCACCCCAACAGATGGGTTTAAAGCTGCCTTGGCGTGTGGCCTCTTGAAATTCGCCAAATTGATTTTCCCAATCGTAGGATATCAGGCGTGCCTCCAGAGTCATTCCAGCCAATTCGGGTGGCGATGAAATCAGCACGGGATTTGAGTCACTGCAAGAAACACAAGACGAAGAAGCGGAATCAGTAAGAGAGGCAAAATAACATTATTAACTTTATTATTATTGTCAACTTTGATTAGGACTTAAAATTTATTACAGTTCGCCTCCTACCCCCCAAAATAAAAGGCGCTTTGCCAGCAGATTTTCAAGTTCTTTGCCGTCAAAAGGAGAGGGCGGTTTTCAGTTCGGTAAGTTGGTAAGTCGGTGCAGATTTACGCCAGGATTTCAAATACCAGAAGTGAAGGCAGACACAGAGACAGACACAAAGACAGAGACAGAGACAGAGACAGACAAAAAAGACAGACAGACGGCTCGACGAAAAACTTGAGCTAATTAATCTTTTAGATTTTCATTTGTGACGCGTCAAATACGTTACTTTTTGGTATGCCAAGGGTGACGCGGCCAAACGAAATAAAAACCACAACCGCCACACGAAATCAAGAGACAGAGACAGAGACAGAGAGAGAGAGCTAGAGATAGAGTGAGAGGGGAGAGAGAGGTACCGCACCAGTAGCGGCAACAGCAGGCAACAAAAAAAAACCCAACAAATGGGCCAAAAGTGTAAAAACCTCAAAGCAGTTGGCTGACTGTGGCAATCAGTGGCGTTGTGGGAATAACTTTAAAAGGGGATCACACTCTGTATACATTAGTATGTGTGAGCTTGTGTTTGTTAACCACAATTGTTTGCAGAAGGTGCTATGACTAATGAGCTGACTTAGATGTTTTTATTTGGCTTTCATATCCAGGGAATTAAGTCGTATTGCTAATGCAACTGTAACATCCCCTATTACTCTGACTGCATACTGAGCTTATGCATTATTTGCTTATGCTCTTTCATTAATAATTCATCATGTTTAATCTCTGCATCCATCATGTTTCTGAGGTTCACATTAAAGTTTCTAGAACTCTTCTCTCCCTTTGCACATACAAAATCTTGTTCTGACTTTATACTATTTTGTTTAATGGTGCATTTCGCATGTACTTTAAAAAAGGACAAAAGGGTCTGTTGAGTTAGTACAAATGGGAAATGTATTATTCAGAAGGAGGCGTGTTGGACCCCACAAAATATATACTACATTCTTGTTTAGGACGACGAGCTGAATTTATATGGCAATGTCCGTCTATCTGTCTTTATGAACAACCAGATTTCGCAATCTATAAAATCTAGAAACATAATATTCGGCACTTCGGTTTTCCTATGCAGAGATCAGATCAAGTTTGTTATAGATTTTTAATACCCTACTCTTTCCATGCATTCGACTGATCTGCTATGGTTTAACTAAAAATGTCATAATTATTTTTTCGCTTATTTTCAGTTTGATTTGCCATTTGCTACTAGTTAGTCTTTAGCAATTTCATTGTTGGAGTCTCTTTAATATTTACCACCTTCTTCTTCTTTTATCTACTCGCTACTATCTGCAATATATTAATTACTCGCTGCCTACAATATGATAGTGAGTATTCGTTACTCTCAGTCACTGGTTACTCGTCACTCGCTACTTGTGGCATGGTTATCTTTGTTATTATTGCACCATACACAATTGACAGCTAAATTTCTCGTTACTTTATCTCTCTTTTGTTTTTCGCTACTCGTTGCTTACATTGTCAGTATATTTAATTTAATTTTTTACAAGATTTTAAAATATATTGTGGGTGAAAACTGGTTCATAGTTCGTCGTACGCCACTGTCTATGCCTTCGCGCAATATAAATTCCTTATACATTCATTTCATTTCATTTCATTCATTCATTTCATTCTCGCCATTCATTCATTTCGCTTCGTTTCGTTTCGTTAACACGCTCTATGATTGCCTTCAAGCTCCACTACAGTCCTCTCTCTCTCGCTCCGTCGGACTACTATAGATGCTCAAGTATTTTTTTTGGTTCGTCTCGACCGCCCTTACAATTAGGCTAATTAATTTTGTTCTTTGGCTGGCTTTACGAAAAATGTTGCTTTAATTTTCTAGCATATATACGGACACCAACACCAACACCCACAACAACAATGGGTGTTCCAGCCAACGCACATCTTCTTTGTTGTTCCTGTTTCCTGTTTCGACTGTGTGGCTGAATCCTTTGCAAGCCGCAAACAAATCTCTTTTAATTAATTTATGATTCCACTCAATCCGCATCGAGGGGTTGTCTGATATCACACAGAGGGTTGGGGTAAGTGGCTGATGTTGCTGTTGTTGCTGCTGCTGTTGTTGCTGCTGCTGTGGTTGTTGCTGCAGCAAATGAGAGCCGCAACAATTTGCGGTTGGCAACACGAAAAATATTAATGTCTGCGTATTGATTGCAATCCTCCCCCGAGTCTCTCTATTCCTGCCTTGACGCGGTCGCTGAAGCCACCCACAAAACTAAAAACTGGCCACTTGTATGAGTCTCGGCACTGAGAAAAAAATACCTAATTAAACTAATGTTCGGTAATTAACATTTGATTTTAAAATTGTAAAATTTTTACTAATCAGATCAAGTTCTCACAAGTGCAATAAGTTGCTCTCACTATTGAAATTACATATATCACTTTGAACTCTTTCAATAAATAAAGTCTCTATAATCATGGCAGGGCTTAGGAGTAGTTCTGTTAGTTGTTATGTGAAATTAAAACTCTTTAAAGGAGGCTTTGGAAAAAGAATCCTAAAAAATCCAGAAATAAGAGTTGGCTTAATAGCGATCTTATCAAAAGCAGAGAATTTATCTTGTAATTTGTAATTCATCTCTAATTAGTATTTTAATTTGTGAAAATTTGTGTACGATATTTATAAGGTTTGCAACTTTGTGAGTATTTACACGTTAGTTCAGGATGTTTTTGTTTAATTTATTTGTATAACTTCTACTTAGAATTTGTAAATTTCCTTTTTAAATATTTGTACGCATATTATTGAAATTATCTATGATTATTAAGACTGTAACTCTGTGTTTCTCTTGTTATAAGTACATAAAATATTAATTTGTACGATAGCAATTGCAGTTTTACGTGAAAGTTAAAGAGCGACAATGTCTAATTTAAATTCATCAATCAATACTTAGGTTTTTTGACGAACAAATTGTTCGCAGTGTACGCTCCTGCAGCATATTTTTGTCAAGCGTGTGTGTGGTCCTCCGGTCCATTGTGCACCGTATTCGGCAATAATAATAATATATAAAAATAAAATATTGCATTCATTCCGCATGGTGTCCATATGTACAACTTCCCCTTCCCCTCCCCGTCCCTGTTTCAGTCTCTGGCTCTGCTGTGGCCTGTGGCCCGTGTCCTGCTTCCTGTGTTACTTATATGCTTGCATCTTTTGACATGAATCTCCCCCTGAATCTGGTCGGGGTTTGCGGTTTATTGAGCGAGCCATCGCTCGACGCGTTTGCTAATATATCCGGGCACCGCGTGACCGTAACCATCAGCAGTGCCATAACCTCCCACCCCTCCCCTCCCACCACCCCCTCGATGGCTTTGGCAGCAGCTTTTGCTGTTCCCCTTCCTGGTCGGAGGGAGGTAATAAATATAAATGCAGTGGAAACGCACACAGCTGTTGCTAATGTTAAAAGGCAATGGCAGAGAGCATATAGATTATACTCTGATCCGATCCCCGCCCCTCCTACCGCCCGCATACGCCCCATCAATCGGCGGACGCTTCAGTCTTATCGCTGTTGACTTCATTGGCACTCAGTATAATTAAAATTATGAGCCTGCAGCAGCAGGACAACAGCTCCCTGTGTGCGCCTCCGCTTTGATTTTGCCATTGTTGATTATAAAATGCAATGGGCTGCACTGGGCTCCCGAAATTCATTTTTACGCCGGGGAGTTGAGTGCACGGATGGCACAGATTGGCCTCCAGGCTTGCATGGGATACTAAGCTGGCTGTCGAGTGAGAGAAGGGGAATGGGTAGGGAAAGGGGGGCAAGTGCAATTGCTACTGCAACTGCAATGCGCTATCCCATGGGTTTATTTATGTAGCGTTATGACGGCTGCGATTTCCCCTATGCAAGTGTTTGTGTGTGTGGGGGAAATTCAATTTTGAACTGGCAACTGGAATTGCAATTGGCAGCAACAGCCAGAACCCATGCTGATGACAAATGAAAACTAAAATTGCCCAAAACGAGCAAAACTGCAATTGGCCAAACTGTGAAAGGACTAAACGAAGCATGTCTATGTCTATCGATAGTTGATCCGATTTTAAACCGTTTAAGACTAGAGTACTGCGCTGATGGGCGGACAATGCCAGAGATACTTGAGATATGCACTTCAGATATTGTACAATAGCCATTTGATAAATGTGCCTCAGATACATTTGCATTGATTGCATTGGCATTGACAGATTAGAGCACATTGCATTTGCTGCTAGTTAGATTTAAATTGAGGCTGACTAAATTTGCAATTCGACTTAGTTCAGGCAGAGCTTAAACTGGGCTTAAGGTGCAAGAATTGCTATTAAAAGGGGCTTACGGCACAATAGGAGAGCAATGAAAATAACAATCGAAATGAACGATTTGTATTTCGTTTTAAAATGCTTCAGCTTTCAACAATTTGAAATGTTTTTGAAAACTTCTATTCTTTTATTTCCTACTCAATACATTCATATACAGAACATTTGATCATAATATTATATATTTTAACAAGTTTAGATAAAGATTAAACTTTTTTATTTAGAGCTTGAAACTTATTTTGATATTTTGTTGAATTTGTTTAGTTAAAGTCTGAAGCAGATATATGAATTAGAGTTTGTTTTTATTGAATTCCCAATTCCATGTTGTGAAATATGGCTAATATTTATATTATTAATTTTACTGATAGTTTTTTAATTGATACCTTAAATATACCCTTAGCCAAAATAATTTAATATTGAATTTAATGACTGAAATTCTTAAAAAAATGCATGAAGCATCATTGGATCTACCGAGCAAAATGAAATTAATAAAAAGAAAATTAGATTGACTAAAAATTCAGAGCACGTGCTGCAGAGCTGCTTAAGCAATTTGATATCCTTTTGCCATTTACAGATGAAGTACATAAAAAAAGGAAGTGGATGCAGATGAAGCAACGGAAGAGTGAAATAAGTTGAAGAAACACATTCATCGATGGGAGTTGGTTTTGTGAAGGGAATGAAGGAAAATGTACAAAAACGCATAAAATAATAATGGATATCAGGCAGGATATCAGCGGCTTAATGAGCTGCTCTGCTATGTAAAAGGAAATAATAAAGATGGAGAAGAATAATAAAGAGAGGGGTAAGGAGAAGAGATGGGGCAAAAGAAAGAACGCGAGATATCTTTATCAGTTAAGGGCCTTAAACAATTAACAAACAACAACAGCTGTAATGAAGGCAATTTGCTCGGAAAAAAGAGAGAAAGGCTGAGAAAGAATGTGGCAGAAGAGTGTAAAAGAGAGAGAGCAAGAGGAAGAGAGAGGGAGAGAGAGAGCTGCACTATATACAGCTTGAAATAATTCCTGTGATTTAATGTAGGCTCGTTTAAAAAACGCCACACACACACACTCGGAACATACAATTAAAATTCATTTTCAATGGCGTGGTAAGTGCGTAAATTGTAAAAACCACTATCACATTATTTTTGGGATGTGCAACCGAAAAAGTGAAAGAAAAACAGGAAATAAAACTGATGAAGCGACGACAAAAAATCAGGCAACAGCCAGCAAGGACAGATCAGATTAGTCGGATGCGTTCGACTGTAAAATAAATATTACTCTCTGTTTTAAATATAACTAAAAATTAAAAATGTTATTTTAAAATATTTTTAAAATAATACAAGATACACACATGCAATGCACCTTCTTTCTTTTCGGACTGTGCCATGCTGGATTTATTAACCGATATTTATTATGTATAGTTTCCGAAATCTACTTATCTACCCATTTTCAATGGTGCAGGGTATAGACAGAGCAGGGCACACGAAAAACGTAAATTAAGCCAATAACTGTTGGCTCATCTGTGTGTGTGCGTGTAAGGGGGCGTACGAGGGGCGTATGATCAATGTAGCCCAACCAATGGCTGGTCAACGCTTGTGGGGTTCACACTGAGCCGCCTGCATTTTGCTGTGTCCTTGTATTCAGTCCGACTGTGAGCCTGGCTAACGACTTCAATGCGTTTTGTATGACGAGGACGATGCGCACAGCAATGGTTTTGCCGCCGACCCCACCACCCTCTCTCTACACTCACATTCATTGCCCACAAAACCTAGGCTATAACTTCGACTGAGTTGAGCTGCCTTGTGTGTTCCGAATCTGGTCAATTGAGCCACAGTTGAACTGCACACAGTTTTTGGGAGGCATATATCCCCATCAATCGACTTCCGAGCAGTGCACTCTGGCCCCCGGGCACTGCACTAGTCCCCGCCAAATCCCTGCGTATCAAATTAAATTGAATCTCGACCATAATAATCAAGTCTTTGCGCAGCGTACTCGCACTAGAAGGCATTGCTCGGCCAAAGGTTGTCATGGCGAGTGGCCTATAATTACATTAGTACCGGAGCCAATTCAGACGTACCGCACTGCACCGGACATCGTCATTCGATCAACCCTACGAGTGATTAGCTTATCATACATGAAATTGCAATTTGACAAAGGGCATGATGGCCTCACAAAGCTGGCCAGAATATTCTATTAGAGGCTTGCTAATTTGAAAAATTCTGTTCCGTTGAGAGACAAGTTAGGCTAAAGCACGATTAGGACAAACAAATTAAGTATGGAAATAATTATTACTGATGGCTATAGTTTCTTTTTGCGTTATATTTATTCTACTAATTTATATTTTAAATTATACTCAGTTTTTTCTTTAATAATTATACCCCGTACCCATTAGAAAATGGGAAAAACAGAGTCAATAACAGGCGTGGCAGACCCCACAAACTATAAATATTCTTGATTAGGAAACTTATCCGCTCAAACTACTGTTACTTATTATTATAAAAAATAGTGCACATATTTGTAAATAGTATATATATTTTTAAATATTTTTTATATTTATTAAAATAAGCACTCTTGCCACCTAAGTGCCTCTAACACGTCCTAACCACTTGACCGCACACACTACACTGCGATTAACAGCACTGCAGCAGCAGTATTTATAGTGCTCGCTGTCTTGATCAGTTCCCGCCAAAGAGCGCTCGCTATGCTCTATCCCACCCAGTACAGTATGTCAGTTGCTCTGTAGGCGAGCCGGCTGCCCGCTGCATTACTTGTAATGCAGGAGGTATGCTTGGAGAGCCAGCAAGAGCGAGCGAGGAGAGAGGAGCGCGGCTAAGCGCTGCCTAAGAAGCGAGCTGGCTACCCGCTGCATTACTTGTAATGCAGGAGGTATGCTTGGAGAGCCAGCAAGAGCTAGCGAGCAGAGAGGAGAGCGGCTAAGCGCTGCCTAAGAGGCGAGCCGGCTACCCGCTGCATTACTTGTAATGCAGGAGGTATGCTTGGAGAGCCAGCAAGCGTGAGCAAGCAGAGAGGAGCGCGGCCAAGCGCTACCCAAGAAGCGAGCTGGCTACCCGCTGCATTACTTGTAATGCAGGAGGTATGCTTGGAGAGCCAGCAAGAGCGAGCGAGGAGTGAGGAGAGAGGAGAGCGGCTAAGCGCTGCATATGAACACCTTAATCTCGGAAACTATAAAAGATCGAGACATCATATTTGGTATTAAGGTTCTTCTATATTATTTATTGCAGTTTTTTTTTTTAATAATCATTTGTTCAAGTCAGCATTAGCACTTTCATTCACTTTTAGAACTGCGCCGGTTTAAATCAGTTTACCTTCATTTCAATTGGGATACCCAGTTTCAAACATCTAATTGTAATCCTGCCATGGCTGCACTCAATCTATAGTGGCAATTGTATAGTTTTTGTCATTGTTTAATTAAACCTGAAGCGCACAAGCGGTTTTTGTGGTTCAGTATACCAACTAGCCTCAAAAATGCAGCAACTACTACCTTCCATATTGTATTGCGAGTATGGTAATTTCATGATTGTTGTTGTTCTGCTGCTATTGTTATGTTGCTGCTGTTGTTGGGGTTTCATTATGAATTTTAATCCTCATATCGCATTCGCACTTTCGGTTCAGACGCAGACACTAGAGCCGGAGGCTGTAGAGGGCGCAGGCAATCGCTTGAACCGAAACGAATCGAACTGAACCATTAAGCGCTACAAAATTGCAGCAGCCATAATAACTGGACAGCAGCAGCAGCAGTAGCAGTAGCAGCAACAACGGAACTACAGTAACAACCAGAATGGGCTGAGCAGATCAGTCGGACGCGCCCGACTGTAGAATACCCTGTACCCTGTAAGCGCGGTAGCAATGCTTTTACTTAATTTATTTTTCTGTGCCACGATCTGCGAGCGAGGCAAGGAGTGCACTATTGTTTCATTAATAGCTTTTGTGTTTATTAACCGATTTAAATGCTTGTCCGATTAGGTAATTATATTATTAAAAAGTGTATATTCCGAATAACAACCTCCTACGTTAATTAATACGCTTGTTATTCGGGGGCTTTGCGTTCAATATTTCAAATAAACTTATCTGCTTAGTGTGTATTCAAGCTCTCTGCGTTCATACAGATATAACAGACAGACAATAGACTTAGCTCGTCATCCTGATCAGGAATATAATATATAGTCTGTTACATACATTCCCCCATTATAATGGCTACAGGGTATAACAAGAGCAGCAGCAACAGTTTTGCTGCATGCCATTGTATAAAGCAAACAACAACAAACGCGTGAAACAACAACTACCAGAACCAGGCCATAACGACAGACAATTGCAAATGACTTTATCAATTCATGTCGATTTTCGGTGCATACACACATGCCTCTGGCTGCGTGTGTGTGAGTCTGTTGTGTGTGTGTGTGTGGGTGTTTGGACGAGTCGAGTGGACATTGTATGGTCGTGTCAGGACAAAAAGCCACTGGGCACGGTGGGCACGGCCTGCACAATCACTTATAACGGCAACAACACAACTGCAAACAATGATGACAACAAAAAGGGTGCAACAAAATGAGGCACAAAGAGAAAGAGACGTGGACAGTGGACAGTGGAGACTTGTGCTGAAGGGTCGATGAAGTGGGCGATGGCATAATGCAACAGAAGTCTGTTGAAATGCGCCCAAGATATCTGCATAACTGTGGGGCAACGGCTTATGCCAGTTCATCTCTTATGTGCCAGTACTTACAAAGGGTATCAAGCAATCGATGCCCCATTGGAAAGCTCTTTTGACATCAGTTACAGTATCCAAAGAGCTTAAATGGACCGAGTTCTGCTGGTGAACTGAACATGGTGTTTTTTTTGTGACTTTAGAAGTCGAAACAGACTCGGATCTCAATAACGAATTCGCATAATAAGAACATGTTCCAAATATGCAGCATATCTTATTTATAAACTTTTTAAAAAGAGATTATCACCATTCCATGCAATTCGAAAGACATCACACAAATCAAATTAAATTTAAACTTTAATTTAAAAATTTCCTCCTAAAAGTAATTTGGTTTACATTTCTCAACAATTTATTTTTCTTTTTCAGTAAAAACAATATTTGAATTGAGCTTTACTCTGCGGCCGTTGAAACACAAAACAAATGCTGGTTAATCCGCTATTAGCATTTGTTTATCAATCCTTGTTGGCTTTTAGCCCCATTTACTTGCAATTAACATTCAACCCATGGCGGTCATTCGCTTATCCAGAACCAATCAAATCTTCAGTATTAAGCAACAGTTCTCTTCTGTTCTGCTCTCCACCTTCATAACTCATTTACGTGGCAATGTTTCCGTCTTCAGTTGTTCCCTTCCTTTAGCCAGGCCTTAATCTGTTTATGCCGTTTGCTTTGATTTGACTTGTGCAAAGAGGGAGAGCAAAAGGCAAGAGAGAAACAAATGTAACCTTAGCATAGAAAATTATCTTTGATTTTGATTCGACCATCGTACTTGTGTCAATAGGAAGTGATTAATAGAGTGTGTCTCCGACTGTGCCACCCTCCGGGCAAATGCCAAATTCAAAAACTCTCAGTCAGCGCAGGTAAATACGGAATAAATCTCGTGCGATGGTATTCTGGTTTAATTTCGACTAATTTTCAGCGTATGCTTTAATATAATATTTATGCGATTTTCCCCCAAGGTAATTCTCGCCGACCGCATTTGAATTGCCGGAGCTCTATTCAGGGGTCAAGAGCAGGCAGTTCAGATGGTTAAAGTGAACTGAAATTGTATTGAACTGAATATAATTCCAAGCTGAACTGTCTGTGTCCATCTCTCTCTATATCTAACTTTCAGCATGTACGGCTCTGGTGTTAATAGAAATCAATATTTTCTAAATAAAATAAATCTCACTGAGGTTAGCCGTCGCTCTGTTCAGTTCGTTTCGATTCGATTGCACTTCAGTCATGTCTCGATAATTTATTTTTCCACATTCTCAATTAGAACGCAGTGCAATGGCAGTTCATTTTCCCCAATTGTTTGTTGGGCAAATAGTACTTGAAGCCCAGAATACTCCATACTCTGCACTCCCTGCTTACACTCTATACACTCTCCAGACTTCTCTTCCATCTTTCTTCTCTTTTCTGTTCTGTGCTGTTCTGTGCTGTTCTGTTCTCTATTCAGTTCTGTCGTGACTATGCTTGCGACTTCGTTAGGTGATTTGGTTATGCAACAACATCATTAAATCACCAATTACTTTAGTCAACAGAGGAATAAACCAAATTTCCTTATACACAAGACCGAACGTCGAGTGGCGTTAGTGGATGCATAAACAGCAGCTACAATGGGCCACAAATGCTTAAATCATGCTAATAAATTCTGCATTTTAAATGCATTGTAACAAGAGTTCGTTAAGGAAACGCACGCAGCTATAGCATACTTAGCGGTTAACGCTTCAAGAATTTTTAACAATGCCAGTTGATAGAATTTATCTCAATATAATTTAAAGTAAATTGGAAAATTTTTTTACAAATATTGCATCATTTTGGAAGGTAGGGAAATTTGAAATAGTACACCTCTCTCAGGGGAATTTAAAATAGTGGGGTATGAAGGAATTAAAATTGTATTTTTGTTGTTCATTCATAGTTTACATTTGTTGTACTCATGGAATTATTATTTTTATTATTCGTGGGCTATTTTACCGCGACCTATAAGATCTATTGTACCCACTGCTGAACTTAAAGTACTTCCATAAGTCCGATGTCCCGAACAAAGTCGAGTATTTTCATCGGACTGAGGACTCCTATCTCCCTTGCTGACACTGTGAATTTGCCTAGATTAAGGTATATTTTGCGTGCTATTGCACAGCAATCTGTTAGTATGTGCTCATGGAATACATTATACAATTAATTTTCCGTCTATTTAATTTAATTTTATTTTATCAATTATTGAATTATCGATATCCATAAAATTCTTTATTGTAATTTAAATTTCATATTATTATATACTTCTTGTTATTTGCTAAGGGTTAGCGATTAAAATTTCATTCTATTGAGTGTACTTTAATCATACTATGAAATCTTGAACCTTGTTATTGTTTGTGTAAAGATTATTTTAATTTAAATTAAGTTCTATGGCACATTTAAACGCCATCTCTTAACCATGTTTATTTCAATAAATTGAAAAGAGATTCATGTAACTTGAACCAATTTTCGAGTATCAAGTATTAGTGTTTAGCTAAATAATATGAACCTCTGCGGATGGTATGTAAATTAAAGCATAAAAGATTGATTTTGTGCATTCCCGGCGAGTACACACATGCGCTGAGCTGCAGTCTTTCGCGTGACTTTATCGATATGCTTGTGCATTGCTCATACTCTAGCTGGAATGTCAATTTTCATTTAGCTCGTCATTCGATTTCGAGCGGGATTTCGATTTCACGCTCCCATTGTGTGTGCATGGCAGGCAGCGCTTTGCACCGTACACCGTACGGGCGTACTTAATGTAAATGCCGGCAAACATACATATGTATGCGAGTAAATATAATAGATATATATAGATATACGTAGTGGGACTTACGTTGCAAGTTGCTCGATGCCAAGAGAATGCAACACTGTGGGCAGGCTGGGCAGAGAGTGACACGTTGTCAGCTTCTTTTGGCGTGGATAGTAAAGTGTCAGCACTGTGCAGCTTTCTTCCTTCATTGTGAGGCCACCTGTAAAAAGGGAAATGCAAGCAAACGAAACGCATAAGAAATGCAAGCGGAAACAAAAAACATGAAAAATAAACAACGAGCATATATACTATTGAAATAAGGAACAAACAAAAAATAAAGAAATGATGGAAAAATATCGCACGGATGACAACACACAAAATGCAAAAATACTCAACGGAGCTCCGGCGACAGTCACCAGGCAGGACAATTTCCTGACTGGTTGGCCAGGTAAGTTCGTCTCGCTTTGTTCCCTGCCTCCCTACCTCCCCAGCTCCCCAGCTGCCAGATCCCAGTTCTGAGCCCTTCCCCCCCATTTCACCTCATCCACTCCCCGATGACTCGACGCCTCACTGGCTATGAACAAAAGACTAAATTAAGCGGCCGTTGGCAGTTGGCAGTAAAGCAGGCAGCAGCTGCAGCAGCTGCAGTAGGTGCAGTAGGAGTCGCAATGGCAGCAGGCGCCATCATAATAATATTCCGCAAGAAGACATTGATGGCAGCTGAAGGATAGATGCAGGCAGATCTCCTGCATTACGAGTATACTCATCTTTATTGTGCCTTGCTTTATTTGCGTTTGAGCAAAGCTTTATGTTTTCGACGCATTCGCCTGACTGCCTGTTTTACTGCTCAGCTCAGCGTGCTTACTGTTCCAATAACTGTCTATATATAGCTATAGATGTATGGGCATCTGTGTTTGTATGTGTATCTCTGAGTGCAACATCGTTACGACTGTCTCCCCATAGAACTGCACTCAATTGTTGCCGCTCCGTCCATTCACTTAGTCTAAATTGTAGAATCTAGATTGTAGATTGTCTGTGTGTTCAATTTGCGCAGCTGGAACTGAAGTCAAATTTACCTCAGGTGTGCTCTGGCCTCCCATTTATTCGCCTTCTTTATCACTTTGATTCTATGGAGACTGCTCTCTTGAAATTTCCGTCTAAACTGCAAATGGCCAGCTCCGGTTATGGTAGCATTTCTATGGAAGGCCTTGCTCTTTTTGTAGAGCAACAGACAGTTTTGATAAGCGCAGAGATAAAGCTCAGCCTATCATTAGCTTATCTTAAAATCAGTAAGTTTGGAGCCGATCAGTCGGATTTGCCTAACTGTAGAATACTCCGCATCCTGTATTTTTTTAAGATAATATTGATTATATATTATACAAGTGCTTTTTGGCCTGTTCAACTTCAAGAAGTCGAGGAAGGCGAAGCATATAGTATTGTTAGGTTAATAACTAATAATGATAAACATCTATCTATTTTTGGTTTTTGTGTACATATATAAAATTATTTATTATATTTTTCTCTGTTCTAGATATACGTGTTCACCCATATGGACCGACAGACGGACGTGGCTAGATAGACTCAGATCGTTATCGTTAGGGATTTGGAATAAAAACTCGTCTATAGTCTATTTCCCGCTGATTTATTTCTTATAGACGTTGAATCTTACTTTGTGGAATTAGATGCATTTACAATAAATTTGGGATTCAGGCTTTCTAACTCATATTGGAAATTAGAAAAGATTTTCGAATACCTAATACCAAAGGTATCCAAAATACTCAAGCACTAAGCTCAAATATTGTATCGTTTATACATTGATTAATTATTTATGAAATAATTTTCCTTACACTTAAACCATCTATTTAATACAAATTGACTTAAGGAAGGTGGTTATACAATATATCTTTCTCTACATGAACAATAAAGAATGAATTCTTCATATATCTTCCTTTTTTAAATTCCGACATATTTGTTCCATTTTCACTTGTGCTGCGTTTCTGACTGTCCACTTGGCCAGCTGTCAGTTAAGTTCTTCTGCCTTTCACAGTCTCTCTGTCTTTGCCACATTACAATCTGCAAGTTTCGCTTAACACCTGGCATTATCGTGCTAAGTGAAATGTTTCACTGTCTTGGTTTATGTATTTTGCAATGAGGTCGTCAGCGAGTGCTCCATTCTCCTTTATCGTGCCTGGGCTTCCATATACATAAGTTTTTTTTTTATGCTCTGTGACGGCGTCTGGCGTTCCTGTTTCTGCTCCTGCTCCGGCTCCGGCTCCTGCTCCGGCAGCTCCTGTCGCCTATCGTTTGGGCTGATTTAAATGTGTCATAACGACGACGACTCACTTGCTCAGGCCAACTGCCAAACGAAACCATTGAAATTTTTGCACTTTTCCGCACGACACAATGGCTGCTTGGCTGCAGTCTTTTATTTACTCTGGCCGTATGTTAGTGGGACAGGTGGGGCAGGTGGGGAATGGGGTTTGTGTAGCACTTACCGAGCGTAATTGCCTTTCGTGACGAACTGTCATAAATGCATTCAGCGATGAGTCTATCGCCGGGCATGGAATGCACCGACTGTGGCAAACGTCGAAAATCCTGATAGGCCACATCTATATTGCTGTCGTGTGCAATTGGCGGAAGCTCCTCGGTTTGTCGTATCTGCAAAAGTTAGTTTGCTCATTAGCATTTGGATTTAGAGCCACATAGTATCCACACATCGATTCCCCAATGGGCAAGCAAATAGCAGACGCTTCTAATGCCACTCACCTGCCGTAATTTAACCTCCTTGCCGATTTGATGTGTGCGCATCATGACCGCAAAAATGTTGACGCCCTGCGCGGGGAAGGCATAGCCGGTGCAGTCCTCGATGCACTGGCCCTCGGATATGACGCGCTTCTGTCCCGGCGGAATAATGTGGCGCCAATTGGGATCCATGCCTGTCAAAGAGAAAGTGCAACGGAGACAAGTGTGAGTGGGAGTGTGAGCGAGCGTGTTGAGAATGCTTTTAATTAACGCTTTCGAGTGGTGTGAAGCGGGTTGCATGACATACATATACAATCACCTAAACGTCTGCTCCCCTCCCATCTCCTCTCCTCTTCTATTCTCTTTTATTCTCTGCCATGCTGTCCTACACACTTTGAACGTTGATTTTTTAATTCGATTTGGCGTAAAACGTGTAATTACATTTTAATTGCTGCTTTTGATGTTTGCTAACAACTTTGTCAATGCTGCTAAATATCAGACACACGCCCCCGACTTGCCAACTCTCAATTAGGAAATCTTTTTGTGTCTATTAACATTGCTTTTCTCTCATTTTTTGGGGCAATTGAATTATGTGCTGGCCCTAACTAAATTCTGAGCGCTGCAATTAGTTTAATGTTGTGGAATATTACTCATACGCCGCGCTGTGCCAACCTCCAGCCAGCACACACTCCACTCCACTCCGCCCCGCCCGCCCCAGCGCAATTAGGGCCGCGTGTCGCCTGCCATGTTAAAAAAATATTTGAAATTCATGTGCTACACATATTTCGCCTTCTTTTTTTTTTGTTACCACTGTTTGGCATTTCAATTGTTGTGCGTGGCTCGGTGTGTGTGTGAGTGTGTGTGGGGGTGAGTATGCCAATCAAAATACCCGCGGAAAATGCTTGGCATTGCTGGAAAACCCCTTTGGCTTTGCTCGGCAGCGGAGCCTCAGCTGGCAATTGATTTTTATTGTAAATCCGCTGGCGCTGCGCGTGTTGTTGTTGCAGCCCCTCTGCCATTTTGTTGATATTTGTGAAAGGCTTTTTTATGGCAAAAGAACTGAAAAGAAAATTGCATGTGTGTACTTATTGCTTAGTCATGCTCAGTTAGCAACATTTGCAGGTTACATTGCGAATGACATACGAACTGATTGCATTGTTCTAATACCTGGAGCACACAGCACACACATGCAGAGGGTGTGCGTAGTAGGGTCTATCACACACACATACATACATAGACCTCTTGTGCTATCAGTCACGGGGGAGTGAGCATGGAATGCAATTTTATTGGTATAAATAAGATTTACGCTGTGCCAGTGAAACCTAAACAACAGCTACCATTCTTTGAATCTAGCATGTATTTTATTTGACTTATAGGTAAATAATTTAACAATAAATAAATATGTGATACAACTTTGTTTTTACCCATTTCTTATGCGTACGGGGTATACAAAATGAAACGTTACTAAAAAGGTTTATCCATCTATATTTTGCATGTTAAATAGGCGTATCAGGCCGTTAAATACCCTGTAAATACTTGTTTTTTACCTTTATAAATAAATATTATTATTTAATATTATTTCTTCGATAACTGCTGTGTTTATTAACCGATTTCAATTTAGCCTTCCGGGAAGTCTATAAATAGTCTTGGAAATATTTGCAAATTATATTTAAAACATAGGGTGCAATGATTTTCCTGTCAATCCATCGAACATACACGTGAGACGACAAACAAAAAAATTCATACTGTATTGAAAGCTGACTGGAGTAGCAGTAATTTCTACCATTTTTATTTCAAAAACAATTGAAAATTTAGTAGAAAATATCGTTTTATTTAAAAGCAAATTTATTGGAAATAACAAAAATTTAGTTCAATTTCAACCAATATACGCATGGAAGGCGCAAGCGTTAAGATGCGCTACAACCGATAAGTGCTGTTATTGGTGATCGCACAACTGTTGAAGGAAGACATTGAAGCATTTAGCCAAGCCCATGTTGTGACATTGCGCACGAGATTCTGGATGAGGATAATTGAGACACCACCGCATTTATCCCAGTTGAGCCCCTAAACTATGTGGGATCTATATTATAATTAATAAAATGAATAGGTTTATCACAAAACTAAGTATTTATTAGATGTTTTAGATTTGAACATAGAAACTAAAATATATTGTGTTCTACAATACATGCGTGTGAATCGGGGAACGACAGGAATATCATTGCTATCCTATTCCCACAACTCGGCCATCCTACAAGTATTCGTCCCGAATACTCTACATCACAATCATAATTATATTCATAGTCATCATCATGGTCATCATAGTCATATTCATAGTCATCATAATATTCATACTCATCATCACATCGTTGTAATATCGTAACATCTTCGTCGTTACATTATGATTACTTCATCATTATTTCATCATCGTAATATTATTGTAATTTCATCATTACATAACTATCGTTACATGATCACTACTTTATCAATACTTCATTATAAGTAGCACTACGCCATCATTGTTAAATCACTTTTACATTAACATCGTTACATCAACAGATCATATTCCTTGGAAAATTCAGTGTTCGTCAGCATTATATATATATATTCAATATAACAAGAGGCGTATTAGGCCGTTAAATACCCTGTAAATACTTGTTTTTTGACCTCTATAAATAAATATTCAATATTGTTTCTTCGATAACTTCCGTGTTTATTAACCCGATTTCAATAAGGCCTTCCGGGAAGTCTATAAATAGTCTTGGAAATATTTGCAAATTATATTTAAAAAAAAATGCATACTGCATTGAGAGCTGACTGGAGTAGCAGTAATTTCTACAATTTTTATTTCAAAAACAATTGCAAATTTAGTAGAAAATTGCGTTTTATAAAAAAAGTAAATTTATCGGAAAATACAAAAGTTTAGTTCAATTTTAACCAGCATACGCATTGAAGGCGCAACCGGTAAGATGCGCTACAACCGATTAGTGCTGTTATCGGTAATAGCCCAACTGCTGATCGAAAACATTGGAGCATTTAGCCGAAGACCATGTTGCGACATAGAGCACGAAATTCTGAATGAGGACAATTGGGACACGTCCGCATTTATCCCGGTTGGGCCCCCAAAATATATGTGGAATCTAAATTATAATAATATAATAATAATATTATAATAAAATAATATAATGAATAGGCTTACCACATAAAGAAAGTATTTATTAGATGTTTTCGATTCGAACGTTGGAACTCAACTAAAATATATTGTGTTCTACAACATATGCGTGTGAATTGGGGAATGACAGGAATATCATTGCTATCCTATTCCCACATTAATATATAGTTTCATTCTTCACTATGTTACATCCAATAACACAAAAGCTAACCACAAACTTAGATATTCAATGCCACAAATATTTATATTCTTATAAATATTATTAAGTTTTTTGCCTCAACTGATTAAATCATAGTTGCCAAATCTAGTATAACATAATTGCCTGATAGCAAACTTTTCAGTCGTATGCCAAAATTAACTGTGAAATATTTCAATATCGCTTGCGATGGAACATAATTGAAGCTTATTTACCTATCTGGCAATATCAATCAGCATTTGGTTTGCTCTTTATGCAAACAGTTGTGGGAGTGCGTGTTGGCCCAGATAACAATGTGTGTGGGCCTGGCCATTGAAGCAGGCTGAATAGGCTTTTGACAAAATGGCCTCAAAATGTCGTGATGATTTTTGGATTTTTCACAAAATGTGATTTAGCCAAAATATGCATATACTTAGTATATTCGATGTGGGCAAATAGAGACGAAGCTGTGCCATGTCTATTTGTGCCATTTTATATTGGCTAATGCTAATCAAATTGCCAAAAAGCCAAAAGTATACAAAAAACTGATATTAAATTCTTGCAGCAGCTGGGCTTTGACACAAATTGCCATTTAAAATAATTAGAATAGTTGCATCCAGTATTTTTCATAGAGTCACCAATTTGCATTTGCAACAATCGCCATCGAAATCGGCAACTGCTGCTGCTGCTGTCAACGTGCGGCATGTGGCAAGTGCCCCGCACTTCTTGTGCAGGTGAGGCAGGGGCACCGTTAAATATCGATTTTGGACAAAATATGCATTTATGAGTTGTACTGCACAGTGCAAAATCAAATAGAAATCGAGCCACTATAATAAAATGCTTTGCCCCGATCCCCCATCCAAATCAAGTTCCACTCGATGCGTCGCTTTGGCCAATATTGAATTTGATTTAATGAATGGAAATTGGCAAAAAGCATCGAAAGAGATGTACGCACACACAATGACAGCCAAAGAGATGGAGATGGAGAGAGTGAAACAGGCAGATTGTAATTTATGTACAGTGTCGTGTGCTGTATTCAAATCTGTTTCGCTTTAATTTCAGCATATTTTGTTCGATGGAAGTTTTAATTAAATATTGAAATTGTCATGGTAGCGTTGACGTTTTCGGTTGATATTTTCAAGAGCAAATGCTGTGTTTCGTTTAAATTGAATTAATATTAGTTTGATAAGCGCAGCTTCGAATACATTTCAAAAATTTAACATAAATGAATTTGGTTCTTCAGCACAAATTTGATAGACGCACATAAATTGTAATTGGGAATTAAATTGATGATTTCTATGAGAATATTCGTTAGATATAATCCCCAATGCTCCGCATCGCATATTGATTGATTTCCATGGATGACATTTTGTGAAATGACCAACAAATACAAACGCGTTGAGCTGTGCGAAAAGTTTTAAAGTCTCTTAGCCAAAATTTTGCATTTGTAATTTTGAATTGATTCATGATGATGCCAAAGGCATCAATCGTTTCATGGCGAGGGCAGTGAACGTGTGGGAAATTAATAGAAATGCTATTCAGGGCATATTCTTTATAGAATTCCAATTGTGATTACAAATACCAATGCAACAAAAAACTGTATCCCTGAATGGAGTTGCAAATTGATATGTTGCATATTCAAAATGCATTTAAATCAGACTATACAATGTGCACAATATTGAACATTAAATCCGACTGACTGATTAAGGGCTTCATTTGGTCAACAAATATGCATAAATTTTGTTTTTAAATGAAATACGAAAACAAAACTGCAAGATTTATTAAGGCCATTGAATAACAATAATGTTTATATTTTCATTTCTTACAGCATAAATATAGTTAAATAGTATAAGCAAATAGTAGTTTAAGTTGCCATAATTTGTTTGCTAGCTCGAAACAAATTAACAAAATATTTAAGAACACTTAAAGTATTTTTCTATAATTTAAAGAATCGTTTCGTTCTGTTTGTGTTGCAAGCAAATAAATGCCAACATTTCGATAAGCCGTGAGTTGTTCGATTATAAATCCCCGTTGGGGCTTAACAAGCTCCCAGGCTCGTGTTTGAGCTCCCTGCTTTCCTGCTTTCCTCCTTTCCCCCACTGACATCTCCAAGGTGCCATAAAAATTCAGCAAAGCCACAGAAACATTAATCAAAGCGGCCGCGGCGTTGCATACACCAGGGCGCTGCTATATCAATAACCAATTAAATTGAAATTAAATTTTGCCACTCGGACGGGGGACGGGAGACGGGAGAGCAGCGCAGAAGACAGATAGACAGACGCTCAGATAGACAGATAGAGAGGCAGACAGCTGGGGACTGATGGGGGCTTTGAGGGGGGACAGAGTCGCACAGGAAACGTACCAATTTCGCAGCTACTTACGCGTGTGGGTCGAAATCAGCTTTGGCATATCCTTCATGGCATTTCCCAGTGCGAGAGCAAACGTAATTCAATTTATAGCAAGCCGACAAGAAAAACCGTCTATTTAATGTTTTTCCTCTTTTTTAATTTAATATTATATATATTTTTTATTTATTGACTGTAGCCGATGTTGTGGTATGCGTTAAATTTCAATTAAATATTTCAATAGCGACTGCCAGTGGTAGGCCATAAGCCCACCCAAGTATTACCACCCAAGTCTGGCGCATTGCATGTACCGCCCATCGAAATGTATAAATTCCATTTCGTTATACGCTTTGCTCTCTGCTTTACTTATTTTTTGCTTGTTTGCTGCCTTTTTGTTTTCGCTTAGAAATTGCACTGTATCAGAATGTATTAATCTACTTTTCGCTATGCTCCGTAGTCTCGTATGTACGTAATACTCCGGAAGTTTTGGCAACACCTACTCAAAAAGCATCGACGAAAACGTGTGGCCACTAGAGGCATTGCGGGAAGGGGAAGGGTAGGGGATCGAGTGGAGTGGGTGTTCTTCCTGTATGGCTTATTCTCTTAGCACACCCCTGACTTGCTGGTCCCCACTGTGCTGCCCATGTCTCTGTGCGGTTGTAACAAAGTTATATTGGTTTGCGTGACTATGAACAAAAGTAAAATAACAATTACAACAACAGCAACAGCAGCAGGAGCCGGAGTCCTGTTCCTGCTCCTGCTGCTCCTGCTGCTTCTCCTGCCAGCCTGGTGGCCACAAGCAAACACAAAAACCAAAACGAAGCAGCCCAAAACCGTACAACAAAAACAACAGGCAGCGCCACAACAATAACAAAAGAATAAAGCAAAAATAAAAAAATAAATAGAAAACAAATTGTAAAGTGAAATTAGTATTTTAGTTATCCTGTGCGCAGGCATTCTAATATTCCACACCAACAACAAGGCAAGAAAACTTCGGCCTATCCAGGTGGTCTGACGGAGTAGTCTGAGTGTTCTTGGCTATTCACGGGGGTTCCGGCAAATAAACCCAAATAGCGCTTTAGCCGCTGAATACACGATTATCGTACGTACGTATGGTGTAAATCGAAGTTCTCTTTTATGCATAGGTCTATAACATTTAGGCAACGAACTACTGCAGTGGCAAGTTGGAAAGTTTCGACTAAACTTCGCTCTTATTTTAAACATTAATAGTAATTTTTTTTTTTTTTTTTGTGAAAATATAAAAATTTATTTACTTTATTTTATGGTATACTATTACTGTTATGTGTAGTAATTTATACCATAGTGATGTGTAATATTTCAATTTATATATACAATTGTATATATTTACTCCTAAAAAATAGGGTTTTTACAAATATTAAGTTATAGTTATATTCGTCTGTTTGGTAAGTCAGTTGGGTGTTATTCTTTTCAGTCTTCTCCTCATCGTTATGCCGTGGTTTCTTCTCGCTCGCAGGAGTCTTTTTGCTAGCTGGTTAGGGTGGTTTAAAAGTTTAATCCGATATGCAGTAGCTTGCCGATTGATAATATCTCCAACCAATGGTACTCGGAGTTCCTTTGCAATATCTCTATTTCTTATATACCACGCCGCACCAGATATTCTGCGCAAAAATGTAGCTTAACTAAACAATTTGTTTAAACTTTATAGATGTAACTTTTTTTTTTGAATTTTATTATTGCATTTGTAAATTATACTGTTCTACAATAACTAATTTTTTGGAGTATGCAGCATAAAAAGAAAGATTTCTGAATTAATTGTAAATATTTTAAATATTTTTGCCAATTTATTTTAATCAAGAATCAGATTCCTAATTCCACAAATCTCAAATAGCATTGTTTAGTATACGTATTTTATGTTTAAATATTTATTATGAGATATTTTTTTAATATTGGTATTTCAAATTTAACTATTATTTCTGGTCTTAACTCAAATTAAGCATACTTTTTGCATTTGAAAAAACAAACTTATTTTGAATAATTTATTATTATTTCAATAAAAAAAAACCCATCTGCGGTATGGAAAGTCAATGTGAACTTTAAATAAATAACAATAAATATTATCAAAATTTAATATAATTAGTTTTTAGGCAATTGATTCAGGATCGATTCTTAGTCGAAGCACAATATATTCTTTTATTTGATAAATAATTTATAAAATTCTAAAAAAAGCCCAGCATTCCATGCGCACAGTGTATTTTATGGTGCTACGTAATTAAATTGCTTGCTTAAGCAATTAAAATAAAATTTAAGCTCGGGCCAGTTGCTAATTGAATTTATTGAATTAATTTATTTGCCACATTTCCGTAGGCAAGTTTCGTTCGGCCCATTGAATTATAGAAGAGGAATTGGAATGGCAGGAAAGTTTTCGATGGTCATGCAATGAGTTTTCCATTTAATGATTAATTTATTAATTTGCCTTATGCGTGCTTTGGGTATCATTGTAGAAATGAAAAATTTATGAACAAAGCAAAAGCGCTTAATAAATGGCGTATTTTGCCCTCTTCCTCTTGCCATGGGGAAAGGGATAGACGTAGCTGATATGCAATTATAAATATGTGTATATATATCTATTGTAGAATGCTGTGAATAGAGTCTGGACACCATGGACGTTGTGTGTCATTGTGTGTGCGCCTGGCATTTCTGTTGTTTCAACTGTTCCACAAGGACATACCTTTAACCGGCACATACACATACTGACAAAGCAGGAGACAGCTCATAAGCTATTGTTTTACTAACCATAAATGCATCGTCTCTTCCCAGCGTCTAACTGACCAAATACTCTCGCTGCAATTTCTATCTCTCTCGTTGCAGCCCTCCGTCTCTCTTTCTTTCTGACGCATACTCCGTATACCCTGTACCCATGAAATGGTTTAAAACCTAGTTAGTAACCTTGTTAAAAAGTATGTAACAGGCAGTAAATATACATATATATATTCTTTATCAGGACGAGCTGGGTCAGTATATCCATGTCCATCTGTCTGTCCGTCTGTATGAATGCTAAGATCTTGAAAAGTATAAAAGCTAGATTAGCCATTTTTGGTATATAGATATTTAAATATTAGATATAACTCCCCCTTTACACCATAACAGTTAAAACCCGTAATATTGAACATAGAAGATATTTATACAGAAGATATACACTCTGTCAATATATTAAGCTATTCTAAAAAGCGCATGAAAATCGGCTGATAAATATGAAAGTTATTGGAGAAACAATATTGCCGGATTTGCCTCGCTCGCTTTCTGACGCTGGCATTAAAGTATGATGCACACAAAAAGTAAAAACAAGCATTGCTGCTGCGTTTTGTTTGATATTTAACAAATATTCTTGGAAATCTGTTTAAAACTTAGGGTGCAGGGTATTCTACCGTCAAGCGCGTTCGACTGATCCGCTGCTTCCCTACTAGTTTGGTCTTGGTAATCTCATAAATTGCATGACATGAGTTGCATATTGTATAAAAGCTCCGCTCTGCTTCGATCTACTGCACAGCTGCTGCAGCAGCCGCACACATGTACAGTTAAGTCTACTGTACATACTACATACATCTGGTATATATAGAAATATTCTAGCAAAGTTCAGACTTACCGATTGACAATATGCCAGCATCATTTGGTCTCAGCACGTGCGTAAAGTAGATTTTCAGACCCGAATTATCCGCCATTTGTCTGGCATGCAATTGGGTAAAGTCCGGTTTCAAATTGTTGTAATGGGTCTCCATTAAATAATATTTGGCCTGTCGCGACTCAATCGGGTAGCCAGCTTCATGTGGATACGTAAAGCCCTGCGAAATACGAAAATAAAACAGAACGACGATAACGTATGAAACAAAAGCGCTCCCAAACACATCGAAAAACCGTACGAGACTTGTTTGTATATTACATAAAGCAGCAGTAAGAGTGTGTGAGAGTGTGTGTGTGTGTGTAAGAGATGGAGAACGGAAGTTGATGCCATGGCCATGTGTAATTTAAATGCACAGCAGCAAGAGCAGCAGCAGCAGCAGCAGCAGCGCAAACCGTCGCCATTCAATTGCATTTCATTGCAGTGTATAGCGCCCCCTGGCGGCCAACAACAGCACATTGCACTGCATTATGGCGTTCCTGTGATGAAATTATGAAAAGCATGGCCAAAAAGGTTTCCCAAGTATAAAGAAAGGGCAGGAGAAGGCCAAACCGTTTCTTTATTGACATGCCGTGGCCAAGCAGCGGGTATAAGAGCCAAGACAATACCCTGTGCTAAATAGCGCAATGTAAACTATGGTGTCTATAGTTTTTATTGAAAATTGCCTATATTATAATATTTCATAGCAAATGTATAATATTTTAATTTAATAAAATACTGTACCATCAATTGGATATTATTTTTAAGGCTATAAATATTGTAAATAATTCTGGTACTTAAATGACCTACTGGTCATATTGCTATCAATAAGTTATAATTAGTCTAAATTGATATAGGTATATCTCTTTTATCGTCGATATATTATTATTGGATCCACTCTACTTTAAATATCAGCTCTGCTGCTAGTTCAAAGCATTTACATATTTCCAATAAAGCAGTTTTAGAATCTTTTATTTGGACATCCGGTTGATTTTCTGCTGCATATCTCCACCCAGCGCTTGCCGATTGCGCTTCAAATATGAAACTACTCGGCAAGTATGGATTTCTGCAAGGGTATTGCAAATTGTTGTGCTCTCAGACATCGCTTACTTATATATTTCGTGTTGAAAGGAAGCATTTGCGAAGGTTAAATTAATATTGCATGGTTATGGTTCTGACGGGGCATGAGGATGAGCTGCAGTTGCAGTTGCTGCGGAGTGGAGTAAAGTTTGGGTCTGATGTACTTACCTCGCTGCCCCTTGACCAGGAGGCAACAATGGCATTGCATGCCAACGGTATGGATCGGGCTCCCATGCACTGTCGGCCCTGCTCGCGTGCCATCTCCTCCAGCTCCGCGTGGGCGCCCTGGCACTCGTGGAGCGTTATGTGCTGCAAGTAGTGTATGCTGGACGATGAATCATAAATCGGTTCGTACTGCCAGGATAGGAATATGAACGTGTAGCCGGTAGACAACGAACGATGTCAGCGTGAAAGACAAAGAGAAAACGAGAAAACGAGAGATTGTCAGATTGCGAGATTGGGAGATTGAGAGTGCAAGTGAGACAAAGATAAATGAATATTTAATATTTCAATTTGGTTATGCTGAGGCCAAGTAGCGACAGGCCGCGACAGACACTCCTACGGAGAGCCCACTGCACTTGGCCTCAATTATGCATTGTGCATTTAAGTAATAACATTTATCCCTGCATGGAACCCAGAACCCATCCTACCCGTATAAGATGGTGCTTGCGATTGATATCCTCCAGCTTGAACATTTTGCACCAAAACAGCGGCATGTCTCCGCCGGGCAGCTCGACGTCCTCGTTCCGCAGCTCCAGCACACGGACGGGCTCATCATGCGGCGTTGGCAACTGCAGCTGGGCGCGCTGCATCAGCACCATGGGTCGATAAGGATGAAAGGCGCGCCCGGGATCGGGCAGAGTGCCAGCACGCACGGAGCCGTGCGGGGGATCCTGTGGGTGATACATGTACAGCAGGCGCATCGTGTCGCTCTGAAAAAAGAAGAAGAGAAGCAAACGGAAACGGTCAGAACAAATGAAAATGAAGGCAAGCATAATGGAGAGTTGAAAAATGTGTAAAAAATTAGTTGGCCAAAGGTGTGTGTGCGAGCGCTGTATGTGAATGCACCAAATGGCGTTATAATGGCGTTGCCAGCGAGCAGCCAAACACAACAACACAACAACACAACAGCAGAACAACACAAAAAGTAACAGCAACGGCAACACGAGCAATAATGTCGCTGCTGACGTGTACACGGATGGACTGTCTGCGAGCTCAAAAGGGCTAAAGGGCCCCGGGCATGAGGAGAGTCCTGCTAAATTAAGTAAAACAGAAAAAAATGGGGAAAAAAACGTTGAGCAACGGAAGGAAACGGAAGTCGCCTTGCGGCCATTGGTAACAGTTCGCCAGGTGTTGTTGTTTGGTCAGCTGCAGTGCGAGCTGCAAGTGGGAGCAGAAGTTGGAGCAGGAGTTGGAGTAGGAGTAGTTGGAGCTGAACCTGAAACTGTAAGTTCCAAGTTTCGTGTGCGTCGAGTTTCATGGGTTTCGAGCTGTTTCGACTCGTAATGACGGGAAATACGCGACGTTGCCACAATTCAAGGGGCGGATTAATTAAACGGATAGCCAGGCCAGATAAAGCAAGTACAAGTTGTAAAAGCCTCACTTTCCAAATAGTTTTATTCATGGACAAAAGTAATTGCTTTTCTTGTAAATTTCAAATAAAAGTCTGCCCTCATTGTCTAAGTTATTCGTTTAAGCCACAAGTAGGCAGCAGATATGCTAAAACTCTCTCTAGATAAGAACATCGGATAGTCAGAGAAACAATATATATATTGCTTTATGTACAAAGTACGTATTAAAATAAAAAAAGTTTTAATTTCTTTCAATATTAATAATCTTTTAATAAGGGTTTGGTTCATAGCTGCATTTACCTAAATTTTATTTTACCAATCATTGGCGATATCTGAACGAATTTTAATCAATTAGTTTAACTTTTAACTTTAACGTTAAACTTTTGTAGACCGCCTAGTTTTAATTTTCAAAAGACGGGTAATTTAACTAAATAAAGCCCAAAATAAAACAGAAAATCACAGTTTTAAAAGTGCTGTCACATTTATATCGTAAAAGTCCAAATGTTTACAGTTTTTTGTTAAATTTCAGCAAGACTAATTCACTTAATTTAATTGCCTGGCCTTTTATTGCTGCATGCAACGTTGCCAAACTTCAGCTGCGCTATTGCCACTTTGCAGGCTGAACCGTACTAAGTTTTTACCTCACAAATGTGCAGTTACGGACGGCTGTAATTTTTCATGTGGATTTTCTGCTACTCGCACTAAAGAGGAATTGAAGGACGCTGTCTTGGTTGCAATTTACACGTCTAGTGCACCCTGGATACTATGCTACATACAACATACTACATATATACATATATGCAATATACTTTGTGTTTTGTGTGCGGGATTGTGTATATTTGTATTATGCATGTGGCTGGCATGTATTTTTCATTTGCCACGTAGTTTTAATTGGTAAACCCAAATTAAAGCTTTCATTAAAGAATCACAACACGACGAACGGACGCGAGGCGTCCGGGTGAAATGTGCCCGACGGCTGAAACTTCTATATAGAGAGTTCTACTCTCTCTCTCTCTCTGTATCTCCCTCTCTCTCTCTCTGTATCTCCCTCTCTCTCTCTCTGTATCTCCCTCTCTCTCTCTCTCTCGTCCGCATCGACTGACTCTTCACTCTGTTTGTACTTGACTCGTACGCCTCGGGGGCTTTTGGAAGCCAACAGTCAGCTGTCATTGTGTGCATGTCATGAGCACGTGCATGTGTTTGTGCCTGCACGTACGTGTGTGAGGCAACAATAACAACAACATGCAGCTTACTGGCTCCAGCGAGAGAGAGAGAGAGAGAGAAAGAGAGCAGAGCGACCTGGGAGCATGGGAACTGTTGAAAAAAATCTGCAACCCGGTCAGGGCATCCATTTGAATTCATTGTGGCAAAGTGCCCATTGTAGCTGTTAAGTGGAACTGTAGAGCACCATGTTCGACAATTGACGGCCAGGGCAGAGTCAGGACAGCCGGGACAGTCAGGACAGTCGTAGCCGTGCCCAGGATAACTGCAGCAGCAACAACGTGGACGAGTCCTTGTCTACTTGTTCATTTTGCTAGCAACGAGGAGACAATACTTTAATTAACAATTCCCTTTCCCGCCTCCCCCGCGGATACAAAAAACAGAAAAATAGAAGAGAAACCTGTACAAATGAGTCGGTTGCCCGGCTGTCCGTCTGTCCGTGCGTCCGTCCCTGGCAAACACTGCGGGCGGCAAACGCGCTAACCGGCCGGCAATCGCCAACGCCAACGCCAGCCAGACAGCCCGTCAGCCAACAACAACAACTGCATGGAAAAAAGGGGCGTGGTGGGGGGCGGTGCGATGCGGGGGAGCAGTTTTAAAACATTTGCCGTGCGACAGGCGCAGCACAAAAGTCATTAACGTGGGCCACGGCGCTGCTCTGTTGTTGTTGCCGCTGGACATGGCCCAGTTGTAAAAACACAACCACTGTGACAAAAAACTCAAACAGCAATTCGGTCACAAAAAACAAACTGTCCTAGGTTGGGCTAGGCGACTATGAAATGCTCTTAAATTATATTACTGACCGAACAGCTGTAGAAAAATCATAAAAGATGCATGCCAAAGCAGAGAACAAGCAGTTCTGGAGAGACTTGAAGACTCTCAATTGTAGAAAACACTCATTCTTTTAAAGATGTACTAAAGAATGCATCCAGCAGTAGATTGGAGATTAAATTGCAATCGATTGTTTTCTCTTTAAAAAATTTAATATACTGCTTCATCAAAATAAAAAACGCAGCTGAAATTATTATTTAAACATTGTCTTCGAAATAAAAAAAATTAAAAATGTACAATTACATATTCATATGTAAATTAAAAACCTCAAGATTCATTCTTCTAAGTTTAGGAAGATTTTTAAAGAAGTTCCTAACCTATTTTGGAGTGCTGACGTTTATCTTTCAAAACGAACAATTCGAAAGAATTTTAAAAATTTAGAAAGATATATATACATGTATTAATGGTGTTCAATAGACATTTAAGATTGCGGTACAATAGTCCCTTCTTATATTATTGATATATATTTATGGTAATACGATCTGGACGACAATTACAGCAATTATTTTGAAAATATAAAAATTTATTTACTTTATTTTATGGTATACTATTACTGTTATGTGTAGTAATTTATGCCATAGTGATGTGTAATATTTCACATCACAGCATTTATGAATTATTTCATGGAAAATATATGTTGATTTATTTAAATCTACAGATTCCATAGACTGTCAAGACAAGTATTTTTTCCCATTACATGGGTAAAAACAGGGTTAATAACTTTGTGCGGATGTAGGTTTTTTACTGCCACAAAATGTGGTAAATTGTGCAAAGTTCCAGTTGCTGCATTAGAGTATCAGCACGTAAAAACTATGTGTGAAAAAGCCTCCGACGAACTATGCACACGCACATTGAACAGAAACAGCAACAATCAGAGCAACAATAAAAATGGAGAGAGAGGGAGAAAGGGAGAGCGGGAGAAAGGGCGAGAGACTGTGAGAGGCAGCTACTAAAATGAAATGAAAAGCTTCAGCAAGGATTACAACCAAAAATTAATGAAAGCAAACTGGCTGTGGTCATTTGGCGTGTGGTCAACGCTCTACCAGAGACTTAATTGCCAAAGACGAAGTACACACACTCCCTCTCTCACTCTCTCTCTCTCTCTCTCTCTCTCTCTCTGTCTCTCTCTCTCTGTCTCTCTCTCTGCTGGAAAGTACAGGAGAAAACTACAGGTGTCCTGCACTTTGGTGACTCTTGGGCTAATTGTAAAACGCGCACCAGTGTAAGGACTCATTAGAGCCCTGGTTACGGCCCAAAATACTCTGGGCAGGGGGTTGCGGGAGGGGGTAGTGCCTGGCTTGGCTGAAATTGTGCAGCGTAAAGTGTTTTTGTGTTTGGCTCAAGTGCACTTAGAGCTTTCTTAAGCGTTTTTTGTTCAAAAAAAATCTCACAAAAGTAGCCTGGCATGCACAAAGCTGTCATGTAGAGAACATTTCAAAGAGTTTTTGTTATTTTATTTTATTTTGGGATTGTATCGAATAGAAGCCGTCAGTAGGAAATACGAAATGTTGGCTCATCGTCGAGCTCAACTAATTGAGCCCCTAAGGGGTGCCGACAACTATGGGGATTGGAGCCGTAAAGTGGAGACACTTTTGCGTGTCAGGAAGTTGTGGAAGACGGTCGTAGCACCTCCCAGACCCTTGCAAAACGACACATACCGGGAGACCTATGCTTTTGTGGCCTCGCGTACTCACATCTACATACAGTGTCCAGATGCTTTAGTAAGTGCCAATGATCCTCCATGATTACTCCAGATTCTTAATCTATATCATCTCTTAGAATCGCGAAGTCAAGTTGTTTCTGGGTAGAGTCATTAGTGCGGATATTATGTTGCCGAATTTTCAGGAAATGAGCGTACCTTGCATTTGGCGTACACTAAAACGTGCTTATGGTGCCAGAAAAGCTGATAATAATACTCAGTAGGACTCATATAAATGCAAAATCAAGCAAAACTTACATAAGTACATACAAAATTTAAGGTAAAATGGCCAATGAATTACCACAATCAAACAAACTTTGCGCTTGTCCCAAAGAGCACAATTGATTTAAGTGTTTATTTTAATTTGTTTCAATGTTAGTTTTTGTGTTGTCGTTTAAATTATAAATAATAAAAAGCAAGTAAGCATAGATTGGCCTAATTTGTTTGGGGGCATTCGCACAATTTCAATACAAGTCTAAATTAACCATAGAGGACGGACCAGACTCGCGGAAGGATACAGTCGGACGTAACCAACAGTACTAGCGAACGTACTTTGTGTTTCAATATTCGCTTCAAAGCAATTAAAGTTTTATCCACCGATTAAACACTTAGCGCATTCATCCGATATGTTTACTGCCCAGTCAGCTAAATTTTCGGTTGCATATCTTTGCTGTTTCTTATCCGATCGAAATGAACATCGCGGCATCGATAAAGGATGCTGGACTTCTTGAGGTTCGTTGTGGAAGCAAGGAATTATCAAAAATCCGAAACAAACTTGATTTGCTTGTAGCATAGGATAACCAATAAACAAAATGGTGTCTCTAGCTTTTATATTTTGCGAGATTTAGATAAAGGCCGCCGCCGTTTGTCGATGATCTCATCGATAACTTTGTCCCAAGTAGTTTTATGTTCAGACTCTACAGCTTACAGCAAGCTGTTCCAATCTTATAATGTCAACGTGTAACGACAGCCAAGTATTTTAAATAAATGTGAATATAAAAGTTTCATTCTCATATAGTTTTGTATTGCTCTCCGTATGCCTATTAAGCAGCAGCTTCAGAGTTGGATTCATCTTATCTTTATTTTCCATTCTGTGCCCTAATGATACACACTATTTAACTCTCTTAAGCACACAGAACTAATCCAGCACACACACCTCCCCCCATAAGGTACACCTGCTGCTCTTTGCAACTTTGGATCCCATTACAGTTTATTTCTGTTGTTCCTGCTGCTGTTGTTCTGGCATTGCATTGTTATTGCAGCTGTAGTCTAGCAGCTCCTTTGCCACTGCTGAGTTGAGTTTCAGTTGGAGTTCCAGTTCGAGTTGAGTTCGGTTCAATTCAGTTTTTGCTTGTTTCGCTTGCTGTTGCCACACTTGCGTTTTGCCATCTCAACGCGTTTTAATAATAGTGCAATTGTCCCAAAAGCGAGGAAAAAACCAGTAAGCACAGAGCTGATCAGTCGGGTGGCAAGCTACAGTCGAACGAAACCGACAGTGAAAGACCATTTACTTTATATTTCAATAATAATAATAATATTATGCAAATAAATTGCTTTTTTCTGGAGCTCAGATGCATGCGACATACCCCCGCAGCCAAGTCGAGCAAATTGTCTGTGGCATATTTTCGCTGTTTCTTCGTCATTCGTAATACACTTCATAGTGTTGATAGAGCATGCTATAGGCTACGTAAGTGAAAAATTTAAATCCGAGCAAATTGTCTATGGCATATCTTCGCTGTTTCTTTGTCATTCTTAATAAACTTCAAAGAGTTGTCAGGGAATAAGTGAAAAATTATAAGCTGTGGTTTTTTTGTATAGGAAAATCTAAATACCAAATATGTCTCATATTTCCCATTCGCGCCTCTTATGCCCTTATGTCGCTTTTTAAGGTACAGGGTCTACAAACAACAAGCAAACTTGGCAATGGCTAATGCTTAACGGCTAATGGCCAAGTGGTCAGTTGAACCCAGTGCAGATCTGTGTGGGTGTGGGTTGGGGTTCATGTTCAGGTTCAGCTTGAGGCTAGTTGCTGGCAATGGTTTTGCCCTTGTGGCGGGCAACAAAACTTGGTCTTTGGCCAGCTTGTTTAATGTGCACGTAATTGAAATGCATTTACAATTGAATTATAAATAGAACAAAGTACACACACTCTCACACACACCTTGACGCTGGACCCCTGCTGCTGTTGCTCCAGCTGAATCGCTTTGTTAAAGTTTCAACAGCAACAACGACAACAACAACAGCTGAGCTTGCAACAACTGGCAGCTGACAACTGCCATCTGAAAGCAGCAAAAGTTGCAATCAAATCAAGCGTTCCCCAGCAGCATTTCAAGAGGTGTCTGTGTTTTTGTTTGTGTGTGTGTGTGTCCACAGCAGGGTTGCCTTGGTCACGTCGGCCATTTTAGACTTTCTCTCTGGCTGCACTTGTATGTGTGTGTATGTCTGTGTGTGTGCAGCCTTGACTCCTCTGTTTCCTCTGTGGGGGCATTGTCAATTCCATCATCAATTGCTTTTTCCTTTCCATGCATACGTATGTGTGTGAATGTATGTTTGTATGTACATCTGTTTGTATGTATGTCTGTCTGTCAGTGCGCTCGTGCGTCTATTTGTGGCCTGCAACTTTCTGACAGCTGATTTCAATAACTAATATGCAAAGTGCCAAATCGCCCACATTCAAAAGCCGTAGCACCTGACCCCCATTGGCACCCACCCTCTGTTCCCCTCCCCTTCTCCTCCTCTCTCCATCTCTTTCGAGCACGTTTTTGTTGTGCTCTAATTGCCGTGTCAGTCGCTCTGATTGCCAGCCACATAAGTGGCTTCAACGTGTTGTGCAGCAACTGCAGCTGCATCTGAAGCAACATCTGCAGCAGCAGCAGCAGCAGCAGCAGCAGCAAGAGTCAGGGCCTGTCGTTTTCGTTGACAAGCTTGGCACACACGCACACGCACGCAGACAGACACACACACCCACACACCCACACACACGCACTCAGAACACACACAGCAGGTGTGCCAAAAATGCTGTGTCTAATCGTTGCACTGAAAGAAACAGAACTTGATAGAAAGTGCTTTTGGTAAATCGAATACAAAAAGAATTTGTTATGCCGCTAAGGGGTTATAGTTTTCATAATTGAATTATTTTTGTTTTTAAACAAATTATTTAGTGAATAAAATTGTGAAGAATATATCAATGTTTAATCTCTATTTTTATTTTTTTTATTTATTTATTTGGCTCTAATCAAGAATTAGATTCTAGATAGTGGGGGTCTAAGACAAAGCAACTGAGGCCTAACCATAAAATGCAAATTAACAATATTGACTTCACATACGCTATATTTGTTTTCAGTGTACCTTTGCAAAAGTATGGTAGGCATAAATATTTTAGCTTATGTTCGAATCGTTGTCTTAATGTTTTTTGCAGCATTTAACTAAGCTGTGCAATGTGTTTGACTTTGTGATAGCTGACATTAATTAAATATATATACATATGCCAATCGAAAGCTTAAGTGAACGAGCTAATTAGATTTTGTTAAGACTGCAGCTGCTGTCTTTTGTTGGCCATTTAGCATTTGCGACATTTGTCTGACTTAATAAAGTGAATTATGAGTAAACGTTTAAATATAATATTTATTTTGATAACTGAAACAATCATAGACTTTAAACTGCAATTAATAATCTAGATTTTATCGTTATAGCTGTCTTTCACGGATGGACAGCTGGCGTTATCAAATATCAAATTGAAAAAGTATAGAAGAGTCAATTAAGTAAGTGATAATGACAAATGTGTAACAGGCAGGAGGCGAGTTGAATCGATTTGGCTATATTCGGCTATTCGTATGACTTATTAAACGTCTTGATCTCACACACAATCTATTCTTCTGTTGGTAGCGTCCGACTGAAGCCTTCCGCCCAATCAATCTACCGCGTCCTTATTGCTTACTTGTTAAAATATTTTGTACTTTATTAGAGGCAATCGCACAATACCTGTCTTGCAGCTCATGTTTTGGTAAGTTGTCAAAATAAGTGGACAGCTGGGAGCAGCATTTTTATGGCTGACATTGCACTAACGGTTTTCCTAATTGCCTGGTACAGACGCACAGATACAGATACAGATACACAGACATGCACACTGAGCTGCTGTCAGCATTTAAAAGCATTTTCTTTATAGTTTCTTTTCGATTCCCTGTTCGCTTCATGTTTTTCTCATTGATGTGCTCTGGAAAAAAGTTTATTTTCGGTGAAGTGGTTTTCATGTTGATGGCTTTGAAGTTCAAGGGAGCCCATCCAAGTAGGCTACAGCCATGCACATTGCATGTTGCTTAAAAGCCTTTTCCAATACCACAATAAACCCATATTCACACCCACATCGCCCCCCTACTCCACACACACACACACACGCACACTCGACTGGCCATTAACCCAGGCCATTGCAGCTGGATTTAAGTCTTGCCCAGTGCGAAACGCAACCAAGAATAAAAACAAAAATTGCGCATTATTCCCGCCAAAATCTCTGCTCCAGAGAGGTCTCTATGGCCGACAACTAAACGCTCCATTCCACGGACATTGGCAGTGTTCGCTCGTCAGCGCCTCGCATAGTATGTATATTTGTCAAGCAAATGGAATAACCGTTGCGATTGCAACAACGTCAAAGCCAAACAAAAATGTTATTTGCCGCTTTGCCCAAAAATCAAGTACACAACCAAACAGCCAAAAACAGCCAACAACTGCGAAAAACAGGCTAAACCGTCGGCATGTGAAACACGTGTAGACCGGACCCAAAAAGTGGTGCCGGGCTATTCGAGGGGTCCGTGCTCCGACTCGCCATAATGTCCACGATGTCCATGATGACGGGAGTATCGTGTGGGTATTGCTGAGCTGCTGTGGGTCTCCATCTATGGACAGGACTCGTCTAGTCGCTTTATTAAAGCTAAAGCCTCCATTGTCCCGTTTTACACATGAGCTGCGAGCTGCGCGCTGCGAGTATTGAGTTTGCCGTTGCAAGTGGCAAGTGGCAACTGGCGAGTGGCGAGAGGAGAGCGGAGACTGCAGAGTGACGAGTGGTGGGTGTGGTGTGTGGGGGGTGGTGGGGTGGCTAGTAACTGCTGCAGCTTGCCCGCTTGCCACTTGTATAAACCTGCAGAGATTCGCATGAGCTGCAACGTAACAGGCAATAGAAATCGTCAGAAGTGCTTGTCATGCCCTGCCTTATAACGGGATACATTGAGTTCCCAATGATTTATTCTGGAATTAGCAAATTTAGATAGCTTGTGAATTATAATCTATTTATCTTACAGTTTTCGACAGTCGGTTCGAAGTTGTGAACAATATTGGGAAGCAAACACATAATTCATTTATAGTATTAAATCAACATACATTTTTACGGAGTAATGACAAAAATTAGGCTATAAGGAGTTCATCCAATTATTCAGCTGATCAGAAAAGTATAACCCTGCCCTTTACTTTTCCACACGTCTCTAGATTTGTGTATACATACTTTATATATTTATATATTATTTTCAATATTTAAATTTGACTAAATATAATATGTTGGTTAAGCGACGATCTCTTTTCTTTGCTAGTAATTTTTAAAAGTTAATTATTGAAAATAATTCAGGCAGACCCTTAATATAGGTGAGTTTGTACAGTTAAGTTAATAATAATAATTATTTCCATGACGTTGTTTTGAATTTTTGGTCTGGCAAGTTTGAATTGAAATTTCATTAGCGCTTTAAAGTATGCTATACTTTTTCACTTTTGATATTTGGTAACGTAATTAAATTAAGTTAGACTCGTGGTCCATATTTATTATAAATTATATTAATATTATGAGAGACAAATATATATTGGGATAAGTTAATTTGAACCCATTTATCATTTATATGTATTTTATAGAGCATTTTTGCTACGACTTGTTGTGTATTTGCCGCTGTTCTGAGTTGTTGCGTTTTATTTTTGGGACACAGAGATTTTCGCGTTTGGTGCTCAAAATATGTGTGTGTGTATGTTGGTTTTGTGTGTGTTTCTGCTGTGGACAAGGGAAGCTAAACGCAACGAGAAACGTTTGTTTTAATACCCTAAAGCGACAAATATTGAGAGAAGAACGTGGTGCATGGTAGTGGGCAGGTGTGGGCGGAGGGTGCAGGGCGAAGGATGCAGGGCAGAGGGAGTTGAGGCAACTGCAATACAAAACCCGGTGCGGGATTTAGCAGCCAAAGTAATGCAATGACAAACAAAGCAAGCAGAACTGAGAGCCAGTCATGAGTCAAGAGCAGCAGCAGCAGCAGCAGCAGCAGCAGCAGTAACTTTTTGTGGAAGGTGGCATTTTTTTTTGCAGTGTATTTGTTATTGTTGTTGTTGCTGGCACAGAGTTCGTTGGTGCCGTAACGATTTTTGGCCATTTTTCAGTCAGTTTTGCGTCGTTTTTGCTGCAGCCAAGGCCATAAATAACGAGTCTAGCTCTGCCAGCTGGATTTCCTTTCAACGTTTTTACGGCCATGTCAAATGCAACAGGCCAACACCAACACCAACACCAACAAAAAATCCAACACCAACAACAGCAGCAGCTAAAACATTGTTGAACTAAAAAAAAAAACAAAATTGTAGTCTAAAATCTGCACATCTTTAGAGCGAAAGTAATTAACCGTTGTTCAAATCCATTGACTGCAGTCCGCATGCCAGCGCAAAATAAAATAAAATGAAACCCAGCAAAAAATACTCGAAAGTAAACAAGGCAAACCGCAAACTCTGTAGCCCCGCTCCTTTTGCCTCCTCCGTCCTCCTTCCACTCAACGAGTGCTGTGAGCTGTAAAAACAATTTGTTTATAAAAATATTGGAACTGACTTTGGCCATAAAATTTGCGAATAGTTTTGCTAACCTGTAGTTATTTTATTTTATTATTTATGGTTAAATGCTGCAATGCGCCCCCAGCTCCCTGCCCTGCCCCACCCTTAGCGAAACTAACTAGTTTAGTGCATTCAATTTTTCCAGACTACAAATATTTGTATGTGCTATAAATGAAAATAGTTTTTTTTTTAGCCCATTTCTATTTCATTTTCACTCATGTCGCATCAGTGACCGAAAAAACCTCAAAAACCTAACCAACTAAGATGCATAGGGGAGCAGGGAAATTGCACTGAGGCAAAGGAGGTATTCCAAATCCTCACACAGATACACACACAGACACAGGCAGACACACACAAAGTAACCGCAAAAAAGTGGTCAGTTGGCTAAAAACTAAACGAAATGTAATAAAGCAACGGATATGCCAGTTTGCTTGAACTCTGTGGTGAGGGCGATGGAGGGAGGTGCGCAGAGAGGTGCAGAGAAACGGAAACTATGCAAATAGATGGGATAACTAGTAGAAAAGGCAACTGCATAACACAATAAATGAATATGAATTAGGCAACAAGGAGAGAAAGCTTTGACTGCCCACCTACACACATGCACGTCTGCAGAAACATATAAACATTCATATACACACTCCCTACTCCATCTACTTGGCTAATACGAAAAACAAAATAACAAAAAAGTGCTGCTGAATAATTTCGTAATGAATTTCTGTGGGGAAAACCCAACAAAAAAAAAAAAGAAAAATCAGTTGAGTATCGTACGAGATTTTTGGCAATGAGCTTAAGTCCCAAGTGATGTGGCATGATGATACGGACTAAGCTGCGCTTGAATTACAATAAAAGGTAACAAGCGGTTAGAGCTGAAGCAGAACATTCAGCATATACTCTATTCCAAATTTGGTACTCCACCTTATTATTCGATTTTTGAATAACTTTCGTGTTAATTACAGAAAATACATAAAATTATTGGCTCGTGGTAACAGAATATTGTAGCTAAATAAAAAAAGTTAATCTTTAAATTTGTAATTATTATTTATCCAATCTAGTTAAAGTTGTCTGTCCATCTGTCTGAATAAACACTGCAATCTTTGAAACTATAAAAGCTAGAGCTGCAGATCAAGTTTTTATCAAATATTGGATACCGCTCACATGAAACTCTTGCCATTGTCACACTTCAGATCCACAAACTAATGAAATTATAATAAATAAATATTTATTTTAATAAGCACACTCGCCACTTCACTTAAGCGCTCTTAACTTATCCCAATCACTTGACTTCACTGAACTGTGATCAGCAGCTCTGCAGCAGCCGTATTTATAGTGCTTGCAGGCTGCGCAGTCCCTGTCTCCTATCAGCTCCCGAGAAAGAGAAAAAGAAAGAGCCTAGAAAACCCACCCACCAATCTGCAGCTGTAGTGAGATCAACCGCTCAAGCTGCTAGGCAACGCTTAGCCGCTTCCCTTGCTGGCTCTCCAAGCATACCTCCTGCATTACAAGTAATTCAGCGGGTAGCTCGCTCGCTTCGTAGGCAGCGCTTAGCCGCGTTCCTCTCTGCTCGCTCGCGCTTGCTGGCTCTCCAAGCAAACCTCCTGCATTACAAGTAAAGCAACGGGCAGCCGGCTCGCCTCCTAGGCAGCGCTTAGCCGCGCAGATGGGCATGGTCTGGACAATTATTTCTTTTTCTTTGTATAATATTTAATATTTAATAAATATTTTCAAAATATAACGAGCAGGGTTAACTTAAGAGAGGCTCGTCCGGCTGATGGGCTCCATCGTTACTGGTTGTTTTTATCATTTTAATTTTTAATTTATTTTATGTTTTAATTAAAACATAACTCTTGAAATAAAACATAGTCGTTTACTTTTCTTACATATTTTCTATTTGTATTGTTATTGTTTTTGTGTCAGTTAAAGTTTTGCGTAGTTTTTTTTTATGATAATAACGATTCTATTGTTATCAAAGCTATTGCAATGCAAAAAGCCAAATAATTGCTATTCAAATAATGCTAACATAGATACGGAAACAAAGTTCAAGCCTAAAATGTATTAGGTGAACTTGTAACAGCTGAGAACATTTGAACAATTTTAGCAATTTGTTTTACCTATGTTCAATAACAGCAGCAGAAAGTGTAAAATTTGTAATAAGCTTAAAATCTCAGGCAAAACTCTTCACTTAACTCAAACAATCAGAATTTGTGTAGCAATTCGTTGAAACTCATTTGTTAAAAGCTTTGCTGGGTAGATAGAGGAACTTTGTGTTTTCAAGTATTTACTGGCTTTTTCTTTGTGTGGCCTGCACTTGACTTTAAAAGCTAAAAATTTAAATGAATTGAAAATTGTTGTTGCATACTTTCTGGCATACGCTTCGACGAGTGAGTTTTTTATTTGTTGCAGCACTATTAAATTTTTAAGTGCCAAGCGGATACCACAAGACCCACAAATACCACACAAGCCACCCAGTACTCTTCACTCTTCAAGCTCCCCTCTTCACTCTTCACTCTACCCTCTTCAATCTGCAGTTTACACGCTCGCCATGCCCGCACTCCTCCCACTAATAATTCATTATAAAAGTCAGTGCTTTGGTTTGGTTTTTGTGTTTTGCTGTGACGCGAAATTCCGCCTTAATACTCATTCCTTCTCCATTCCACTCTGTCCCTTGCCCATTACAAGTTCCTAGCTTATGGCGTGACAAACTGCACACATATGTGACTCGAAAGGGAACCGATCCAAGAGCTGGCTGGTGTGCATGAGTGTGAGTGCGCTCCTCTGTTTGGGTACATGTTTATGGCACTATTTTGCACAAAAGTCAAATCAAGAAATAAGCAGCTGTACCAGATGTTCTGCTAATCCACTTCGCTTGGGTTTCTACAAATCGGAGGCGATTTGCAGCCTTGAGCTTCAAGTTTCGTTGGAAAAAAGAAGTATTTTTGGAGAGCAAGTTACTCGGAATGGTCATAACAAGAAATAAATACAGCTATGTGAGATTTGATCTGTGAGATTTCAACAAATTTGATCGAAAACTATCAAATTAAGCTTAGAGAATTATCTGAGCTTAAAGCTCATAATTCTACCTATAGCTCGTTGGGTAAAAGCGGAGGTTTATAAGGTAAGCGAGTTATTCGGAATAGTCAAAACAAGAAATTAACAGAGCTATAGCATATGTTCTTATAATAAATTCTTAGCTTTCTTTAATGGCGATTTGCTGTGAAAACTATCAATATGAGTTGGAGCATTAGTTGAGCTTAAAAGTCACACTTTCACTTAAAGCTCGGATGTTTTCAAGGCATGGAAGTTTTTCAGAATGGCCTAGTGTCACTTATTGTGGACATGGATGTCATGATGGGGCACGAATCTACCCTCCTGTAAGTGTTGAAAATTACTGTCGACTTGACTTGTTGCCTTTTTGTTTTGCCAGTACAACAACTGTTGCAACAACAATAACAATTACATACATACAAGTACATACAGATATGTATGTGTAGTGTACAAACATGAACATGCACATACATAACGGGATGTGAGTGTGTTGAAAGTTATTACGGGTTCCGGACGACGGACCTCGGCGTATGGCACCTCCTAGACGGGAACCAAAGGCTCCTTAATGGGCAAAATTACTGTTTACAAGTGGAGCAGGGCGCCACTTGGCGCTCCAACGGTGCTCCCGGGTAGAGTGCAAGTTTCGTGTTAAAATAATAAACACATAGCAAAAATTGTAGCGTAGCATGTGTGGCAAGCAGTCTGCATAATTCCATTACAAAGCTACACACACTTAACACACGCACATTCGCAAACACACACACACACACACACTTACTTCCTATTTTTCCATCCGCCCCCCGCCTAGCTGCACGCATACACATAAACCATAAACTATTTTAAAAACAATATTTTTCCACAAGCTTCCAACTTTAGTTCACACGCTAAAGTTTTTATTTGACATACCCTGTAAACATATGCCGAAAATATAGACAAATTGATCAACAAAGAAACATACATTAATACTCAGATAAATTATAACTTAAGCCATAGATCAAGATAAGATTTTGTAAACTTTAATCAACTTTGTTTATTTTATTTTATTTTTTTTAATGTATTTAGTAAAAATTTTAATTAATGTAAGCGACGCATATTTCGATCCAAGACGATCCAAGTTTTTAACCATTTTTTCAGTTTAAAAATGTACCAATTTTAATTTAACTTATTATTAAATAATAATTAAAATAAAAGAAACGAATTTCTCAACATTAATACGAAGTTTAAATGAGATGATATTTTTGCGTAGATTTTAAATCCAACTTTTGCCTGATTGCCTAAGTTGCCAATATAAATAAAATTTATCTAATAAATGTTCATATTTTTACAGCGTATCTGGTAGTCAAGCTTCTTCGATTCGAGCAATTGCTATATGTTGTTATTGTGCAGAAATTTTGCATTTTAAATTGCCAGACAGCGAAATGCCGTGGCAAGTTTAAACAATTACTTCAACGACAGCAGCAACAACTGCAATAAGTGAGGCACAATATGAAATTATTCTAATGACAATTAGTGTTAATTGTCACTTACGGTACTCTGGTATTATAATACGTGTGTATTGCGATTGTAAGTGTAATTGTAATTGTAATTGTAATTTGCCATGCTTAGCGAGAGCAAATTTGCATTTAAAATGAGTTCATCTTGCTTTTGTTGGCGCTTTTGTTTGTGTAAATTTATAATTTTACAATTTGAGTTTTCGAAAATATTTACAAGTGGAGGCTAAGCAAATAACGACATGAAAGACAATGGGCGAAGTCTTCGCATTAATGCATAAATTCTAATTACTTAATTATTTGCATAAATCAAAGTTTTGCTCAAGTGCCTTTAGCCCAGTCCAAGCCCCTCTACCCATACTCCTCATTGTGCCATTAATTTTAATGCCAAAAGACATTTTCCTCCATTTATTGAAAAGGCACTTAAAAAAGTTGTCTCCTACCCTATTGGAATTGCGGATAAATGAAATTTTCCCCAAGCTACTTAATGACAATTTTATGTAGTTCGTCAAGTTGTCGCTATTCGTGTTTTATGAGCGCAAATCAATTTGGGTCTGGGGTATAAATACAATGTGGGTGGTGCGTGGCATGCAGGGCAATTAAAAGGTAAAAGATTTAATTAAACTCGTTTGGGGAATAGCGATTGCCTCTTCCTCTCGCTATTGTTTTCCCGAAATAAATTGAAATCCATTTATTAACATTAATGTGGGATTGTATTATGCCATCAACAACGAGAGATTTTCCCCGATTAGCATGCATATAACAAAGCAGTTAGGCGGCATTAAAAAGTTTTCGAATCGGCTGTAACAGAATGTATCTGTAGCTCTTAGACGCCGCCCATAAACGCCAATTGTGCGTAAGAGTAATGAGTGCTCATTCATATTGTGCATACCTTATTGAGCAGTGTCCAAAAGCGCATAAAAGTCATAAAAAATTGGGTTTAGTTGACGTAAATTTAAATCGAGCAAACTTGAAGGAATTCGTGAATAATATTGTATTTTATCTCTTTGCTATAATGCAAAGTGATTTTCTTTTAAAGAAGACGGACAAACTCATTCAAACTCAAAAACCGGTCTGGGCGCGGTTACATTAGCAAGCGAAAAGGCAGCCAGAATCAAGGAATCAGGGAATCAGGGAATCAAGGAATCAAATTGAAATGACGCAGTTAATGGCATTTATGGTTTATACGCATTTTATTATTATGCGACTTCGATTCGATTCCCTAATGTCTCTCTCTCTCCCTCTCCCTCCTAATACTTTGCAATTTTCCAACATTTTCCACTTTTGGCCATTTCATTTCATTTCGCCGGAGAAGTAGGGTGACCAACTGACGCCAGTTACGCCCCACCCCTTCCTTATTGCAGTCTGTCTCCGGCGCGACTCTTTTTGGCCAATTGGTAATTTTGTTATTAGTCACGCTCTTTGCGCTTCATTAATGTTCATTACACACAAATGAACCCACATCGATTGATATTTCACGTCGTCTGGCGGTTTGCACTGACTGTAATTTATTCTCTCCCGCCGCCCCGACGCCCCTCAGCCCACTCAGCCCCCTCAGATGTCACCGTATTAACCCCTCGCCTCATTGTGGTTGACGTTTTTTGCGGTGTGCAATAAATGCGCTTTATTTAGCTGGCTGGCACTTTTTTATTTTATTTATTTATATGGCCAAAAGGGTTGGTTCCGCTTCACAAACATTTAATTATAAAAATAAACATTTAACTATAGAACACACTGAACAAAAAAAATATAGATGGGACGTGCAGTCAAAACAGCTTTTTAAACAACAAAAAGTTATGTAGTTGAGTAGGGCTATAGCTCTTGGAAAGGTATCTTTTAATACAGTTTTTTTTTACCATTTTATTTTAAGAATATTTAATATTCTTATAGATTGCATTAAAATTAAGTAGAATGAAATAAACTAAAACTGAATAAAAGATATTAGAATGTAATTAATTATATAGAATAAAGAAAATTAGAAAAGAATAAAATGAAAAAATATATAATAGAATAGAGTTGAATAAAGTATAGTAGAATAAAATGGATTGGGCTAAAAAATTATATATTGGAATAGAATAGAATAAAATAAAATAGAACAGAATATGAAAAAGATTTAAATGACATTATTATTTGAACAAAATGCAATTTTTTCCAGTTAAGCTTTTAGAACCTAACTTATTCCATCTATAAACTTAAAGATATATAACTTATATTTTGTTTAACTAGCTCATATTTATCAATTTTAACAATCTTAAGTGTGATCAACATATTCAATAAATTATTCTCTCAGTGTACTATTTATTTAGCAAATTTTCTAGAATTGAACTTTGAACTTTTTTCGGTTATGCGTCACATATGCCAGAAGGGCGAAGTTTGAGCTTACTTCTAGGGGTTTATTTCTGTCTCAGAAATGGCAGCGGAAAAAGAAAATAAAATTTATTGACGCTGCCTTTTGTGCACGCTTAATTGAACATTGGCAACTTGAAAGGCAGATTGAACGGCATATCGACTGATAGACTGATTGACTGGTTGACTGTTTGACTGAAGCCGCTGTGGCAAACAATTTTTGTATATGGCCTTTACGAGACGAAAATATGAACAAAAGTTATTTAAATGGGCATTTCGTTATGCGCTTAAACAGCTGGAAATTTTGGTTTTCCCTGCCCCTGGTGGGTATATTAAAAACACAGGCACTCTTCTTAGTTTTTTCCTTATTTCGTTGTGTGCTCGTATTCTCCTCTTTTTATTTTGGGCTAATTTGGTTACCTAATATAAAAATTGGTTGGCCCAAGGGGTTGTGCCAGCAGGCTCCGAGCAGGGTTGATTATGCCACTTGAACAGCTTAGGTTAAAACCATATGGTTGGCTTCAGTGCGCTTTGAAGTGGCATGGAAAATATGATAAGCATATTAATATATTTTCTTTTTTTACGGTCCTGTAGCAAGCAAAAAACTGATTGAAAAACTGAAAGAAAAAATACTCCGAATAGGATAAGCCATAAATATTGCGTTAAAGAGCCAAGACCTTAAGTAGAATAGAATAGTTCGTTTATTAAAGAGAGAAATATTTGAAATATTTCCATTTAATTTGCTTATTAGATTTCAATTGCTTGATTTGTAAACTTGTTAAGCATTTTAATTTGCCGCTTATTAGGTGAGGGCAAAACATTGCCAACAATTAATAAATTTTTAAGTGCAAGTCAAATTATGATTCGCTTGACCTCAACCTCAAGTCCCTACCGCTTTCTCCTTCACGGCACGAGGGCGCACACCTGCAATCGCATACAAATTCATTATTAATTTAACTACCCTTGGCTAAATACTTCCCCTGCTGCTTTGCTGCTTTGCACCTTTGCACCCCTGTGCCACAACAAATGGCGCTTAATTTGTCCAATGCCTGCGACTCTGCCGCCCTCTGTGACCCAGGAGCTGCTCACGTTCAATATAGTTGCAAGTTTAAAGTTTGCAAAAATATTTAACGCGCGAGTGCAGTAAGATGCAAAACACCTTAACTGGAAAATTGTTCAAAAGGCAAACGAAAATAGGGAAAATTGAGAGAAAAGAGTGCCAAGTAAACTAGTCGGAAGGGCTACAGTCGAAGGCAACATTGTGGGATTTAAATATTATTTCTGGAGTGCTAAACACACATAGAGATGGATATAATTTAAAAATATTTATAAATTATTATAAGCAGCGCAGCCGCTCTTCTTACTTTGTGATCAAGGCAAAGCCAGCAATATTGTTTATTCAATAACTTTCCCATTTATTAACTGATTCCAATGCGCTTTTCAGGATAGATAAATATAATGATAGAGAGTATACAATTCCGATAAAAGCCTTTTATGTTCAATTTGACGCTTGATATTTGATTGATGTTGCTTCTGTTGTTTCCAAGATCTCAGCGTTAATCCAGACAGACATATGATGCAGTTTTAGATCTTGTTGTATATGCACTTGACATATAATTTGTATGATCAAAATGCACTATTCCCTATTTAGGAGACATTGCTGGGTATATGAATAGTGGAAGATTGTTGCCAAAGTAGAGTAAAATACAGCACAAATGTAAAGGAAGAAGGAAACAAAAGTAACAGCCAAATTTGCCAAGTTTTGTGAAAACTTAAGCCAACTGAAAAGGCCAAAAGCAGAACTAGAACAGAACTAGCCAGGGCCAGAAAGAACGAGAGAGAGATAGGGAGAGAGAGAGAGAACAAGCAACAAAAATTCATTAAAAGTTTGCATTGTGCTAAAAAAATTACGAAAAATCAGCAACAGCAGCAGAGTAAACAACAGCAACAACTACTTTATTCATTGCGAACTAATTTGTCTGGGCGATTTAGCAAAAGATTTTGGCTAACCCCCCTGCCCCCTTGCCTTTCACACAATGCCCTACAACTTGGCCCAATGCCCGTTGATGACGCGACAAAACCCAATTAATACGCCAGACAAATAAAATAGTCCATCTGCCGCTGCCCCACAACAAACAAGCCCAATCCTCCAATCCCATAGATAGAGAGTTGTCGGAAAAACCGTTTAGATAGAGCAATAACCAAATGTGTCTACACACACGCACACACGCATAATATTTTCATCTGCTTCTTTTCGGCTCTTCGCCTTAGCCCCATGTTCTCAATGTGTGCATTTGTATGTGTGCTAATATATGTGTGGCCATACGTATTATGTGCGGTTTTCCTAGTGCCGATTGTCGCGCGTCTTTGTCGCCATATATGAGTATCTAGCTTCGAATGTGTGCGTTAGTGTGTGTGTGTGTGTGTGTATATCTGTGTGCCTCTGAGTATTTGTATTTGTGGCTTGGTGCCGTCGCTTGTTTGCTTAAGTTAAGCAGAAAGTTTTCTTTAAGATTTACGCTTAAGTTTTACGTGATAAAACTTTTATCACTACGACTTTTTCTTTTCGAATGATGCTGATGCCGATGCCGATGTTGTTCTTGTTGTTCCTCCTCCCTGCCCCTCTATCCGTCTGTCTGTCTGTCTATTGTCTACCAATATCAATGTCGAGGAGTGATGCGATTTTAGTAGAGCTCTTTTGGCTCACGCCAATCGACAGTGGTGTCTCTTCAAGGGGAGTTAGCAATGCGAAGTCAGCTCAGATTTATATAATTGAAATAGCTGCTAGTCATAGTGAGATAGTCACTTTAGCTAATAATAAACATTATATAAATATTATATTAATTATTAAATATTTAAGGATTACAATTCTTTACGTGAATATTATTCTTCTCAGATTTATATAATTGAAATAGCTGCGAGTCATAGTGACAGTCACTTTAGCTATAGTATTAGCATTATCATAATATTTTATTATAAATGTATTTTAAGCATAGAATCAGTACATCAATAGAATGTACTATAACAACACATGTATGTATATGAAATGTAGCCAAATAATAATAATAATAATATTTTATTAAAATTATATTAATTATTAAATATTTTAGGATTTAAATTCTTTATGTGAATATTATTCTTCTCAGATGTATATAATTGAAATAGCATAGTCACTTTAGCTAATACCATATATTATATTAATTGCCTATTAAATATTTTAGGATTTAAATTCCTTTAAGTGAATATTTTTCCTCTTGAAATATAAAAGTAAATAATCTCAACCCTTTCATTTTATTTAATTATTTTCGTAGATATTCCACAATAAATATATTGCAGCAATGTTTTAGGCATTTAATTTAGCTATATTTATTAAATTGTAACTTTAAAGTTTATTATTTTAAATTAGTTTTGAAATGATTCTAGTTTGTTCGTTTAACTTTATAAAAATATAATCGAAATCAAAAATTATCAATAAAATAAATATAAATAAAATGTACATAAATCTATTGATTAATCTCGCAAGCAAATGCTCGTAGGCTCATATGTCTTCCATAAATGTTTTATAGCCTTCGATAAGTTTCGGTATCCGTTGCAGTGTCAATATATTATGTACTGTTCCCCAGCTGTATACACATCTAATAACTGGCTATAAACATATTCTATTCAAATACTTCCGCCTCTGTAAGCGAAATCCCCCTTCAGGCGCTGTGCCGGAGCTGGGCTATACCCTTGTAACCTTATGACTGACTACACAAATTTCTGTTGATATTTGCTCTAGGATATTGCGCCCAACAACTTGTATAACTGCCGCTAGTAGTTATTTGCGATACCCTGCAAAAAATACATATATATACTCGCATAAACCCTCTCAGAAGTTGGAGATTGTACGTGCGTCTTTTGACTCCCCAAGCTGAAATCACTTTAGTATTTTGATGGCAGCGCTTATATCATCAGCTTGCGAAAACTCCAGACATAAGAAACTTTTTATTAACATAAATTATGAGTAGTGTCCCGCTCACACATGCCATAAGTGGGAGATGCTGCCTACGAAGTGAGTGCATAAATTTCACTTGGCGCAAAGTTTTCTGTTTTCTGCTTTCTGGCCAATATATCTATTAAACTGGCTGAACTTACCGTTATGGCAATGTCATGGCTGGCATCGCATGTGTCCAACTTACGCCGGAACCTGAGCACCGTATGCGTGGCATTCTCGTAGCCCAGCATCAGCATGTAATCCTGAGAGGGATCCACAACGGGCTCATTATCGCCATTGCGTGTCACATGACGATCCTGCAAATAGACAAGATAAAAGTGGAGAAAAACTCTGCGTTAGTATGGGGTTTTGCGTATATTAATTAGATGCGAATAATGTAGGAAAAATGCAAGAAAAAAGTAGGAAAATATGTGCAAAAATATTTAATTTTCAGCATACTTTCATGTCATTAACGACAAAATGTGTAATGAGGCATCCCTTTTCCCTTTCTTTCCTTTTCTTCCCTTTCTCCACTTGCTGCCCTTCTCTCCTAGTCAGCTTGTTATTCTGCCTGGTGTTCACTTCTATCTACGCGCATAACTTTCACACACTTTTGCCATTTCGTATCATATTTTTTGTGAAATAATTTAAATTTTTGCAAAAGTTGTCGAGTTGCCTCCCCCCACCCCCAACACTCCGGCTGTCTCTTACTGTTTTGACAGCTTCACCAAGTTAAAGTTGAGTAGTTCTGCCCCTGTCCCAAAAATATAAACAAACCTCTTTTGGTTAAAAATAAAAAGCAACCGACTGAGAAGTTTTCTTTCAGTCTCTCGCTCTTGACTTGTTCGATTCTTTTGCACATGTTGGCCAGGCCTCTACACACATGCCAGATGAGGCTGACTCCGAGCAGTGTCTATGTGTGCAAACACACACCCACACACCCCCATTTAACCCCTTTTCCATCTATATGCAGAACTTGCACACATGTATATTTGCAGGCCCCTGTCGAGCATATATTTTAGAGATGCTTCTTTTGGCAGTGGTTAAACTAAAGACCGAAACAGTAGTGAGGAGTAGGATAAGAAGTGGCAGCATTGCTGCGACTCTGGCCATTTGGGAATAGATCCATCCACTTTTATAGCTGGTTAGCTTTTTATTTTTTATTTTTATACCGGGAGTTAAATGTTAGATTCGCAAAATAATTTCCAAAATAAATGTTTAAAAATAAAGCTTAGACTATTTACGAGTTTGCCGTAAAAAACTAACACATTTATTTGGGATTCAGTTCTTTTGAACTTATAATTATTATTGGCATTTTCAAACCTATTTAATTAAAAACCAACAGACACAAATTTTTATTTCTGATTTAAAGTTTAAAACTATTGATTTATGCTTCTAAAATTTATGTATTTATTTTACTCAAAGGTAATTACAGTTAAGCTATATTTTTATTTATTTATTTTCAGCCGTTTTTAGCTAGTATTTTTCAAATTTATAGCTATTTTTTTAATCAAAATTCTGGCACCACTGAGTGGTGGTACTGTAGGGGTTGCAGGGGTTGCAGTTGGGGGTCTGTTGGTGCCTCTGTGATTGTTGTTGGGGCAGCTGCTCTGGAATATTGGCAGTTGACTGCAAATGGGCGTTATGTTTACCCTGGCACATCCTTCGAGCAGGAGCACAACTTGTTGTCTTGTTGCCTTTTCGGTATGGCAACAATTTTTTGATGATGTTGCCAAAACTCTTAGTTGCCCCCACAGAGCTCCCCTTTCATGCTCTGCTTGGCGCCACGACTTCTGCACTTCGATGGCAACGTAATTGATGCTGATGGAATTTTTGAGTAGTTCTCTATGTAGAAATTTTCAAAAATTTTATTGATTTAATTATATGTAGTTTGCCGTCTGGCGTTTGACTTGCATGAAAGTTTCTTCAGTTTCTTGTTTTTTTTTTATTTTTGTAGTCTGATTGGATTTATTGCATTTATGGTTTTGATTTTACTTTTGAGAGGCTTTTAGAACAAGTGCATGATAGAAATAAAATGCAAAACTCTAACCAAATGTCTGAGGCTTTACAAAAAATTTAAAATGTGCTTGAACTTGTATAGAATTTAGTGAGATAAATACCATAAAGTTGAGCTTAGCAGTTGGTTTGGCATTAAATTCACGCATTTTATATGTCAGAATGTTGATTATTAATAGGCCCTGCCGTCTTTTGTGGTTTCATCATCAATTAAATCACATGTTTCATTATGAAAATGCGAGCCACAGCTGCCGGTCAATATTTTTGATTTAATTCATTTTACATTTGATTTATAATGCTTAATGTTGTGGCATGCCTATGTATCTGCGCCACGAATGATTCATTTGCGGCACTTAAGCATTGATGGCTCAGTCGCCAGCCACTTGCCACATTGGCCAACATTATGGACTGAAACTTTTCTTGGCTAAAACAGCTTACAGCTCACAGCTTACGGTTTACAACTCATGGCTCGCAGTGTTTCCATCATCTAATTACAAGAGAAAATTTTCACACACCTGAGGCTGTTGCAATTAATTTGCCCCAATTTATATCAGCACGCTGCCGATTCCCACAACCCCCCTTGTTGCGTGCTTCAACTTGGCCTAAGTCTGTGTTTGTGTGTGTGTGTGTGTGTTGGCCACAATTACATGCCAGCATTTCATTAATCATATCACACGCTGCGCCATTTGCCATTTAGCTGGGCTAATTAAAAGTTCGCACAAAACATTCAACATAAATATCAGCTAAATTTATACTATACGCTATCTATACGCACACATGCAAGCATGCATATAGAGCATATATTTTGTATCTATGTTGGTTTGTCGGTCTATTCGACTGTCTGTCTGTCTGTCGGTCTGTCCGCTTTGCAATCTACAAACGCATAATTCAAGATCTGTAACGCACAGTTCCGCTGCCGCTGCCATCGCTGTTCTGCGCAGTTTCCCTTTTAATTTTACATTATCTACCTCTACACACATACTCTACACACATACATCTACAAAGACTCGCACACACACACACACACATTCGTACACCTTGACATGTTTCTCGCTTATCGCAACAGCAGCCCAAAAGTCGCGTCGCAGCGCATCGCGCATACGTCGCGTATGCCAGCAGAAACAGAGAGACACAGATAAACAGAGATAGAGAGACAGAGAGAGAGAGAGAGAGAGAGAGAGCGTTGAGCGTACTACAAACTGTGACGGAAATTAAAAATACGCGCTGCAATGTTGCAAGCACCCAAGCGACGTTATCAAAATCAGCGTGTGCGTGGTCGTGGGGGCGTGGCGCGGGGGAACTTCAGGGTCGAGGGGTTAACAGTTAAGAGCATGGCTGAGGAGCGGGCTTTGCTCTGCGGGTGACTCGTTGTGGGGGTAATTATGCAAAAGGAAGGCGCATAAATTTGCAATATTCTCTGGCTGCCATTGCTGCTTACTGCCTCTCTTCTCTCTTTATCTCTCTCTCTCTCTCTTTCTCTATCTACTGTTTCTGCTCGCTGCTGCTCACAAAAATGTCTCAAATGCCAACGACGTTTTAACTGCTCACACAACTTTTTTATTATGCGTGCAGCTCAAGTGCCAGAACCCCGGTTTTATCAAAGGTAATGTGCGAATTTTCTGCTCGTTTGCAACAAGTGATCTCAGTATTTATCTTCAAAGTAGAGCTGGTAAATATCAATGTCAATATCGTTAATCGATATATAATAATATATATATATACAAACGATCAATTGAGAATTTGAATATAGTTGCATTTTTCTTTTTTAATTAAATATACAAATAAATAAAATCTATTAAAAATGTAGTTATTGCCTAAGAATTTCGCATTTGAACATTTATAAAACTTGAGATTATCGTAAATATATCGAAACATCAATATTGATATTGTCAATATTGAAATTTTACTTTACATCGGAAATAGATATATACAATTAATGTTCTTTTTTTTAGTAATTCTTCATAAAGTATATTTATAAAAACTTTAAGTTTTATTTGTATTTTTTACTTATTTTTAATGAAGAAGAATTTGTGTCATAATTAAAATAAGATTTTGACGTACAGCTCGTTGGTAATATCCCCAGTTAGAGTGTTAAATGCTTCGAATATGGCGGCGGGTTCATGTCAGGCTTTCGTTCATTTTAAGTTGCATGCCACGATTGCGACGCGTCGTTGCCATGGAGGGAGTAAGTCGGAAGCAATGTAGAGTCGAAGTAGGAGTAGGAGTAGGAGTAGAAGTGGCAGTGGGAGGAGCTTTGCGTTCCTTTAGGGACTTGGTCCTGCGTAGCGGTTGTCGTTGTCAACGCACACGTTTTTTTAATTGCTGAAATTTTATCACACCTTCATGGTTCGCAGGACTCGTAAATTGTAATCCTTGTGTGCCGAGCTCGACTTTGGCCCGGCTACTTCTGCCTTCTGCCTTCTGGCTGAACGATGACGCGTCTTTGGCTGCAAGATTTGCCCTTCGGTTCGCCCTCACTGCTGTCATTAACGTCGGCTGGCTCTTAAGCATTTAATAGCCTTGTCAAGACTTTAATGCCTTTTTAGCAGCAGCCCCGCCCCCCCTGCCTACTACCACTGCCACTAATATGTGGAAAAAAGAGTGTAAAGTTCTTAAAGTGGGAGGGAAATCAATAAAAGCAGCGGCAAATTAAGCACCTTTGCTGCCTCTGAACTGAATGAGCGCAGAACCCGCAACGCTGGAATTTAATAGGATTATGCAACGTTGACAGAGAAGCAAACAAACTTATGCAAAGCCTCTGTCATTGCACTTAAGAGCAGAGTGTACAGTACACAGAAGACGCTGCCCCTCCCACACGCCCCCCCTCCATTATTTCCCCCCTGCAAATGGCGTGTGCCTTGAACCCTTTCGGCATCATAACATGCGCCTAATTGTGCTGATTTTCGCTTGATGAAAACTTTGCACAAATACACACACACACACACACACTCACACACACACGAACATTCAGAGGACCAACAAATCAGGCCATCAAGAACAGAGACGTGGGCGTGGCAAGTCGCAAGTTTTGTTGCGCCAAAAACAAACTTTGGCAATTTATGATAATTCAACGTCAGCTGGGACAGTTCAGTGTTCACTGTACAGCATGCAGTGTTCAGTGTTCACTGTTCAGTTGAGTTTAGTGTACACTTGATGTGAAGTGCTCATAGCAGAGGGCTGGAGGCGGAATCAAGGCTCAAGCTGCCATGACTTGGATGCTGCTAATGTAAGCTGGCAATTTGGGGGCCAAGGAGTTAGGGCTGACTGGCAGGCAGTCAACCATCAACAACAACTGACAGCTGGCTAACGGCAAAGAGAGAGAGAGAGAGAGAGAGAGAGAGAGAGAGAGAGAGAGAGAGAGATGGCCAGAGTGTGAGAGATTGAGCCTTAAAATATGCTCGCAGCTCACATTAAACTTATTACCCCCACAACAGAGAGCCCTTTAACCCTACACATGCTAATGCCGTGTCTCGTTAGCTCAGATTTTGTCTACAGCAAAAGGGTTGAAACATAAAAAGTCTGGGTTATCTATAGAAGTGTTCAGATATCTATCTAAAAATAAGTATATATGCATAAATATGGTCAGCACAAATGCATTTCAACTAATTTAATTATTAAATTATTAAATTCAAATTCTATTTGGAATATTGTCTTATTGCAATCAAGTTTCTCTCAGTGCACTCTTCACATAAATTGCAACAGTGGGTCGACTGGCGAGTTATTGTCATGTGTGGCCATGGCGGCGTCTTCTAAAGTGCAGCAGCTGAAGTTTTGAGAAAGGTTCTCAAAATGCCGTCCGACAGTTGTGATTTATATGCTGTATGTGCTCATGGCACTCAAGAGAGGCCAACGAGCCAAGAAGTTCCTTCAGAGATGAGCTGCAGAGCAGCAGGTGAGCGTAGGCAGCGTTATAGCCATTAGATGGCATGTGAAACTCTCTCTCTCTCTCACCAAGCCACACTAGACTTGGTTAAGTGAACAGTTTCTTCTGCTGAAAGTGGCAGATTTTTCTCAACCCGCCATAGATCTTGGCAGCTGGAAGGGGTAAGTGCTTCCGTTGAAATTACATTTTGTAAAATGTTAAGCAAGTTAGCAGTGCACAAAGCACACTAAATGAGCTATTGGAGTCTAAGTTATCAGTTTTAATATTTCTTTAATTGTTAGTAATATTTTTATATAGTAAATAAATAGAATTTTGAATAATTTCTTTTATGTGTCTACAAATTGGCAATTTACCAGTTTTAATTGTGTATTTTCAGCTACAGTTAAATGGCAAAAATAAATAAACTTATCTAATACAATTCGCGAAGATAAAAAAAAGGTTGTTCTAAACTGTCAACAATCCTTTATAAGTATCAAAATTAATGCGTTACATACATAAGAGTTATGTAAATAAATTAATGCTTAATTGCATCAACAGATTTCGCTTTAAAATTAATTTAGCCTGAAGTCAAGTAGAAAACAATTTAACCGTAAAAAGTAGCATACAAATTCTCGATCTTCCCGTTTTCCCAAATTAGTAATTCAAATAAATTTGATAAATTATAAATATGCATCGATCATGTACCACTTTAAATTCAGTCCTATCAAACTGTCAATGTATCGTGGCCACTTTCAAATCAGCCCTCTCTGCTTTCAGCCAAGTATCTATCATCTTGTGCCATTTGCCTGTATCTAAGGCATGCACAATTTCTCTGGCATTGTAAATTGTTTTCCTGCGAACCTCGGCTCTCCTCCGGTCCCCATTCTGTGTCCTGCTGTCGGTTATGGTCTTGCATTATTTGTAGCTATGTTAAAAGGCGCTGTGGTATAACATTCGGCTTACGAGCTGACGATGTTGAAGTCAGCAACAGCAGCAGCAGCTGATGTCTCATGTATGTATAATAGATTACGCATACGCCATGTCTGCCGGCTCGGCTATGCCACAAAAAGCGTTTGCCAGACACCACCATGCCCCATGCCTCAACAGAGTCTCAATCTCAATCTCAATCAGAGTCAAGTCAAATGTCTGCAATGCTGATTATGCTGATTATGTTATTGGTATTGGCTGGCTTCTGATTTTGCCCTGTGTGGCAAATTATCGCTGCGAGCGACTGTATCAATTAATATGGTTAAAATCTCTTGCTTAAGTGCAAACTTTGAGCTGCCTGCCAAATGAAATCGTTGCAGTAACAGCCAAGAGTCTGTCCATCTGCCTGTCTTTTTGTTTGCTTTCGGGCTGGCAGTCTCTGCCTGGATGCAAGTGCTGTTTGCCGACCCCCATCTTATCTATTGGCATAAATGCAGACACTGCAAATTGCCAGTTAATATTTTATAAAAGCAAACAGCAACAAATTGTGCAATGCCAACCACAAAATACTAAATGCTCCCAAGATGCAGGCTCAGAGTACTTCGCAGTGTTTAACTCTCTCTCTCTCTGTCTCTGTTTGCTTGTCAGGCATTTAATCAATATTAAAACAGTCTGAATAGATTTAAATTGCAATATTCGCACTCACAACTACAGTTAAATATTCTATAAAAAGCAGTAGCTGTGCCAATTGTTCAAAACGTTTTTTCTTTTACTGTTTAAACTGTGTGACCTATAAATATGATTAAATCTATATGTACACATATTCAATTATACTATATGTTTTTATTCGCTTTTGTTGCAGCGCAGTGCAGCGCAAACAATTAAAGTTATTGAACAGAATCCGAAAAAAATTGTAGCTTGTGGATTTATCGAAATTAACAGTAATAACTAAAAAAGTGAATCAGCCATGACACAATTGGAAAATGTCTAAAAGCCGATTTTAAACTCGAACTAGCTTGTATGTGTTTTTCATTTAATTAACTATAAAAAACCGTTTTAAAAAATTGATAATATTAAATCAAATACTAAGCTTCTTAGTTTTTTTTTTAAGTACTTATATGTATTACATCAAAATCGCAGTCTTTTTCAATGTAACATTTAAAATAATTTTGCTTTTTTTTTTTAATGGCATAAATTATTTAATAATAAAAACTAAATCTACTTATTTTTTTATTATATTACAGCTTTGAATTTTCTGCTTAATTATTTATATTGTATAATTAATTAATCGATTAATCAAAATAAACAGTAATAACTAAATAAGAGTATTAGCCATGACATAATTAGAAAATGTATTATTAAATTGAATAAATTAAGACTAAATGCCTTTGAAAAATGGGAAATACAGGGCTATTTTTTTTTTATACATATTACTATACTTGAAAATAATTTTTCTCATTCAATGCAATATTTCAAATTATTTAAAATTTTGTTTTGCTTTACTGGCACAAATTATTTAACAGCAAAAACTCAAGCTAATCGGTTTTTTTCCAGAAATTAAATTACATCTCAGAATTTCCTGCCTATTTATTTATGCATTACTTCAATTGCACTTGAGCAAATCATTAACTTCCTCTCTAGCAATTAACTTAGGAATTTGCATAAATAATAAGTGCATTAAAATTAAATTTGTTACTTTCGCAACCCCCGCGTATGTGCATAACAAACTAAGTTCGCTCTCCACAGGGCGCAGTTTGCCTTTTTGGTCCGCATCTTCAGTTCAGACGGGTCTTTATCTTTTTGTTGTGCCATTTGGTGTTTAGACCGCAATCTCAGTGATTTACCCCTGGGACACTTTCAGCCCAACCCATTTGCATTAAAACAATATTTGAAGGGCTGAACCCTTTGAGCCCGCCTCACCCTTACCCTCTCCCTGCCCCACCCAATTAACGTCATGTAAGCAAACCCACTTAGCTGGTACCCACTGTAGTTGACTCATGCAGCATATCAAAACCGACTGTCAAGCAAATTCAATTAACAAACTTTGCACGTCACTCAAAATTAACTCGGGGAGCGCGTCGAGCCATCATTTTCACTATGCTCTACTTATCCAACTTCCCGATCTGCACCCCGCCTTGCACCCCTTTTGACTGTACGTACTACTCCCTGTTGACAAATACCACAACAAAAAATAATATCGCATTAAAATAAAAGATATGATGACGCAAAAAAGCACTGAGAAATTACAGAGGAGACTATTTCATATCACTTTCAATTGTCCAGCTGCTGACGCCCCAGCGTTTCTGATGTTGCTGCTGCGGGCACGCCCCCTTGGGAGGCAGCCACCCCCACAGCTGTGGCATTATACAATAATGCGTTTTCATAGTAAAATCAAATGAAATTATAACGGAGAAAAATATCCATACACTACGCAAGTAAAGACGAAAAATTGTATTTGTCATATTGTTAAGCTGATGGATGTCAGTTTTGTTGCGATGCTCTTCATGTTGATTTTCTGATTCCTCTGCTTTTGTCAGCAGTTGACATCTGTACACCTAAAGAAATGAAGCGTACCTCTCAAAATTATACATTTGCACATTTTATAACTTTAAAATATTGTTAAAATTAAAAGTTGTTATTATATTTAAATAGTCTCCTATCTAGCATGTTTAGTTTAATTAAAAACGATCTAAAATGTATTTAAAATAATATAGCATGAAGCATTGATTAACTTAGCATATTCAGAGCTTAATTATTAAGTTATTATTAAGTTAATATTTGTTCACTTAAAAAATAAAGTTTGAATATATTTTCTTAAATTTGATGATGTTAAGTGAAGATCAGAATTAAATGAATTGCATTTCCTAGATGCGAATTTTTTGATATGACCTTTTATGGTTTATTAGATATGACCTAATATGTAAAAATGTCAAAAAAAAAGGCTAGATTAATTAACATAACGTGTTAATTTTCGATACAGTTTTAGGACTTTCTTGAATATTTATAACAATGTCATTTGTTCTCAATTGTCATTTATGATAAACAAAAATACGCAACACAATAAATAAATTATTTAATGAGAATCATTAAAAGGCTCCAGAAAACCCCTATTTTAAATCAAATTAACCTCAGCCTTTATAAACAATAATGCAAAAAATCTCATACTATTTTGGTATTAGAGATATATGAAACTGCTCGAAAAATTTGAATAAAGTGCGGCCCTTTAAGGTTTATTATACGATTTTAAAGTATTTGAAAACGATTGACGTTATTAATAGTTTAAATAAAAGATTTAAAGTTGCCCCCAAATAATATCAATACATTGCAAGATGATGGCAACACTCATAAAAACCTATCAAGCCAATGCAAAGATCTTATCAAATAATTCTTGCAGTGTAATCGTGTGGGTGTCAGTTGCTTTTTGGTAGTCTCTGCTGCTGTTTGTATATTGAGACCACTTTTTAAATGCGATGTGTAACGGCTGCCATCGAAATCTGTTGAATGTAACACAGACAGACGCAGACAAGGACAGAGGCGGAGAGTGAGAGTAAGAGTGAGCGAAAGAATAAGAGAGAGGGAGAGAGAGACCCGAAACTAAAAGCAAATTCAAATAAATTTAAAATCCCCTTGTGCATTTTTAGCGCGCTGAGTCGAACCTCAGCCTCTGGGTGGTCTGTGTGTCTGCGGCTGTGTGTGTGTGTTTCTCTGAGTGTATCTGACTGGCTACGTGTCGTTTAGCATAAAGGCAGAGTGTGGCTGCTGCAAGGGTTGGCGGGGGTGGGTTGGGGGTGGGAGTCGAGGGCCGGGCCGCCCTTAAGGGCTGCATTTATGACACTCCATTTGTCAGGCGAATGAAATGACGACGAATGGATATGAAAGTGTGCAGAAACTGAAGCTGGGTTTGGGCTTGAATTCGGTATTGGCAGTGGCATTGACTCTGTGCTTAGCTCACTGACGGAGAGACGGATCGACAGAGGGACAGACACAGTTTGCCAGCGCAATTCAATTGCGTTGATTCGTTTTTTTGTTGTTTGCAACTTCCGGGGGTTTATCTCTTTTTGCTGCATGTTTTTTGTTTTTGTTCAAGCCAAAAACAGCTGACAGAGATTGACGAAACCCGCCCGAAAAGTGTTTTGTTCTAAAATTGTTGTGTGTTTGGCAATGCTGACATTGACGTTTATTAAGCGCTTTTGACACTTTTGCCGCAGCGTTATCTGCCGGTCCCTCCAACCCCCTGCCTCCCTCCCCCAGTCTGCTTATATCTGCATCTGCTACACCCTAATAACACTCCATGCCTCTCCACTCAATCCCACTCAACCACTCAACGTCACATGCAGCGGTGGTGCAGACGACGTCAACGTCAACTTCAACATCTACGTCTGTATTTTAAAAACCGTTTGGCATTAATGTTTGTGCAAAATTATTTTAATGAGCTCTTCGCGGTGGCCGGAAAATGTTAGACTGTTACATTGGTGGTTGGGTGGTTGGGTGTTTGGGTGGTTGGGTGGTGTGGTGGTAGACTATTGCTCCACATTCCTATACAGCAGTCATACTTTGCTTGGCTTTTGTGCGAGCATTTGATAAACTGCCAACCCCAAGCGCCATCAGTTCATCAGTTCAGCTGGAGTTCAGTGCAGACACAAAGGCAATGTCAACTGGTCTACAAAAAATGCACAATACAGCACTAAAGGTCAGACGATTTCAGTCACAATTGTCACTCCGATATATGTATGTGTGGAAAGTTGGTGCAGGCAGCAAAGGGAATCAAGCGAATAAGAAGATAAAACAGAAATAGAAAATATGCAGAAAATAATAGACTGTGAACAGAATATGAATGGCTTACTTTGCTATTTACATGTCAAGCATTTTATTTAAATTTAATTTAGTTAAATTTTCAACCATTGAAAAATTAAAATAAAAGTGACAAAATCATCACTAATTAAAATATTAATAATTATATAATATTATACTGTATTATATTTTAATAATATATTTTTAATTTATTTCATTTCAAACAACATTTATATATTTTATTCAATTTTCGTTAAATTGTACTTATATTTATTGAAAGCAATTTATATAAATTAAATTTCTTTATTTCACTTTATTTTAATTTTAATTTTAATAGTGTTTTAATTAAATTTTATTTTGAATTTGTTACAATAGTATTTAATTTTAATGTTGATTAAATGTTAATTTTGTTTTGATTAAATTAAATTCAATTTGCATATAATTTTAATCAAATAAATTTGGAATTTCTTATTTAAATGTAATTTTATATAATTTTGTTTTGGTTTAGGTTTGTCAATATTGACAATTTTGCCGCCTGTTAGGCTTGGGCAAATCCAAATTACGCACAAGCTCACGTCCTTTTTATTTTTATAGCCTACTTTTGTGAGCTCAAATACGCACATATATAAATATATAAAAAGTATAAAAACGAAATGCTCATTTCCCTGGCAAAGACACAAATCCTTTGCCTAATTACTTGTCTGGCTTTGGGCAACATCAACAGAAGCAAAGCTCGTTTCATTTTTTTCATTTTTTTTTCGTTTTTTTGGGCAATTTCCGCACAACTCCCGCTGTTGCCTGCTGTTGCTTCCCTTGGCATTATTAAGGCTATAAATCCATGATCGCTTTGATATGAGTTGGCCTTTCTTTTATATTTTATTTCATTTTTATAAATGCCCAAACGTGCGCGTCAGCCGGAGCTCTTGTGCTCCAATTTCAAGGCAAATTTACGAAGGGCGCAAAAGTCCAAAACACAACGTGGAGGCAGAATGCAAAAAATACTTTACATAGGCAGATAAAAAATGTAAATATCATTGTTTGCGTCATAGTCCAGAATGAACTGTAGCAGCCGGGTTATGGCGCCATAGGTAGGCGTTGAAGGGGCGGTGAAGGGGTGGTGAAGATGTTTTTGAACTTGGGCGCAAAAAAGGTTAACAACGACATTTGCCATTGTTTTCGCCTTGGCATACACAACCCTCGAGCGCTTTTACGCTCCCATTCTCCGCCCTCTCTAAGTTTCTTTATACGTCTCTGATTTTTTTTTGGGGCCCCTTCTGCCACCCCCTCTTAAAAATATGCCCCAGGGAATGAACACCTTATCGCAACTTATTGCATCCGCCGGCAACAATTTGGAAAGACGGCCTTGTTGTTGTGTTCACAACGGTACTTCCCCTTTCTTGGACAATTCCGTTTTACACACACACAAATACGCACACTCATACAATTTCACTTTAACTGTGTGTGTGTGAATCGTGTTGTTGTTGCTGTTGTTGTTGTGTTGCTTTGCCCTGTGGCGTCTGCGAAAAACGTTTTAATTACATTTGTATGTTAAAACTTCAATTGACGTTCAGCTCCTGTCCCCGCCCTCTCCCGCTACGCCCTGCGCTCCAACACGTCGCCCCAAACGCTTTTGAACTTTAACAGGGTTGTGTGCAAGTGTGTGTGCGTGGGAGTGTCTGTGTGTGTGTAGGTGTGTGTGTGTGTGTGGGCTATTTGGGATATAACTAGATCGTTATGTAAGACGTTTTTGATGTAGGTAAAAGGCAATTTGATATTCGTTGGTTTGTTTTTATGCGCTGCCAAGGGATGGGCCAGACGGAGAGGGGGCGGTGCGGGGGCGGGGGCGGTTTGTTTAGCTTGTACTCAATTTAATTTTACTAAACTGTCAAATCAAAAGCTAGAAACACAAGCTCCTGCTCGAGAGCAAGCCAAATTAACCAAGCGCTTAAAGTCAGCTCGGGGCCTTGGCAAGAGTTTCGCTCTGGTCCTCGGCTGTCAGCTAAAGCGGCTAACACTTGTGTGTGTCAATTTTATTTGATGAAAATACAAACAAACACACAGAGCAGCAGCTGCATATATAGTGTAGAAAGCGTGAGAGAGAGAGAGAGAGAGAGAGAGAGAGAGAGAGAGAGGAGAGAGAGGGGGAGAGAGAGGGAGAGACAGCATGAGTGGCTTGTTGCTATTTGTTGAGCGCCTGATTACTGTCAGGACATCCCAGGCAGGCAGGCGTCCTTTTAGTGCCAAGTGTTATCGGTAAACAAATAAAAAAGCAGCAAGAAGCAGTAGCTGCCAACACACACACACACACACACACATACACACACACACGGCCACATTTGTTAGCTTTCTGTTTGCTTTAAGGATAATTTTACAGCCACATTCGCCTCATGTGTGTGTTTAGTCGTCCCCTACCAATTGAGTTGCTTCTATTGTTCGCATCAATTCCCCAATCTTAATTCACTCAAATTCGATTATTGCTCATGCACTGTGCCCTCTCTCTTTCTCTCTCTCTCTCTCTCCCTCTTTCTCTCTCTGCTTCTCTGCCTTCTCTTTCTTTTGCTGCCTTGCTCATTGAGGTTAAAATAAACTTTCGAAAAGGCTAAGAAGTCATTTATTTTTACGTTTAAATGGTAAGAGCAACAAATGTTAAAAGAAAAACCCACACATAGAGCCAACACACACACATACATATAAAATATACACACACACACACACAGGAAATGGCAAGAGAAGCAACAGTCAAGAACAGCAACAATGAAAACAACGAATAATGGCAGCCGGAAAAGAAACTGCTTAGCAAATCATGCACGAACTGTGTATACCCTGCAATCCTGCTAAGTAATATATAGACTGAACCTTTTATTTAACTGTTTTTTGGTGGTAATAGTTCAAAGATAAATTAAATACAATAAATTATTTATAAATAATATAAATTATTTATAAATAATATAAATTATTTAAATATAAATATTTTAAATGTACTGTAAAAGGAATATACGAAATATTCGGTATAACAAGATGTAAAATAATAGTCTGACATTATTTTCTACCTATCCATAAATCCAGACAAATACAGTTCGCATCGAAGGATATCATCATTTTGTAATAAAACACGAGATGGTTTTTAATAAATTCAAGCAAAGCAACTATTATTTTATGTATGTAATTTTAAAGGCAGTAACCTTTAAGATAAGTGTTCAATTAAATGCCTTAGCTTACTACTGTATTATAATAATCTATTCCACAGAGAAGTTTAAAATGTATACAAAATAATATTTTGAAAATAGTATATACAAACGTGTTTATATATTTAATCCAAATAAATGCAAGTATTTAACTTTTCTGTTCGGTAGGTCAGCTGGATGAATTCTATATATGTATTATATATATATTTCCCCCTCTGGATATTTTGCACCAGATGATTTGAATCGTTCAAATCGCTTAGATTACCTTTATCGTTCAAATATCATATTGTACTTTTAAGATAATTCGTAATAATAATAACAAAATTTTTATTTATTTGTTTTTTTAACGTGAAACTCTTAATTTCACTAAAATCTAATGCATGCGTTAATAATATTAACAAAAAATACAGTTCTTAGTCAACAAGCACATGACACTGCAGCTTAACACCCCAAGAATCACCTAAATCGCAATACTTCAGACCCCAAAGAGCGTGATGGCAACCATCTGCATAATTTGCAGCATAACCCCCAGGAGACTCTTGGACATTTAAGTGGAGTGGCAAGCGCTTGCCCCCTGCCCTGGCAGAGGAATAGATACAAGATACACTTGCACGTATCCAAAACAATTGCCTTACCTGCCAAACAACTCATTGTTAGATTAACTCAATTGCCTCAAAGTGTAGCGCACATGGCGCACCCTAAAAAATAAAATATATATGCATGGCAAGAAGGGAAAGTAAGAGAAAATTCGTATCCATTGGGGGATGTGATATAGCGACTCGACTCTCCTCGAATCGAATCGAAACGAAGCGAACTGAAATGAAATGAAATGCGCCACTCAAGTGTTTTGTGTTGTGTATCTTTTTAAAATGTTACTTCTGTGCAATCGGTTGTCCGATGCCGTAGCTGCCATAGACCAGTTCAGCTGTCTGCAGTCCGCATGGCAGGGCAGGTTCTGTTTCGCCCGAGTCACGCCATGGCGCCCAAATCGACCCCCTCCGCCCTGGCACCCTCAACCGCTAGCCAGCTGGCATTGCCTGTACCTGGAGAGCAATAAAATAAAAATTGAAAACACAAAGGATTTATAGCTTCAATAGGTTTTTTCAAGGAGCTTTCCGCAAGCTGCTCCCCCTTCCTCTCATAGGTGTAGTGCTGGCTGATTGGGGATTGCGGATTCGACAGGCTACACTGAAAACAATAATATTTTCAGTCCATCGCATCTGAAAGATATATATGCGCCGTCTGTGTGTGTATTTGTTGTTTATGTGTGTTGGGTGTGCCACAGATTTTTACTTTACTGATTATTTTTCGCCTTTGCCCTTTGTATCTCTCGTTGGCTCTGTATCCGTGCGGTTGTTTTCTTTTTTACACTGATTGGTGTATTTTCCGTTTGGTTTTGACGCGCCTAGAGCCATGTGGCTTCGGATTTGGTTTTGGCTTTGGTTGTGGCATTGGGATTGGGATTGGGATGTGGCGCCAGCTTTTTACCTTTGGCACATGCAAAAGCAAAACAAAAGGTCTTGCAAATTGAGTTTTGTGGGCGGCGCAGGGAAGGGGGCATGGGCCCAGAAGGTAAGACAGGCGTCAAAAAGGTGTAAATAAATGCGTTGGGAATTCGTCAGGCAGTCGGCAACAACAACAATTTGTTTTTTGTTGCCTTTAATGAGACGGAAACAAAAGTTTTTTCAGGCAACAAATGCTAAAGCTGTTTTGACTTTGACTTTGACTGAAGATTTTTTTTTTTTTTTTTTGGTGAGCAAATATTTTTCTCGTCCTCTTCAGCATTTCTCCTCGTCCCTGTTTGAGAACAATATAAAGTTGTGGCTGTTGTTGGAAAAATAAAAATGAAATTACTTAAAATTTGTCACAATAAGCTAACGCAATGGCCACGGTCTCCTCAGAGTTCTCTTGGGCTAGAGCAAAATCTATGCCACAATGTTTGCCTTTCTGGCCGGCATTCTTGTTGCTTTTGCCTTCCTACTGTTGCCTCTTTTTATTAAAATTGTTTCAAATTGCGGCTGTGCGGGGGAGCGGGGGCAACGCTACCTAGCCGCTTCTAATGGCACAACAAAACAGCACACTAATGGACCATATTGTGCGGTCCGCGTCATTTTTATTGCGAATTTAGGCATCATTAGTTACGGTTTTTTTAATAAAAAACACAAACAGCAAGTACCAAGCATTAGACATGCCACCCAAATACTATTCTTCTCCGCTTTTCTTCGGCCAAAAGTTTGATTTGTGAACATGAAGCGTTCTAAGTGCGCCTTTGGGTGCCATTGTCTGAGGCTCACTCTTTGTGGTCAAGCTTTGTTTACTCCACTTGCCCAACTCAGAACTCAGAGCTCAGAGCCAGCTGAGAACTCAGAACTCGAACTGGGTTGCCTTTAAGTGCCTCGAGCCGACAAAACTTTTCTAAAGTTAGAAATGCGTTCAACAAATGGACAAATGTATTAGCAAGAGGTATTTTTTCGTTCTTTTTGAAATAATTTCTGCCGCTTGAATGCATAACTCAAATCGTACTCATTGTGTCCACAAAAAGAAGACGAATATTATTAAAAAAGGCAAAGCCATTTATTAGACATTTAAAAAAAGAGAAACTTGTAAATTGAATTTGTTCAAGCGTAGCTAAAAGTTTGGTTCAAACTAAATTGAATGTATGTTTTGCTTATTGAATAGAAGTGTTTCTTAAAGGTTGATCACAGTTGGAAATGGTTTTTACAATACTCTATGTAGCTTATAGACACAGTTATTTTACAAAGTGCAAAAGAGTCTATAAAGAATGATCTGTTATGAAGAAGGTGTGGAAGACCCCACAAATTACATATATTTTAGATCTATTAGCGATAGAAATACAATTTTTGATAATTAGGGTTACCTTTGTAGTAAGCAAATCAAGGTTGTTTTAGATATCCGATATCTCCCTCACTCCGCAACAACCACAAATAACCACCAAAAATACAGAATCTAATATTATAAATTTACATATTTGTAATTGTACCTTGCATAAACCTAAGAATTAGAAACAGCGAAGATTTGAAACAGACAATTTGCTAAAATAGGTGGATAGTGAGGAGGGTTATCGTAGCCTTCCGTCCGATTGATCTGCTCTGTCCTTACTGGTTCTTCTAACATTCCAATGACCTACTATAATTTCGTTAAGTAAAACTCTGATTACAAATACGAATATACATTTTGTTTAATTTCTAAATTCATTATTTCTTGGTTGTATTATAAATAGTTTAAATATATTTATACCTTTTTGCATTCTGAACTTTGCCATTAAGTCTGACTGAAAACATTTCAGAGAACACTCCCATAATCTGTTTTTGAATGAACTACCCATGAGTCAGACAACAAATCATCTGCAATATAAATATTTAAGCTACTTTGCTAATGACCTTTATCACATGTTCGGCCTTAATCAAGTCTATAGAAAATGTCATTAAATGCACATAGTTTAGGGGCTTTCGGAGCTGCCGCACCCCTCTGGGGAACACAAAAAGTTAATGCCTAACAAACTGCACTTGTCTCGCGTCCCCAGCCAACGGTTTATGGGGCATGGCCCCGAGTGTTGTGGCAGTAGCCGGATACCGGGGCGGACACAGCTTTGAGCTCTCTTGTCACATATTTTTAAATGCGCGGAGAGCCGCAGAAGCCACGGCTGCTTTAACACCTACCCAAAAGGCCCAGGCCCCAGTCCGAAACTTAAGCCCAACTCCAACTCCAACTTCAATTCCAATTCCAACTTGAAATGCCAACTGCTGCTGCCGAGTCGAGCGGTAATCATTTTTCATGCTAAGCTCCCAACGTCAACCGTTTGGTTTATGGCCTTAATCCTTTTCTACATAAATGAAACGACAGCCAAGCACAGCAAACACACACACACACTCCTCTCAGTCTCTGCCCCTTTGCCTGCCCCTGCCGCAGTCTTCGTATCCGTCTCCGTCTGAGTTCAGAGCCGGCAAATGCCGCGCATTTCATCATTAGTCAGCGACCATTAATGCCCGGACAGCGCAGGCCGGCAGCTACTGCCAGCTACTGGGGATTGGGATTTGGAATTGGAAATCGGGAGTGGGAAGACTCCATAAACTCCCTTCCCTCCCCTTCCATGCTCAGCATATTGACGCGTGCAGCAGCCTACGCACCATATAAAAAGCGCATATAGAACTATATGCAGAGATACAATATACTATATATATAGCCAAGCAGATACATGCAAGTACTTGAAGTATTTTTGTGATGCACGGCAAGAAATACTCAAGTATAAATAGCAAAGACTCTACATTGTGTTCAATGTGGGTCAATTAAGCAGAAGCATGTCTTGAGTTAGCTAATGCATATGCAAACAAATGGCTTTAGTTTTCTCTCAGTGCAGCTGAAGTACATATTTTTATGCCGACTTAATCAAGAGCCTGCCTGGGCTGACTAAGTACCCAGGAAATGCCAAGGTTGTTGCACTCGCAGCGTCCAGCGTCCAGTGGCTTTTTAATTAACACACAGTCCAGACGGCAGGGGGGATTCCCCCATGCCAAACGCCATCATCGGCGTATTATGATCATTATCATGATCGTCATTAACAGCATATTTCTATTTATTCTTTTGCCGCCCGCCGCCTGCACTATGGGCTGAATCGCAAACTAGTTTGCATTAATTTAAAATTTGAATTTAATAGAAATACAACCATATTTAAATCTAGCACACTTTAACTTCAACTCAAAAGTCCATATATAATAAACATTATCGATAGTTTTGCAACCCTCACATTTTTATCGAACCTTAAAGTCTAACGATCAAACAGCATATTGTTCAAAAATATAATAAAAAATTGTTTAAACAATGAATTTGATGGACAGAGTATGTAACATAAATATTTTATATAATTTGTAAAACAAAATAAAACAAATTTTAATTTCATTTTAATAATGATCCCCAGATCATCCTTTTATCTTTTAAACGTATAATTTAATGTTATTATTAATTTAAATTCTACATGTAAATTGTATCTTAATTTAAATTCTCTGTCGACTGTTCATAGTTGACATGAAATAAATTAAATAAATATAATAATGTCGTTGGTGGTATTAGGTAATATGGGTTTTAGCGGGTTTTCCAGTTTCAGATTACTTTTCAGGTTCAAAGCAACTACTACTAAAAGGAATTAAACTTTTTTATATATTGATCTTTAAATAAAACATTGCTTAAATCATCACCTTATGTATTTATAGATTTGAATTCGTACTAATTATTTTTATTTTTTTTTTTTGCATACAAAGAGCATTGAAAGCCCTTTAATTTATATAGGAAAAGTGTAGGTCATTTTGTAAGATTTTTTATTTTATCCATATCAATTGTATCTAATTTTAAATCTGTCAGTTTATTGTACGAATTTAAGCCAGATTTTTGACGATCTAGCCCACAGTGCGGTGTTGCTATTTTCAAATCAATTCCATGCAGTTTTTAATATATGTATGAGAATGAGTATGGGTACGTATGCCTAGATGAGTGTGGATGAGTGTGTGTAGGATGACTGTGGCTCTTTCTCCCTTTCCCATTTCGGATCTCGGAATGATGTCATGCTGTTATTCTACGCTCGCACCACACTCTTACGCACTTACAGCAAATCCGCCCGAGGCATAAATGCGCACAGCAGGCGGCTGTTTAGCGCTTAATTAATGATGAATATAAAAATTGCCGCACGTTGGGTAGTTGGGGTATGCGAATGGGTATGGGTATAACTATGAATATGGCTATGAGTGTGAGTGTGAGCATGCATTTGAGTCTTATGGAAATTCTAATGCCATGGCAGAGCTGCAACACGCACTCGCTTTCCACTTAAGTGCAAAATATTGCAAAACATTCGCCAATTTTTCTCAGTTTTTGTGTCATTTAACAGGCCTTTCGAAACCTATACATAAATATGCTTTCACGCAACCTCAACAAATATCAGATACATTTTCTCTTGTTCTTGATTTTTTTCACCGCCAGAGCCCCGTTAGAGGCAACAGAGTCACTGCAACTCGTATCAGATGTAGATAGTTGCCATCGCCAGGCACCAAGTTGCTGTGGCTGTTATTGTGGCTGGGTATTGCGATATCTTGATAATGTTTGCCGAGGCTTACAGGCATCTCCTTATGCACTTTATCCGCATAAAATGTAATGGAAAAACACTTGAAATTGCGTTAAAACTGCCTCGCTCTAGCAGCATGTAAGCCACGCATATTGCAGCAAATAAATCCGCATTTTAAACGACATTCTGTAAACAGTAGAATTTGTACTAACGATAGCTAAGCAAGTTATTAATCGTTTTAAACGCTCTTTTCAGTTGAAAACAATTGCTAAGTAAATACATTCAAAGTAATCATTATAAGCGCTCAGAAAAATAATGAATGATTCATTCTATAACATAAAACTCTTAAACTAATCTAATCTAATCGGAATATATTTGTGTATAAATTCAGATGTATCAGGCAAAAAACGGGATTGAGTTAAATTAGTTGCAAAGCATACAAAAATAACGTACGAATCACGACTTATTTTAATCTTAAAAGTTGAAATAGAAATAAGAAACGTGCTTTAATGAAAAATTTTGTTTTTATGGAGCATTTAACACTTTAACTGAATTTTTATAAAAAAGTCTTAATTTATCTCTCAGGGAATATTTCTTAAATTTCATAATCAACAAATTTAATGTTAGATTTGGAAAATATATTTCTAATACTTTTTTCCGTTATTCAAATATATGTATTTATTTTATAAAATAAATAATATTTATGATTACTCTTTATGTTGCCCTCTTTTTATTTAATTTCTTATTGCACTAAAGAATTAAATTTCAAAATACAATATTATAGCCAGAGCAACCGAGCACTTTGTAATTTGAGCCTTGTCCCTGGTTATAATTTTGTATACCCTTTGTAAGAGTATACACCAGTTTGTAATTTAGCTAAATACCACTTGTTGTTTTGTGCTTGTCGTTTAATCAAAAAGTGATTAGCATTGTAACCGAAAAGACAACAAAAACGACCACATCGGCTACTGCATGGGAAGAAATGCAACAGTAAAGAACAAAGAGTAAAAAATAAAAAACGAGGCAACAGAAGACAGAAATAACAAAGCACACGGCTAACACACAAACACACTTAACGTGTAAACATGGCTAAAAGAGCGTTGACCATATTCGGGGCGCTGTTGATGTTGTTATTGTTGTTGCAGTTTTGCTTTGTGTTTGTCGTACGCAGCGACAACGACAACGACAACAGGTACTACAAACACCAACAACAACAACAACAGCAAGAGCGATAATAGCAACAACAACAACAACAACAAATACTACACGATAATATGACTAGCGCAATTCCGAGAGTGCAACTTGAGACTTGAAGTCGGAGTCAGAGTCGGAGAAGATGCTGCTGAATCAGAGAAACCGGTTCGTTTCGCTTCGTTTCTGTTTTTTATACCCTGTACCCATGAAACAGTTAAAAACAGGGTATAATAACTTTGGGCAGAATGAGTAAAGCATATATGTATATTCTTGATAAAAACGGTAAGCTCAAACGATGTAGCCATGTCGATTTATCTGTATAAACGCTGCTTGCTCGGAAACTATACTATCCCTAGAGCAGACATTTTGCAAATTTAGGTAGGGTTACAACATACGCCTCTTCACCCTTACCGATAAAAACCCAAATAACATGCGTGACATTGTACGAATAAGGTTATTTAAATATATTCTCTAATATAATATTTATCTATCCTAAAAAACTCATTAAAATCGGGGAATAAACATAAAAGTTATTAAAGAAACAATTTCTCAGATTTTGAAGTTTGATTGTTAAAGGACAAAAAGGTAGGAAAATAAATTGCTGTATAATATTTTATAAATACGTAAAATAATTTGCAGGGTATACTACAGCTGGGTGCGTTCGACTGATCGGCTGATTGTTGTATTATTTGTCTCTTCGTTTTTTGTTTCTCTGGGTCTCTGCCATACGACATTATCAACGTAATCAACAGGTCAACCCCTTTCCCTCAACCCCTTTCCCTGTTCAGCCACAGCTTCTAAGCCTTTTCAACGCTCATAAATTGTTAAGAGTGACGCTTACAAAAAAAGAAAGAAAGAAAATATTTTGCAAACGCAATGCGAGGCATGCGAATGGCCGAAGAGGCCTCACTTGAGAGGAAATTATTGGCATGAGAAGAGGAGAGGCAGGAAAATCTTTCGCATACGGCAAACGGTACTTTTTTGCAATTATCATCGTTGTGTGTCTTCTGGGTCTTCGGGAAGATGCTGTTGCGGTTGTTGTTGCTGCGTTAAAGCAAATATGCGCCTGAAGACAGCCTCGGGACTTGGCAAGACAACGCACTAATAGCCCCAGTCTCCTCCCATCCCGTGCCCCGCTCCATGAGTGTGTCTGTCCGTCCAGCTGTGTCCTCCTTTTTAACTTGCACATACTCGTACACATAGAATTTGAGAGGCTGATGCCGAGGTCTGGGCTATGTTTTGTGGTTTGAGGTTGAGGTTTCTGCGTTATGGCCATGGCCATGTGTAATAGATTATCAAAATGCCAGGCCCATAGACAAAACGAAGGCCAAGACTCCGGCGATGGCAACGGTTTATGTCACATGAATGTAATGAAATTAAATTTCTCTCCAACCTCGGCTTTCACAGGCAGTTATTAAACCCTCTCCTAGACCCGTCGCCTCCTGCCTCTCTGTGATAATTTTAAAAGTCAACGCTGCAAGTTGCAGCATCTACGCATCTGCAAGATTGTGCATCATCAAGTGTGCATATTTACTTCCTGTAATTGAGCATTTATAGCTTTTATGGCCTAACGGATTTATCCAGACAACCAGCCAACCAGCCTGGCAACTCGCCCGCTCCCCACCCCTTCCCTACTTGGTAATTGTTTTGTCTTAGGCTTTAATGCATCGTTGGTTGGCCATGGCTGCATCGTTGGATTTAGAGGCATGGCCGAGTTGAGCGGATGCTCAGGTCTCAATTGATTATAAACTTTATGCATAAATTGCAAATTAATTTAACAGTTAATTGATCTACACTGATGACATTGCCAATTGAATTCACTTGCCCAAAGAGCACAGCCCGATAGGGAAAAGATGCATGTTTAGTTAATGCCTCCAGACAGTAAATGTGTCAATGCTCGAAAGGGTTTAATCGTTGAATATTGAGATATTTTGTGCACATTTTACCACAGAGTAGTTCAAATTGCCAAGTGATTTTATAGACTTGCAGTAGAGCTAAACTATGATTTATGTAATCTGCCCACAGTTCAGATACTTTGCACAATCAATAAAATACATTCGCTCTGTTATCTTGGACACCTTTTCCATACCATTCGCTCTTATTATGCCAGCGTAAGTTTTCTGAATTGTATCTTAAGCCAAAACACCACGAACAATTTGCTGGCGTTCCGTCACATCCGAAATGATATCCTCAGCAATAATATGAATACTTATTTAAACGCCGAGACGCAGGCATAAGTATATAATATCATCTTAAACTAAGCCCTCGACTTCTTTATGCGCACAATTGACGCAATTTGCTGTGCCTACACGCCACTCTCATTCCATTTCCATTTCGGAACTATTTATGTAATAACAGAGGCCTCGGGGTCTCAGACAGAAGCTCAGAAGCTCAGGCTGCCACAGCAAATAAACAGCATAAAATTTAATAACAAAATGCCCAGAAAAAAAACACACAAAAACAAAATTTAACTATTATTTATTTGCTGGCACTCAATGCGCAGTCATTGAAATTTTGTGGGTGGGATTTGTGGGTGAAGCAATGGAAGAAAAGAATGGGAATCGGGAATGGGAACTCATCTATATAATTTGCCGGCATGTATTTATGATTTATTAAGTGTGTGCGTAGGCAGCGTGTGTGCGTGTCTAATACAACTACAAATAGTGCTTTGGGAACAATAGAAAAATGGATGGCCATTGGGCTGTGAGTGCGAGTGTGAGTGTGAGCTCAATGCTCGAAGCACGCGAATCGTTTCGTCGTTTCCTCGTCGCTTAACAGACAGTTATAGTTACAGATACAGATACATTTGTGCAGGGAACACGCACTCGACCAATACAACAACAGCAAATTGGATAATGTCTATAAAAACTAATTGAATTCTAAGCGCTCAGCACGCTATTCGCATTCTTCCGCCCAAGCAGCTGTGAGAAAATCAACGAAGAAAGTAAAACAACCAAATAAAACTAAATGGAATCCCTCGCATAACTACAATAAAAAAGCAGTAAGTACGGCTCCGATCAGTCGGACGCGCTTGACTGTTAAATACCCTGCACACCATATGCTACAAATAATTTTAAATATAATGAGAACCGTCTCCAGATGCTGAGCGAGGCAAAGCTTGCAATATTGTTTCTTTAATAACTTAAGAGTTTATAAGCCGAATTCAATGCGCTTTTCAGGATAAGACTGAAGGAGGCGTGGCATTCAACATTAGAAATAAACTACATCTAACTACATTCTAAATTTAATAGCTGTAGCTCTAATAATTGATGAGATCGACGTGTTCTTACAGACGCAAAGACTGATAGAGAGATAGAAAAAAGATAGAAAAAAACGATCAGGGCTCGATCGATGCAGCTGATCAACCTGATCAAGAAAATATATTGTTTTTGGTGTCTGTTTGTTAAATACATTTAACAAAAGTAATACCCCGTTTTAGTCATATCATGGGTACAGGGTATAATAAAAAAACAACTCGTCTCAAGTGATGACATGCAAGCTGTTGTCCATGGTGTGTGTGTGGGCAGCAGCAGCATTTGTCTATTGTGAAGAGAGAGAGAAAACAATTTCACATAAATGTACTGAACACTGGGGAAACAAAAAGCTCATTACTCATATGCCAATCAAGCGTACCAAACCCATACCCAAAACCATGCCCAATCTCTAACCAAACCCAAATGCACAAAAAACACAAGCCGCAACACGCTCTTGGCTCTCAGCTCTCAGCCCTTGGCTCTTAGCTCTGAACTGACCCCATGTCGATGTTCGATGCTGCTTTGACGCTGGCACAATTAATCATTCACTTATAATTAACAGCGCACTGCGTCCAAATAGAACAACGTGCTAATGTTAATGTATCTGCTAGATACAATGCGTACTAAACTCGCACACGTCATGCCACGGCCACGCAAAAGTTCAAAAAGGTTGCCAAATGGTTTTTCGTTTTTCGTTTTTCCTTGTGTGTTTTTTTTTTTCTATCTTTTTTTTTTGAATTTTTTCCTTTTGGTCAGCTCTCAGCAGGAGCGTATTAACATGGTCCATAAGCTTAAACGAAATACTTAATGGTTTTCTTTACTTTTTTTTGGATGGAAATATAAATAGATTTTTCGTTTCAAATTTGCTAATCATTCTAACAAAATTTATTTCACCAATTGGACAGGTCTACAAATATTTTGAACTATTTACAAAAATTCCAGTCAAGCCTCATTTGGCATTTTAAACCCAAGCTTCTCATGCTTTAAAAGTTTAACAGCCTGAGAACTAATGCGAATCCGTCATGACTTTAATTGTTTTATTTTGTTCATTTTGTTTTTAATATACAAATTCGATCTATCTATTCTTCTTAAATCCAAAAAGAATAAGTATTAACCAAGAATTCAATAAAACTACAAAATTTTAGATTTTCTCCTTTACAGAAGTCTCTTATATTAAATAATGTAAAGACTGTAAGAACTTAGTCGACTCTATTCTTATAGGAAGCGAAGCAGCAACGCTTCGTCTTACTTTTTTGATTAAATGGAACAGAGTATATATTCTGAATAACATAAGAATATATAAGTGGAGTCTGCCACGCCTTTCTTTTGCCTGTCACATACATTTGCACCAATTTATTTACCTTATTTATAGAGATTTTATTGATGCAGGGTATCAAAATTATAAAATGTGCTATACAAAGCTAAGGTAAATGAAATCTATTTTGTTAATAATAGAATATACATTTCTAAAATAATCGAAATAAATCTCTTATTAAATTTGAAAGACCAAGTCGTAGAAAACCCACTCAAAGCACACTCAGAGCATCTGTAACTCGGTGCGTGAAGTTGTTGTTTTTTGTAGCTCCAGCTTTAGTTTGTGCATCGTAACCACTTGAAAATCAAACAGACAGCTGGTCATATGGTTAGCGAATAGATACACATGCCAACACAGACCCAACCCAATTCAACTTGGCTCAAACTCTATACCGACCCGAACCAAACCCTACCAAACCCAAAACAAACGCAAACCCGAACCCAGGGCCATTCCAGAGTCAGAGGCAGATTCAAAGTTAGTGTCAGTTGAGGTTGAATGATGTACTACGACGCAACACAACGCAACGACGCATCGACATCGATGGTCATTAGCGAAAGATGACGACGATGACGAGGATGATGGAGTTGGAGGAGGAGGCAGAGGCGGAGTTGGGTGATATGAGAGATGGGCGATGGGAGATGGCGATGGGAGATGGGAGATGGCGTTGCGTACTCGTAATTCTTCTATAATGGATCTGTTATCTCTCAGTACTTAATGGGTTAGCTTAGAGCCAAAGGGGCCAAGAGCTTTTTATTTTATTTCGTTTGAGCAGAGAGCAGAAGAAGCAGTGAGCTGGAGGGGCAGATGGAGTTGCGCTCCGAGGAAAAGATGACTGACAGCTCGCGTTGGTTTGGTTCGTTTGGAGCATACTTAAAACTTGAAATTAAATAATTAGTCGCTGGCTAAGTTTTTCAGCTCGTTCAGCTTGGCAGTTCCTCTTTGGTTTGTTGTAGTGTAATGACCTTTTAAGTACTTTTAAGATACTAATCGCCTGGTTCTCTAAGCTAATGGCTTGTTGCGGCTTCTTATTGTTGTAGATTGTGTACTGAAACGAGTGCAACAAAGTCGCCAGTTCTTTTTTCTATTTTGTTGTTTTTTGTTTTTTGTTTTTTTTTTTGATGGCACTAATTAACGTCAGAGCATGGCTTTGGGGCAACATAGCGTTAAAAACCATTTTCGTAAAAGTTTCTCTGATGCGTATTAATTAAAATTTTGATAAGCGCCAGCCTCCCTCCGCGACTCCTACTTTTCTCTCTAATAAAACTTGAAAATAAATTACACGAATTTGTTGCTGCTGCTGTTTTTGTTTTTATATTAAGTATTTCGCTTGTGCCCTGCCTTTCATGCTCCTCTTCTAGGTGTGGCGCTATTGTCGGCATGGCCCTGCTTATCGCAAAGTATCTACAAATAATGGGCGACTAATAGGCATCTTCCCCCTGCCTTCACCTCCCTGGCGCCCTGCCCAGCCCGAGGCTCCATGACTCTCTCACGACTATTATGTCAGCCTTTGAAACTGGCGCTCTCGACCATTTAGCAGCTGTTCATTTTAAACTGTGGGTGAAAGTGCCGTCTGAGGAATGCCCAGAACGGTTAATCGTTTGAAATATGTATTGAATTACACACACATATTTTCAAAGAGAGTGTCAAATGCATTTCAAACAAAATATAAAACGGTTCACATCTGTTATCTAGGTGAAGAGTGTCGTGGGATTTTTACAATTTATCACCCTCTAAATTGATTGGTTGCATTTAATTTAATGTTGGGATTCCAAAAAAATTACATACATAAATATAAATGTTTAAATGGATATGAACTGCAAAAACTATTTAAATATGAAAATGTTATAGTAAATAAAGTATTGAATTGAATAAATAGTAAAGTTTGACTAGATTAGATGCAGTATCAAAATTGAGCTGTCTTGAGTTCGATTACAGTTAGATAAGTTGGTGAAGTTGTACAATTGTATCCCATTCACTAGCATCATTAAATTATTAAGAGCCAAAACAATGTTATTTAAACGATCCACCACAATTCGAGTACCTAATGAAATGCCCGAAATTCTGAATTGAATTTCATCGACAACAGGCAGCTTGTTTCCAAATATTTGAACCATGTATGTCATGAAATGCAAATACTTATCATGAAATGCCAACAACAAATATGCGTTCTCAATGCACAATTCCCACACACACACACACACACACACACACACACACACACACACACACACACACACACACACAATGCTCCAATGAGAACTATGTCAATGCTTTATTTTTTCGAGTGTCTGCATAAAGGGCGTCCCACTTTGTTGGACATAAACATTATACATTTGCCCTTGGGCTGACACTTTATAGTATACGAGGCTGACAGCGACAAGCTGAGCGAGACAGACAGACACTGAAAGAAAGAGAAGCAGAGAGTAGGAGAGTCGTGTAGGCCTTTGGTTTCCGAAAGCCAATTGAACAATTATTGCTTGGCTAGAAAATATTTTCCATGCGGTTTTCTTGCCAATGCAAATTTCCATTGTGGGTTTTCGTTTTCCTATGCCAAATTCCAATTGACGTTTGAATAGTAATTGATTTTGGCTTTAAAGGGCTTTTCCAAGCTCATATTTCAATGGCTTTTCCCAAAAGTCATCCAATTAACGCGAAACAGTTAGGCAGGCCAAAAGCTCGTCAATTACCATGCGATAAATATTGAATATTAATGCCATAATTCAACAATTGCATGTAATTATATAACCGAATGTCTGTTGATGTGTCTGTGTCTGCGTATGTACATAGCCCAAGGCGCAAACTAACAATTGATATATTGCTTTGATTTCGGTTCTGAGGGCCTTTTACTTACACTTCAGCACTTAATTATTATATTAATAGGCATATCTATTTCAGCTCTAATTAACCTTTGACACGTTGTGTCTGTCCGCACGTAGGTGTGCGTCTGTCCCACCGTCTGTCTCTATGTCTGTTTCTGTGTGTGAGGCCATTGAGCGTAGCATTTTGACAAATCAGCAACCGCAGCACACACAAAGCAACAAAAAGGTGAGAGTTGAATAGAGAACAGGTAACTATATACCATATAGCATATGGTTGGATGGCTGGATGGTAAGGCGGGGCGTGGTGAGGTGAGGTGAGGTGTCAAGGTTGCCCAAAAAGACTGTCAGACCGTCACGATTCGTTATGCGGATTGCTTTGAGCGAGTGTGTGTGAGTGCGTACAGTTTGAAGCGACTCGCAATTACCAACGACACGTCAAGATGTGAAATTAACACCGTCACACAAAACGCAGAAACTGAATGACAGACAGACGAACGGACGGACGGACGGACGGACGGACGGACGGACGGACGGACGGAGAGTCTCAGTGGGCGGTAGGTGGGCTGACAGGCAGACATATTAATGTATCTGGTATTTAACATTCAACAACAATAACATTGTGTGTGTACTGTCAGTGCAGTTGACTCGTTGTTGCCTCGAAAATCATTAAATCACACACACACACACACACACACACACACACGAACATACAAACACACAAACATGTTTACAAAAGCAAAGGAAATAATGCGGAAAAAAGTTGCGCCTGCCCCACGTTGCTGTCTGTGTCAGCGACACAATTGGCCACCCACCCACGTTGAAACCAGCCGCCCACGTTGGGCGCCACACGCATGTCCTGCCAAGCAACAGACTCACACACACACACACACACACGCACACACACACAGAGATAACTAGGCAGAAGAGCTACGCAACCACAACACGCAATACTCGCATTTCATTAGACACTTTGCAGTGACGACTCCTATTACTCTTGCAGCGGCACCTTCGGATGGCAGAGCCTACGTAGAGCCTAGCCATTGTACCCAAATGCCAAATGACGTCGTTGTTCAGACCGAAGGCGTAGCCCGAAAAGAACCAGCAGTACGTAAGTCCAGGCGCTTACGACAATAGCCTAGCCCCCAAAATCTGTTATTTACAGCAGGTCGAACTTGATATGCCCTTTAAAAGCGGAAGGTTTCAGAGGATTATTGGATAGTTTAACTTTTTTAAGAGCTTTTTAAAGAATTAGGATTTAGGAATTAGTAGGAGTTTTAATCGATGAATAGCTTGTTTCAGTTATCGGTCTACATTTCTTAGTAAAAACTTATACCTATTCCTGATATAAGAGGTTCATGCAGCTTTAGAAAAAAGTTCAAACTTGGTATAAATAAATTAAATAATACTTTTCTAGAGTATACCATAAACACAGGCTTTCCCTTTGGAAAGCATGAAAAAAGCTTGACTCTGATAAACAACAATAGGTATTTATACGCTGTTTTATTAGAAAGAAAAACCAATAAGTACATAAATAAAAGCTTGCCCAAGGAGAGTTATTAAATTTTAACAATTATGTATCAGACATTTGGGAATTGACAGTTGTATGCACTCGAATACCTGCCACACATGGCTTCAATTCCACGCTATACGCTGAATTTTAGCTACTCATTCATTGATGAAGTTAAAATGTTTCCTTCTCTACTTGGGGTTTATTGGCGCTGTTTTGCACTTTTCATTATCTGCTTTAGCCGTCGCAACAACAACTGGCATTGCGTCCTGAACAAACAAAACAGGGATTAGCTGCTTTGTTAACTTTAATTTCTAATTAACAGTCTTTATGCTCACGAGGTAATTAAATGTTTCGGAAACTATTTCAAACAAACAATCGCAGCTCAAGCATTAGCAAAAGCAAAAGCTGAGCTATTTGCCAGTTAGTTTACTTTCCACTTTAGCTTGTCAGATATTGAGACAGAGTTGCAAATTAACTTCTACACGAAGGCGGAAGTTTGCCAAAATACTGTATAGGGCTTTACTAATATATTCGATTTAGTGGTGCTAAAATAAGACGTATCACAACGGAAAAATGGCAATTGCTTTTACAGAGGAAATTTCTTTTACAGAGGTTTAGTCTCTTTATATTAAATGTTATTAAATATCTTGTACCATTTCGATAGGACAGACTTGAATTATTCGTGTTATTTAGTTTACTTTACCCTTATAAAACTTAATAATAGGCTAGGAAATTTTTACCTGATAGTTCAACCTAATTAGAAAGAAGCTGTTTAAAGCTGAACTTAATATAGATCTGAATTTAAGGTTTTATACAAAAATGTTTTGAAGATGAATAATCAATTGATACATAAGATGTATTTAAAACTACCTGATAGAATATTTGTTATATTAAAATTCATAGTACGAGTTTTGAGCATAAAAAATTTTAAATCTATTTTAATATATTGCCTATTAATTAAAAAAATTAAACTTTCTCCATGATTTTATTTATTTATGGTTTTTGACATCAAAAAAGTTTGTTCTTTATGCGAAAAAAGTTCAGAAAATAACTTGAACGTGTAAATTCCCACTAAGTAATGCTATTTTAGCTATGTCTTCATAATTGTGGTATATTTTGTTCTCAATGGTTTTGGTAATTAACGTTGGCTTCAACTGGTTCCATTTTTCTGCAGTGAAATCCTGCTAATCCCTCCCAAACCTCACCTCTGAGTGTTGAATACACACGCCTATGGCTTGGGGAGTGGGCATCGCGAGCATATTCAAATAAAAAACCCGTCAAGTCCTTACAAAATGAGTCAGTCATTATTCATATGCCGTGCTGCTGCCGAGGAAGGAAGCTAAGCTAAGACTATGCACATATTTTGCGCGCCTTTTACGGCGGAATTGCTTCACATCCTGTCCACCCATCCCATTGCGTTTCTCCCATTTTTTCCATTTTTCCCATTTTTCCGTTGTGTTTTTAGCACCCAACAAATTAATTACTAACCAACTTGAGTGGTAAAATGTTTTTCTTGTTTTCGCTAACAATTTTTCCCATTTCGTTTTTTAATATTATTTATCAAAATGTTTGCGCAGAAGACTTCAAAAATACAACAAGAAAAACAAAAACAAAAGAGGAAAAAACGGGAATAAATTGCTTGGATATTAGGGCGACAACTTTTCATTTAGTTGGCTGCCTTAATTTCCGGCCGCACGCATTGGAAAATGAAAATGTAACCCGATGGGAATGAAAAATGGTTGAACAGTGAGTGGAATCTTTTCTTTGCTTGGCTTGCTTCTTGTGCCATCTTTTATCTTTTATGTTGGGGTTATCACTCACCTGAAAATACGTTTGACCCTTGTCCACCCAACCAACGGCCATATCTGCGCCTGCCAGATTGCCATCGGGCGAGAATCCGAAGCCGACATAACCTAATGTACGTGCTTGTATTTCAAATGTTATATCCTGATTAATGATTTGCCATAGTATGCGAAAATCCTCATTCAAATCGATGGCATGATCCCAAACGGGTGTCGTTTGTGCCTCAGCTGCTGCTGCTGCTGCCGTTGTATTATTGCTGCTGCTGCTGCTGCTGCTGCTGTTGCTGTTGCGACTGGTCAGCTTGCTGGCTGCCTCTGCCGTGGCAAGCAGCAGCGGCAGCAACAACATGAGCAGACTAAACGTGTGGCAGGATATAAAACATGTGATTAACGACGACCGCCTTGAACTTGAATGCGTGCCGACTCCAAAGCAACTCGCTGTTGCTACTGCTGTTGCTGCTGTTCTTGCTTTTGCTGCTGTTGTCTGCCCCATTTTGTGCGCCATTTTGTGTGAAGTTTTGTTGGCTTTAGCAAGTTGTTGCTGCTGTTGCTGTTGCTGCTGCTGTTGCCGGCAATTGCGCGTACGACATTTATTAGTTTGAAAATCACTGAAACGTAATTACGCACGGCAGCAACTGTTGCTGTTGCTGTTGTGTTGCTGTTGCTATTGCTCCGGTTGCTGATTGCTTTTGCTGTTGTAACTTTAACTTGGCTGCAAGCTTTCTTTGGTGCTATCACAGTTACGATTATTTAGTAATGATAATAATGGCCACGCAGTTTTACTTTCGTTCTTCTGTTGCTGATGCTGCTGCTATTGTTGCTGCTGTTGCTGCTGCTGTTGCTGTTGCTGCTTCCGGTTTCCGATTTGTTCTTGCTTCTGTGCTCATTAGTTGCGCTTGTCACACACACACACACTGAGCAGCTGGCGGAGTCTGTCGGATGTGTTGTCGACCCCTCTGCAAATAGACAAGCCAAGTGAAGGAAAGAAAAATTATATAATTGCTATAATTTGATGTCGAGCTATATAATAGCAGCAAGCAGACTGTTAGCTTTCGTGCTGCAATGTTTAAATGCATATAATTACATAAATTATGAAACCGGTATCTATAAGATACATAGATACACACACACACACCTCGGTGTGTTGAACTTCAAGTTCAATTTTCTGTTTTCGACCTGTACCAGCAGTCAGTTCGTCAACAGTTTCTAAAGCTTTAATTAGCTTGGTCACGCAGTTTCCCAGGAATACAGAAGTTGTGTTTGAATGCACTCAGTTTACAGCCAAAGAGATAAAGACAATGTGGGGAGAGGAAGCTAATGATTAAACCAGGTGACAGCTGAAGGAAATTGAATAGAACAAAAGCCACTAATTGTAAAGAGATAATTATATTTAATGCAGCTGAACTATTTGTCAACAATTCAACAACTTCAAACGTGGCTCAAAACAGAGATACTTTTTAAGTTAGCTGCATGAAAGCCACAAAGTGAAGCTGGCAAAAGTTTTTGTAATTATATTTATGTTCAATAATTTTGATTCATTAAAATGAAAGAGAATATTTGTAATTAAAAAATGCTTATCTATGCTTTATACGATTTATAAAAATTTGAAAGATTTATTAGAAAGAATATTCTGGATTCTAGATTCAAGAATGAAGTTAACCATTTTATATCCCTTTTAAAATACTTATTTAAATTTCAATAAAATTTTAAGATTAAAATAAGTTACGTTTTCTACTTAATTTAACGATTCTTTGCACTTAATTCCTTTTATTCCTTTTATTAATCTGATTTAAATCACGATTCAATTCCGAAACAAAATTGACTTACGAGTTTTATTTTTAGATACTTTTTTCCTGAATTTATGTTGTTTACAAGCATATACAATAATTCCAATCTAAATAAATAGATAAGTTAGACATGGCTAACAATAGCATAATTCTCAGATCATGTTAAAAAAGTATCTGCATGTATATTGATTTAATCGCTGTTACTACAAAATGCTTAAAATTTGAAAAACATGATTTCTATTTTTATCTTCGGTGCTTAGCATGCATATCACATTGAACAAAGCAACTGAAATTTATTAACAAAACCCCAAACATATTAAATTTGGAGCAGTTGTTAGCTTTGCACTTCCCAGGAAAATATCTATTTAATGCGCATATTTAAAAATGACACAAAACACAATTTCATATCGCATAAATCTCTCTGCTTATATTTATGGCTCACAGCTTGACTTTCTGGCTGCTATCTAGGCCATCAACAAGTTTTGTGCCCGCCTAACCGATGTTCCATTGGCATTACTCATAAGCCGAGTTCCCACCAAAAGAGCGATACTTTTGAGTCACTTCAAGTGCTGATCATACTGTCAGCAGCTATGACTAAGTGCAGAGAGTCACATCTTCTTCAGGGCTGACTAATTTCTTAGGGTTTCACTTGAGCAACGTCAATATTATGGTATGGTATTTCCGAGCTGCGTTTGGAGTATCATTTCTCTGGTCCCACACGCAATTAGTGCGTTGGTCAAAGTAAATCGAAGATAATTACAGCTTGTCATAATTTTAATGAAGAAGGTCGCGTCAACTGAACTCAAAGTCCAAAGCCAACTGCCTGAGCGCTGAGCCTACAGCAATCCCCAGACTGATGGCAATGCGATTTATAGTATTAAATAGCCGTGGTTAAGCCACAGACCACGGACAGGGGCCTGTCCGGGCCTGGTGTTTGGGGGTATAGGGGTCTGGGAATCCGGGACGCATATTTGGCGTGCGGTTACATTTGATTACATGCCAAAAGTACGCGGTGGCCTGGCAACGCCTTCAGTCTCAACGCCTCCATTCTGGCACAACATTTAAATCTTTAATGTGAACTCGTCGTCATCGTCGTCGTCGTTGTCGGCGTTTTGGTTAAATGTCAAACACGCGGCAATTTGTTATAAATAGCGCACTTCCGGCGCTTAGATACATTTCGGATGGTGCGCGAAGATACTTATGTATCTACGACTGCGTATTTGTAGCAATTTCGAAGCGCTTAGTCGCGTGTTGGCAGCTTGACAAAGGTCAACAAACGCAGGACTTAAGTCAGTTAAGAAAGCTAAAAAACGAAAAGCTAATCTACCGACAAGTCGAAAATTCGATGCCCTCCAGGGAATTAGTAAACTGTGTGGAGGGTTTCCCAGAAAATTGGATTTGTTTTTAATACTTGAGAGAATATGAGGCGCTCAAACTGCCTTGAGATACTTACACAGCGACGGAATGCTTTTAAATTGGAGAAGCAAGCAGATTGACAGACAGACACGAGTTGATGAAGTTAATCGTCTAACTAACGCAGATACAGCTACATACTAAACTTTTGGTTAATAACTGGCCATCAGATAAGTCAAACTACAAACAGCAAACTTTTGGCTGAGATTGAGATATTACGCTGCAGTTACGGTTAACTCTCGGAATATCTAAACGTCTCTATATAGCAATTCTTTTAATGCACAAGCACCTAAGCTAATGACAAAGTTATTATGCTCTCTCTCTGGCTGTTATCAAAAATGTATCCGAAAGATACACAACAATAAGCTTGATGGGGCACTCTGGGTTTACAACTTGTTGTTGTTGTTGTTGCTGTTGTTGCTGTTGCTGTTGCGGCTGTTGTAAATGTTGTAGATGGCGCTGAGTGACGGCCGGCAACGTTAAATGACGTTGATTATAATTATGCGGACTTGTACTTTATACTATGGAACAGAGCCGGAGCTGTCTGATGGGCCGCAGGGCAGCCTTGCAGTCAGCCTGCCTGCCTTTGACTGCCCATTGTACATGTTGTTGTTGCTGTTGTGGCTGATGTTGTTGTTTGTTATTATTATTGCTGTCGTCATCATCATCATCATCATCATTCGTATCCCATCCACAACATCGTCATCGTCATCGCCATCGTCATCGTCAGGCGTCTGTCGTCATTGGCATTGTGCAGCCGACGCACAGTGGGCTATTGTAGCCCAAAAGTGTCGTTTAATTCAAAACACCAAATTGAGACTCTGCCCCTGACGTTATTATTTTATGAAAGTCAATTAATTGCTTCTAGATATAACAGGAATTGAGATAAACCAAACTAAACTTCAGAAATTTATTTATTTAATTTATTATATAGGTATTATATTACTTATATGACTGATATTAATATTCTAGTTAATTCGTTGTTTAAAAATTATGGGATATCATGGTCTATTTTTAATCGAAATTGACAAATTTTCATAAGAATATGTATGTTTAAACATTTAAACTATAATTCCTATGATATAGTAATCCGATCTTTATGAAATTTGATCATTTAGTGAAGAGTGGCATATATGTAATTCAATTTAGATTGATAGCACCAAAAATAAAAACGAAATTTATACTAAAACTTTTTTTTACATATTGGTAACCAAAAAAATAAAATTCTTTCATTTATATTGTAAAAATATGTATTTTTGACATCTAATAAAATATTTGTTCCCATTTGAGTTAAAAGACAGTTTTTGGGGTAAATAACCCCACTGTGCGGCGTTGTAGCTGCTGCTGCTGCTGATGTTGCTGCTGTTGCTGCTGTTGATGGGCGGGCAGATGAATGATGTCGCTTAAATACAGACCGAGGCCAATCGTCGAATTGTTGTTCTTGTGCCGACAACACCAACATCACCAACAACACCAACAACACCAACAACAATAACAACCAGCAGCAGCCGTAAAATTCGAGCCAATTTAGCTGGAGGGGCCTGGTCCGGCAGGTTCTTCTGGCCATGGTCCTGAGAGCGCGTCTGAGACTTGAACCTGCACAGCATGTTGCTCAGACGACATTCATAAGTACGAGTATAATATTATTACTTGGCGAATTAACTACACTTTATTTTTTGTATTTATTTTTCTGCTCTTGCGTACACTTCTTATTTTTTGCAGAAGAAAACAAACTGGCAAACTGGTTGACTCTCTGGCCTGGACTCTGGCCTGACTCACAGCTAAGAGGCACGAAATGGCTTCCGTAGACACACATTAGTCGCTTTTACACAAAACGAACATGTCCGTCCCGTAGCACGGACAAGCAAAAAGATGCACTGAATGGGGCATAAAAGCGTTCCAAGCGCCGCGCGGCAACAGCAAAAAAATGAGCAGAGATGAGGAAAAAAAATAAGAACAGAAGCTGCGGTACAAGTAATAATAACGAAACGAAATGGGCAGAGCAAAAAAGAAAGAAATAAAAAGCGAAGAAAAATAAAGATACTGAATACAAGTCAAAGACTTTGTCCATGGCTTTCATCATTGCACGATTTGTAGGAAATGTCGGCACTGAAAGAAGCTCAGGCCTCAGCAGACTCGGAGCTGCTGCCGGTGCATTTCGCTGGGACAAGTTGGACAACTGGACAAAGACGAACTGGCATCGACTGGTTACTACTTGCGTCTCTGTTTCTGTTTCTGTTGCTGTTGCTGTTTTTGTCCCTGTCTTAGACTCTTCTCCCCACTGCTCTCTCCTCTCTGGCTGCGGATAATGCCAGCGACAGTCGACATTGATGAGAATGTTCTGCAGCTACACACAGTGGGCCAGAGTGAATGGGATTACATTAAAGAAAATACTGCAAATAATCTGCAGTTACTATAGATGGTCGATGGATTCGGATAGGTTGTGTTTCTTTGAAAAACTAATTCGACCTTATATTCAAAAACTCTTTACTACTTGTAGATCGAATGAGATCGTCGTAACTAGGGTTAGTACGAAGTAGAGTTGTATCTTTGAATCGGATTACATCAAAGAAAAAGCTGAACAACATTTTGCATTACTTCAGAATGTAGTATTCGGATGGCATCGGCTAGCTCCAAATCTAATTTCATACGATCTCATACTATATCGACCGAGATCGATCTGCCACAATAACTAAGTCGTGTATATTTCATGCGTTCCAAAGTATGATGAATTTATAAATTCCATTGAGTAATGCTGTTCTACAGCTTCGTAATTATTAATCAAGGTGAAAGTAGAGAATTCGGAACCACCCCGCTCATTATGGCTATTTTGCAAATTCATCAAACTAATTACGATTGTTAATTGTGCCATTAATAACAATTTACTTTCGCATATTCCCACAAGCTGCGCATTGTGCTCTAGCACATGCCTTTCACAATTTGGCAAAGGCCAAGCTCTTAACCTAATAATCCCTAATAGGTTCGCAACAAAGCCAATCCCACAGTTGGTAATTACACGTTCCCTTAATCGACAATGAACTTTCAGTTCTTTTGCTGCGATTCTCCATTGTTGTTGTGGCCCCACTGTGCGTGTGGCAATTTCTCGAGCTGAGCTTGGTACCCAGTACTTCCAGAGTCGTATGCAATCTGCGACCGCAATATATGTTTTCATTTAGCAGCTACAAGCAGCTATCTAAGACTGAGAGCTACCGGGCCGAGAGCAACGGCGCTGCAACATTGAATCGCCTTGGCTTTGCCCACTTGAAGATGCTTCATCATGCACAATGTAATACGTATTTACGGGTGGGGCATGCGGCATGCGGCGTGGGGCATGCGGCATGGGACATGGGGCATACTCGGCTCTGCGATCCGCAGCCTGCTTGATTATAAATGTACGAGCAGATTGTATGACATGTATGCTGTGTCAGTGTGTCTGTGTCTGTGTCTGTATCTGTGTTGGTTGCGTCTTCATGTTGTGTTGTACAAGAAAATTACCCAGTTGGATAAGCCAGTGTTGTAAGTTGCTCGAAACAGCTTGTTTCTGTGCGTGATTGAAATGCAGCTGGAAGTGTAGACTTATGAAACATAATGAAATCGATATCATGCCACAAGTAACAACATTTAATGGCCAAGTTTCAGTTGAAGGAAATGTATTATGTGAAAGAACTGATGTGAAAAATGGAATGATATATTTTCAGACACATTGTTGAAATACTAGGTATGGACCATACTAAGTGAGCATTTATACTAAAAAGTCTAAGGCATATTGAGTTTGTGTTGATAGAAAGAGTTGACTGCTTTAACTTTAGTCAATATGTTTTCTGTCTGATTGGATGTCTTGATATATTCAAATAACTGTCAATCGTCTTTCTGTCTCTCTTAGCGATTATCTCACTGAGTAACCAAAAAATCCTGCACAAAAAAATCCTGGAAAAACTTTCTTTTCGTTTAATTGTCGGTTAAATGTATTTAAATTAGCTTTTTTTTTGTTACTCTCTTTAAAAAACAACTTAAAGTGAGAGATTCATTTGGGAACACATATAGTGAGATTTATATATAGGCCTAAATCTGTAGCGCACGACTGATCGGCTGCATCTGACTAATCCGTTGGTTTGTCTGCACTTCTGCGTATGGTTCCTAAACTTGTCTGTTTTAGCTTGAGGCAATAAGTAAGTAAGTACTTCAGCTGCCCATGCGCTCGATCTTCGTAGGGTCCCACTGGGTGTTGTCGCAACTTGTTTTTCTGCGTGAGTGTGTATGTGGTTGTCACTGCACCTGTCATCCTGTGGCATTGCCGCAAAAAAAATTACAGAAAAATTGCCCAAGCAGCAAGAAAATTATTATTTATCAGCAAGAGTTGCGGCTGAAGCTGAAGCTGAACCTGCCCCGTGTCCTCGGGTATGATGAAGGTATATATATGGAGGCAACACTAATTACTGCACATCATTTGCTTACTCGAGTGGCTGCAACTGAAGCTACTGCAGATTTAATTGAGTATAAAGACAAAAAGAGCTGCAGGAAAAAATTGACTAATTAGAGTGAGTCCAAGGCACTTGCCCGCCGGCCAAAAGAGTCAAAAGAGCCAAAGCCAAAAGAGTTGGGCATAAAAACGAGTCTGGAACTGGTGGCAGCTAAGTTGTGCTCATTTATTAAGGCCTGGTCAAGAGCGCTTTGAATCAAAACTATGCTGTGCCGCTTCGACTGCTGCTGCTCGTGTGTCGTCTTCGTCTTTAATGATCATTAAACAAGCTGGCAGCCAATTGCACTAAAAGCTTCAGGTAAGAACAAGTGGCAACAGCGACTGGAGGGACTGGAGGGGAGCAGAGAGCGGGGGTTAGGAGCAGCCAGCTCTCAGCCTGATGAAAACTATTAGGGAAGGCTCCGCTATGCTGCTTCAAGTGCTGCAAGAGCTGCAAAGTGTCTGCTGCTGCCTCTGTAAATTGCACTAACATTCCTGCAGTCACACTGAGAGAAATGTGAAATTGATCTAATTATATTAAAGTCTCAAGGCGTTTGCACAAAGCTGCAAGAAGCAAAAGCAAATTGTGTATGCAAATTATTTGAGCATTAAATATAATATATAAAATGTTATTAATTAATTTATAATTATTATTTTATTTATATATTTTAATATGCTTAATATGTCCAAGTTTTATGTTGTAAACATTTGTTAATTTAATGAAAGCAAATTTCTTAATTTAAGATTGATTTTTGACTGTACCAGGCATATTTAGTAATATTGTTTCTTTAATAACTTCGGTGTTGAATAAACAAAAAAGCTAATTTTGAATAAGAACTTTCTTTTTTTATGTTATTGATATACTTATAATATATAAGATGATTAGGCTTGTCGCCCTGATCAAATATATATATGCTTTGTGGACTCCGTCACGCCTTGTTCTAATTGTTACATAAATGTTCACAACATTTTTGACTCTGCTTTTACCCATTGCATGAATGAAGTTGAATATTTCTTTCGGTGTAGCGCTGCAGCTGCCCACAGAGCCGCAGCGCGTTCCTACTGCCCGGCTCGTTTCCTATATCATTTGTGTGCCTTCTGGTTTGGCTACCGGCGCGTAATTTAAATAATCATAAAAAATAATAATTTGTTCTATCGCCATGGGAGGGAGAGGGAGAAGAGGGAGAGAGATTGGAGTGCAGGCACTCAGAGCCGACTCTGTACCTCCTTTTGATTATAATACTCGGTGCTCGTAGCTGGGCTCCTTTTAGCATGGTAATATCGTCTGCTCGTTAGCAATTTTCGTTTGAAATAAATAGTAATTAGTGTGCCAAAGAGTTATGCTGGCCATCTTTTGCGCTTAAGTGCCTCCACGTCATCCTCAATGGAAGCTGCTTTGTTTGCAGTTTTGCAGTTATGCAGTTTTGCAGTTTTATTGGCATGTTTCCATTTCACGTTGTACCTGTTCAAGGACTCATAGAGTCCTCGCTGAAAACTATCGCACAAAGCCTTTTGCAATTTGCTAAGTTCTGTTTCGGGCACTTTTATTTGACATTTTTTATTAAACACACGAAAATGAAAATGCCTTCTCTTAACTTTTTCTCTCTTTTTTCGCTTTTTTGAGAGCTGCGTTGACATCACATTTTTGGTATAGCCTCCACTCAAAAGACTTTTTTGGGGGTCTGGCATAAAAGTTTGAAGGCATCTGGGGAAATATGTCAGCGTTGTTTAAGTTTTTAACATTTTCGCCAGAAGCATGGGAACGAAACGACCGACCATCAAGCAGTTGCAGCAGGATGGACGGATAGATGAATGGTTGGATGGTTGGATGGAAATGCGAGTAAGATTTTTATTTACTTTAGCATAATTGGCTTGCCTTCTCGTAGTTGAGAGAAAAAGTTATGCGCATTGCAATTGAATTAAATGAATGCAGCATACGGCTGTTGAAAGCTCAAGATTTTAACAGAATATTCGTATTTGCAGAATCATTGTTAAACTTGTTGCAAAATTGTAAGCACAACTCCAATATTTAACCTCCATCAGCGTGCAAACTATCCAGCTTTAAATGCTCTTACACACTTTTCCGCTTTCGGGGCAAAAGAAAAAATTCCCCAGAATATAATTCATTATCTGTAGCAGGCAAGCAAACGCACATATGTGACTAAGTTTTTTGCCCTCGTAACTTTTGCCATTTGGCCCTTTATCCAGTTTTCCCTTTTTGTAGTAATTTGTAGCCCATCAAGTGAGCGAATGATTGATTGGCAACATTAGCCAAAGAACTTGGGTCTTCTGCTTTAATTTCACCCTTCCGCTTAATGCGAACAACACTCAAGATCATGTTTATATTGTGTCCGAGCAACAAGAGGATTATCACACATTTGTTTTTACTTGAGACTTTGTACTCGTACTTGTTGCATATTATTTTAGAGGGAACCCATAAGGAAAGGAGAACAAACTAAATTCTTTATTAAAGAGACATATGTATATGTACAACATCAAAACAAGTGTTATTATACGTTCTAGCCATTGAAAATGTGTAAACAACTTTGCGTGTTACAGTCGGAAATAGGCGTGGCAGACCTCATTAAGTATATAGTATAGTATTTTTGATCAGCACTACGAGCATTTGATATGGCGCTAATCAATAAAAACCAAATAACAATCATAATACTGAAAATTGCTAGTATTTAAAAGAGGCAAAACAAAATAACCATATTTTAAAAGTTCCAATATTTAAGAACTTTTAAAAATTAGGGGGTTTTTGAGCGATTTTATGAGGTGCAATAGATTTTTTCACATTTAGAGTCGGTAATAGCATTTACTAAACTTCCAAGGAAACGTTTAAGTTTGACCAACACATCAGAATGATAGATGACCTCTTGAGGTGTTATAATCTACGTATCTATAGTCAGAATTTAAAGTTTGCCTTTTAAATATGCGGCTATTACAATTAATCATAGCTTTCAAAGTCGGCTGTTGGCTTTTCGCTATCGTGAAATACGGCGCTAAACCATCATTTGACATACTTCTTGGCCGCTGATAACCCACTTCTTGGCATTTCCACTAAGTTAGCTGCCGAGATTTGCCTACTTTTACTTAATCGCAATGCAACTGGTTTCTCGTTCTGTTACTTAGAGACACAATTCATAGGAAAAGAGGCGCTTTTCCTCTGCTCTTTCACTTTTTCACGTCGTTGTAGTTGTATGTCATCTTTGTGGCTTATCAGCTGAGCATCATTAACTTTTTTGCTCATCTTTCACTTGGTTCGTGCTCCTTTCTCATTTTGGCATTGCTACTCCGTTCACTTTTTTGCTAGTTACAACAAAATAGAAGTACAAAATGTAACTTTCTTTTGTTCTTGCGGCACATCTATTGGGCCAAAGCTCTTTTCTTCTTGGTGCTTCTGCTTGCCATTCAATCCAGCTTCTCTAGAGGCACAGTTCGTGTTGTTGCTGCCAGTTTTCTCATTCTGCAGTCGGATATTGTTGCCTGTTGCCAGTTGCCTTAAAAAACTCGTTGTTGTTTCATTTTTAGCCAAACTTTTCGACAGTCTGTCTGTCTGGGCTTCACTCTCTCCGAGTCTGAGTCTCAGTCGGTTTGCATTTCGTAGGTAGGTTGGAAATTTAATCTCAAAGTCGTCATCGTCATCGTCGTCGTAGTCGTAGTCGTCATTGCCATCGTCAGCAGCGCCTTGGCCGCCGCCACACCAAAAATATTTAATTAATTTTTCGAATTTTAATTAAAAAGTTTCCGTTACATCGCCATCATTTCCTAGGCTCGAACGCCCCTCGCACGGACGTTGGGCTGTGTGCTATGGACTACTTGTTATTTGGCACTTTTATTACTTAAAGTAGCCCTCAAAAAAAAAAAAACAACAAAAAAAGCATTTGATGATGACCAGGTGAAGGCTACCAGTTGGCAGTTGGCAGTGGCTGCTGTTGGTAATCCAAGACTTTATTCACAACTTGGTCGTATTCTGCGTGAATGTTGTTGCCGGTTGTTGTTGTCTTGTCATCAATCAATTTGTTAAGAAGAGCGCGCGGCACAAATCCATTCCAATAAACATAAAGCAAACACTTAATTGTCTGTCAGCGTTAACAAACCGAGCAACCCGACAACACAAATATCATATGACCAGGCCCAAAACCAAAAGGAGAAGGCGTTAGCTCTCGGCTCTTTCCATAAGCAGACAACACATATATCACCTGCTGCGCACAAAATGTTTTCCACAAACTTGTAAAGAGATGCCAGGGCTCTGATAGCAAGGCCCAAAAGAACTCCAACTCTGGTTGCCTCTGCTCTGTCCGTACGTGTATATATAAAAATGCATGCATTTGTTATCTGTGACCAAGATCTCTTGGCCATTAAATTAACACTTAATGACTTGTGTGTTTGTCTCTGTATCTGTGTGCGTGTAGGTGCTAGCCCTCTGCTTGGGGTGGGGCTCTGATTCTCTGATTCTCTATGGGATGTCCAAAAAATCTTTTGCAGCAGCCGGGCAACACATCATTAAGAGACAGCAGGAAAGAAAACCAAGAACCAAAACCAAACGAAACAAGCCCATGACTAGCAGAGACATGGCCAGTGCTTTTGTTAAACCACCATACACTAGAACTCATGATAAATATGATGACTTTGTAATGAAGATGGCAAAATAATGAAATGACTCCAGCTCTCTGGACACTGCCTACAGCTCAGTACTTGAGCGAGACTTACTTTAGATACAAATACATGAGTAAGCCTAAAGCCTAAATGCTTAGGAAATATTCATTTCATTCATTAGAAAATATGGCCAACAAAACTAACAAATATTTATGCAAAGCAGAAAAATTTTTTCAGAATTGTAAGACCAACTTGAAAAAATGTATCGCAAATTTTAAAAGATTTATTAATTTTATGCTATAAAAATTCAAAATTTATAAATTATAATTTTCCAATAAAATTAAAATATTACGGAATTATAGAACATATACAAAATCTTTTAAATGTCTTATTTTATTTTGCAGAAAAATGTAGTCAGAATGGTAAGACTAATTCTTAAATCTGTATTAAAAATTTTAAAAGATTTATTAATTATATTTAAAAATTATGTATGTTTACATTTAAAATGTATTAACATATATATTTCAAGTAATATTAAATGATTACGGAATTATAGAACATATACCAAATATTATAAATATTTCATTTTATTTTTTAAATAATACTTTTTGAATGTGAAAATGCTTGTAAATTATTTAATATTTTTTTATGACTTTGAATTTTACTTTATATAATTTTTTAAAACAAACCAAAAATAAAAATAAAATAATTATATGAATATATATAACTATTCGATTTATATTAATTAAACTTTGTTTTATATAAAATAAACAAAAACCTAAAACAAATTTGATTACATTTAGAACTTAGCTGTAAACAATTTTTTAGAGCATCGGGTTGTCTCCTACTGCTTCGATCGTTTCTAATCTTATGTTGTATCAAGGTCTATCGGAATAAGCGGAGAAAAGCGAGAGTAAGAGAGAGTGTGTGTGTACATTGTTGTTGTTTGTCTGTGTGTGTGTTGTTTTGTAGGCATAAGTTGGAATTGTTTTTAGACGCTGTGACAAAATAAATGATGACAGGCGGCGGTGTTCGGTGTTGTTAAGTTTCTCTCTGTAATTCCCTTGTCGCTAAGTTGTTCTAATTTTTTCATCGTCGTTGTCTCTGTCTTGTTTTTATTTCGGGCGCTCTCTCTCCCTTCTTCCAGCATAGACATGGCCAAGTATAGTGTGAGATACTTAGTTATATAGATGCACAGATATGTAGATGGATCTGTGCACATACGTGGAAAATGCGTGCTTCTCTGGAAGTGGTATGTGTGTCGTGGGTTGTGGATGCCACGGATATTCAACATGTTTTTGTCATTATGCACGGCGACAAAATTTTTATGTTTCTCACTCAATTTGTTGTGTTGAAAAAGTCAACAAATGCGTTGCAATTAAATTTTCTTGTTTATTTTATGGTCTTTATGTTAATTTAAATGCGTCACGCGGCGACAACTAATAGCTGCATCTTAAAGATACATTAGCTAACAAGTGCCGAAACGCACCAGGCTAATAAATATTTCATAATTTCCGAAAGCTCTCTCCCACGCACTGAATTATTGAATTCCCTGATTGTGTGTGTGTGTATGTGTGTGTGTGTGGTGTGCATTTGTGTGTAATTTGAAACGGTTATTCGACTGCCACAAATGCAAATAGTGCGTGCCAAATCAAAAGAGACATTTCTGGCAAAGGCCTGGCCTGGAGCCAAGAGCGACGGAGCGACAGAGAGAGCAAGCAAAACCAGCAAGGCTCAGTCGGGTGCATGGCCATAGTCGGACGTAACCGACAGTAACATAACCTGTACTTTGTTTTTCAATTATCACTTTAAAGTAATTAAAGTTCAAGTGCATCCATACCCAGCTCCGCATATTCAATAAAAAATTGTCTGTTACATATCTTCGCTGTTTCAATTCGCAACTATAGAAAATGCTATGGATTTTTATATATTACAAGTCTAAAGTTGTGGCTAAAGTTCTTATGGTTTGCAGGGGAAGCTAGGCATTAAAATAATAAATAAAACTTGATCTGTCTACCACATAGGAGAACCCTAATAAGATCAAAGATCTAAGTGCTCGTACGATCAAACGGATATAACGTTTTGATCAAGAATACTTTCTGAGGTCTGCTTTCGGTTGTTTTACACTTGCACCAACTTAATATACCCTTACGAACTTTTTCATAGTACTGGACCTAAGAAGCTGTTTATAGAGCGGCAGAGAGTGGCCAAAAGGCAGAGCAAACCGCAGATTGAGGCAAGAGTGCATGATGGTGGAGCTGAAGTGCATTCATCTGTGGATTGCATTGCATTGCAAGCAGTGATAAATTTATTGCATAATTGAACAGGACGAAATCCTGCCGAGCCTTTAAAATGCAACTGCTCGTAAATACAAACTATTTATATATATAGTATGTATATATATGTAAATATGTATGGTGTACAGATGGAACGTAGGTCATCGTACCGCACACTGTGCTACCTTGAAGCAGAGGCCCTCTCGGCTGGGCCCTCAGTTATTTATGGGCTGTGGTAAGCCCCCAATGGGGAGTTGGGCCATGGTTGGGTGCGTGTGTGTGCGTTTTGTTTAATTAAGTGGCATAACAGTAAACAAATTAATTTCAATATTAACAAAGAAGATTATTGAAAATCTCTCTCATTATTTACAATGCTGAATGACAAAACAAATAAATTATTAATTTTCCAAGAGCGCTGAATGACAATGAAACCAGCCCCGACCCAAGCAAATGCTCCTTTCCTTTCTGTCACGGGCCCAAGCTCCTTCACAAAGCAACCATTCAAGCGTAAATATTTTGTATTATTACAACTCTGGGTTACGGGTTTTAATTGTGCATGCCACAACAGCCACACACACACAGCCACACACAGACACAGACACAGATACACACCCACACCTAAGCAGCTGTTGTTGCCACTTTGCACAAAGTATTTTCTTCAACGTCACTCAAAGAGTGAAGGAGGTTGGGCCATCCTTTGTTTGTTTGCCCGGGCTTATATGACGGAAATGTAGCTGAAAACTGTGGCTTTGCCTTCGTGCTAAAGTTGGCTTAGCATATGACAACACCACAGCGCCATGGGGAGCACACATAAGTGGTTACCGGGTGGCACCTACTGCTCCTTCCATGCCACCTAAGTCACTTGTTGAAGGGATCTGCTCAGCGGCTGTTGCAAGATATTATGCTCGTACTTATGTTGTTAGCAGGGATTCAAGTATCGTTTATTCACAGTTTCCTAAACTATGACAAACTTTAGGTTGCACTTCCTTGAAACAACAATCAATTTATAAACTTAATTGGATAATTGTAGTTTCTTTAATTTATTTTTGAAGCTTATGATAATTTATCCTAAATTTTACAATTGTTTTCCAATATGGTTCATAATTATTTTGATTTTAATTTATTGTTTTAAAAATTAAATGTATTTTTTATGATATAAGCTTTACAAACCTATATCTACATATGTATGTATTATCCGGTATAATTCTTCACGATTTTATCTAAATTTTCATTATTTTTCAAAAATTTCAATCTTTATTAGAGTATCTACCATCCCTTAAATTTTTAACAAATAATTGGCTTTAGGTCAAATAAATTTAAATTTAAAATACTCTTAAAGTATTTTCGTTCATTTCATACTTGATTTCAATTTCTAACGTTTTTTACGCAAACAAGGCGTGGCCTTCTGGTCAAAGGGGGCGTTACCTGTTTGAAAAATTGCCAACATTTTGCCAAACACGCAACCTGTACATTTGAGCGCTTCCCAAAAATGCCTTTGGCATTATTCATGTTATTAACTTTTATACTAAATTTGAAAGTAGCAGTATTTCCATATAACTAATACTGGGAACACTTATGAAATATCGCATTAATTTACAATTGAATTCCAAGCAATTAATTGAAAATATTACTGAATATTGAGCCGATTACATGAATGTTTTTTATATATACATACATTTAATGAGGTTTTAAATTATGCATTGTAAGAAAAATTAAACAATTTAATAAAAACTAATAACAATTACTTGGCATATTTTTCATTAGAGTGCATTTCATTCGTTGGCTATTTTATTTTCTTATTTTTCATTTTAATTAAAAAAATATTAGGTAATCATTAAATATAGCAAGTTTATTTACATAGTACGTATACCAAATGCATATTAAAATAAATTCATTTAAATTAATTAATTGCCGATTGAACTTTGAAAGATAATTTTTATATTAATTTTCATTATTATTATTATTTTTATTTCTTAATTTATATGTTTTATGTAAATTTAATTTAATATTTTTAAAATTTATAAAATTGAATGTTAAAAGCTTTGTCTATTTCCGAATTCGGAGATTTTATTGGGATTTATTTTTGTAAGCTGATAGTTATTATCTGCGGAACTTGGTTTGTACACTGAATTTCGCTAAGTGCACTAAAAGTTGCAGGGCAAACGCGTCGGCTTTGTACACAATATGAAATATATTATTTAAATTTTAAAAGGCTTTGCCTGTATGTGTGCGAGTTTTTACTCGGCTTCAGTGCAAATTGAATAAATTTCGTTAATTGTTGTCGCACACCTGTGTCCCGTGTCCCGTGTCCCGTGTGTGCTTTCTCTCTCTTTCTCTTTTTTCCTCTCTCTATCTCTCTGTCTGGTTATGCCTGGCTTGCTATATGACCATATGGCCACTGGCGGCCGATGATCGTGCGGTCGATTTGTGGCGTATAAAAAATTATTAAGTGGCGCTACCTCTTTGCCCTCCATCCCCACCATTCCCTCTGTCTCTTTGCACTGGCTGTGTTGTCTGTGTTGCCCTTTGACATGCAATATATAATTTGCCATGTATGCCAGTCGGTCGGTCGGTCGGTCGGTCGGCTGTGTCCTGGCACATCCTGGCGTGCCTGGCTTCTGGCAATTTGTTGTTTTTTGTATGCCAAGCAAATTTAATTAATTTACACGGAATTTACAACAACAGCAGCAGCAGCAGCGGCAGCAACAGCGGCAGCGGCAACAGTGGCAACAACAAGTGCAACAGAAACTACAACCACGACACGTGAAAGTTTAAACGAAAGGTGAAAAATGAATATAATCGAATTGACCGAGCCCCATACGGCTCACATCGATGGCGTTTGTTCATAAATGTCCATGTGCGAGGCGATGGCCTAACGGTTGACATGACATAGGCTCCAAAATGGGAGAAGGGGAGGGAAGGGACAATGAACAGTGGTCAACAACAGTGGTACAACGAACAACCGAAAACTGGAACGGACGTAGGCCGCCACGTGTGTTGCATAAAATTTTAATTAATGTCAACTACGAAATACATTTCAGTTGAATGTTTTCTAGTTCTCTGAGGCCCTGAGGTTTGTCGAATACTCGTAGTTATAAAAATCATATATGTATGTATGTGGTATATGCGTGAATGAACTGCATGTGAAATGCGTTTTTGTCATTTGATGAAGTCATAAAAATAGTAATAAACTTTAATTTAACGATTCGACGACTTTTTTATGTTCTATTATAAAAAAATGTTTATGAATTTTTAACAAGTTTGCCCACGTTTTACAAATATTTCCTTTTATTGTTATGTGTGGGAAAAGTGAACTTTTCAAATCACTATAAAGATTTAAATATAAAATATACCATATATGTATTATAATGCAGCGATTTCTAACGACATTCAAATGCTACTGACCCAATTGTTATTAGTTTATTATAAAATAAAATTTTTTATTATTATAAAATAAATTTTTTTTAGAAAATCAAACTATGTTATTTTATTCAAATTGTTATATTAAAATTAATTAATTGATTAATAATAATTCATTATGCTTTTATTTAACAAAAATCAAGACTGTTTTGTTAAGGCATATTTATTTGAAAATATTTAAAAAATTAATTTTTATCTAATATCTAAAAAATTGAAAATATATTATAAATATTTTGGTGATCTATTAAAATTTTGTTATATTTTTTTTAAGAATGTAAAAGATTTTAGATTTATTCACAATAAATATATTTTATTTTTTTCTACAAACTAACAACCCTTACAAAATATAATTAATTTCTATATTTATAATAATTTTTTCAATATTTTATTTTAATGAAGTTCAATATTAAAAGTGATTCTTATTTCCTTCATTTTATCAACCATTTTTAACAAGTTGTTTAACAATTTACAGTTCTTTTGAAGTTTAAAATAAATAGTGTCGATTGTCAACATGGCTTAACCTTAGTACGACTACAACTTGAAGTTTCCTTTGAATATAAAGTGGAGTCCCCATTTTACTTGACCTTGTCAGTAACCTTGGGTCAGTAAAGAGGGAATTCACCCTCTTCAAGTTTTCACTGTAGTGGAGACAAGCAAGGACTCTGGGAGCTTTCCCCCAACAGCTCTGACAAACAATTAATAAAGCTCAATACTGTTAAGTCGCTGTAATAAAGTAAAGCCTTAAGTAGCACAATTAAAGCCTTAAGCTGAATAAAAGAGAGAACTGAAGAGAGCGCGTCGCACAGTGTGCTTGTCAATAGCAGAAACCGTGGCACAGTGACACATGCCATTGAATACCCGCACATAAATAAAGCCCATATGAAGTTGAAGCTGTTATATTATCTGGCGGTGGAGTGGAGCTGGGGCTCATTTAAAAAATTAACTACGAGCTACCTCAAATGTCCTCTGCGTATGCGAATCGAAGCGGGAATCGGGGGGAAAGGAGAGGGAAGAGCGATTTATTGGCTACGCAAGATAAATGGCAAACTGTTTACATTTCCTTTTGCAGCTCTCTGGTTTTCTTTTTTGGGTTCTGCCCCTGAAAACTGTTGGCGTAAGCATTTTCATGACGGTTTTACCGAAAACTTTCGGCAGGTTTTCCCTCAATTTTGCGACGTCTTTTTCTGTTTTTTGTTTTTTGTCTACACATGCGATAAAAATTGTTACAGCCAAAGCTCAAATAAACTGATGGCAGGGACAACGACGACGGGCAAAAACATCATTAGCATTACCAAATAAATCACATCCGCTTTTTCACAACCAAACGCAGTGCCCAGTTCGAGAGGAAGCCCCACAGAGGCAGAGGCAGAGCGGGGCACAGCAACAAAATAAGGAAAAATAAAAAAAAAATAAAAAATGATAAAAAAGGATAAAAGCTTTGAACACCGGAGTGCAATAAATTTCTCTCGTGACGAGCATAAAACTTTTTAAACACAACAATGCCAACAATAGCAGCAACAACAGCAACAACACAAACGCATAGCGAAGCGGCAACTTCCGTTTAATGCGACCTACCCAAAAAAGCACCCCACTCCTCCTCCCCCCAACCCATGGCATAGTAATGCACATGTGAAAAGGGCATACACCGAAGGAAATACAGATAGAGCAAGGGAGAAAGAGAGCGAGAGCTGCAGAGAGAGAGACAGAGAAAAGGCAGAGTCTGGATGTAGCTGCACAACGCTTTGCTCGTTATACCCTAGAAAAAGCCGTTTATTTAAGCAGAGTATTACCAATAAACTAAATTATAACTGCATCTGAACCATAATAGACCTTGCTAAGCAATTGCATTTAATATCGTTCTATTGATAATAAATATTAATTAATTGTTTTCATCGATTTCTACAAGTAAACTAAATCTCCATGAAGTCAAAGGAAAACCTACTTTCTACTTTATGAGACATAAATATGACATGAATTGCTTTGATTGATTGTAATTCGTATTATTTATTTGATTTTTATTATTTATTTATGATTATTTATTTTTCATTATGTTATACTTATTATTCATAAGGGATTATTTATTATGCCTTATTTATTATTAATTATGAATTGTTTATTTATTATGTTTTGTTCAATATTTATTATTCATTATTTGCTATACACTATTTATTATTTAATAATCATTAATTATTATGTATAATATATAATTTATTTCTAGTTGTTTATTCATTATTTATTAATTATAATTAACAAGTTAATATGCAATATTTGTTATTTGATATATTATTACTATTGATAATTAATTTACTATTTCTATTTTTATCAATTTAACCTCATGTGCAGCATGTGATTTCTTACAGGGTATACGCTTTAAACATCACAGTTGGCCTGTGCTTTTTACTTGTTTTTATTTGTATGCATCAGTTTGGATTTTGTGGTTTGATCCTGCATCCTGCGCTCGGCCATCCTTCAGAGGCAAGGCGACGTCGTCACTGATGATAAAGTATGCCAACTGTCCGCCCCCGTAAGCCAAACCGTCCCCCCCTTGGCCCTGCTCTGGGCCCTGCCCATGCGATACATCAGCTCAGCAACTTTGCTCAATAAATTTTGTGCACAGCTCAAAGGCGCCCTGCAGTATGCAATGATTTTTTTATGCCAGAGGTGTGTGGTGCAGGGCACAAGGAGCAGGAGGAGCAGGAGGAGCAGGGATTGCAGCGGGGCCTGGCTTAAAAACAAGTTGCTTACTAGAAAGGGAAGACTGAAAATTATAACAACTTTTGGTAACAACATGAAACGTTTACATTGTGGCCGAGCCAGAGCAAAGGACGAGCTGAATGAATGCATGGCAGATGAAAGAGTTGGATAGTTGCCTGTTTAACGATAGGCAACGTACGTACTACGTACTGCTCTTTCAGGCTGATGCAGTTGAGGTCTGGCACCATTTTTTTTTTATTGTTATCGTAGTTGTAGTTGTAGTTGGGCTGCTGGGCTGGCAAAAATCTGCATTGGACATAAATGTCAACACCCAGAGCCTGTTCAGCTCCATTGTATGCTGGCGTGTGGAGCTGTGGTCTGTCTAAGCCACTGCTGCAATCAGCTTGCACTTTTGTGACCTACCTCGTATCTTAATTTTGCACTGCAAAGAGTTGACAAAGCTGGAAATTGAAGTTGCTGATGTGAGGAGCGGACTGCAGACACATTTTGGGGGCCAATTGCGAAATGGGTCAACCGAAAATAAGCGTAATTCTTGCAGTGCAGTTCGTAGTCAACGCCAACATCAACATCGTCAACATCGTTGCAATTGATTGAATACGTGATGTCCATGCAAGAAACAAACTTAAAAGCCATCTCAATCCCCTCCAACGACTCTACGCCCATGTGCAACGGAGTTCAAACGAAAGTGGTTTTAAAAACGAAATTGCTGCGAAAATGTTTGCACATTTTTAATCAATAAAAAGCGCTACAAATGCTCAAATACATATACAGCCATATACAAAATGAATGACCATTTGGCGTGCTTTTGCAGCGGAATCCAAGTTTAGCGCTCCAGCCTTGAAACTGCCACTTGAAATGAGCACATCAGTTTGCCAATCAACATGCAACCGGATCGCATCCAATCAGGCGAGAACTTGCGCTAGAAAAGAATTGATGTGTTGACCAGTTGCCGCGCAAAAGTGAATTTCAGATTGCAATTGACAGCCGAAATATATCGATTATATAAATAACAAATTAAACAGCAAGAAACGTTCGAGAAAATCCCATTCCTGGTCGAGACTAAATAAACACAAGTCCTACTTTATGATGTACTGTAGCATGGTTTTAAAGCAGAAAACTATTAGACCAAAAACGGTCAATACTACAGCATATGCTATAAGAAATCACTAAACAAATAAGTTAATAAATTGAAATGCATCTCAAATTGAAATTACTTTTCACTTAATATTATTTTATCCCTATTGTGCCTAAAATAAACAAAATATATATTTATAATTAATATTTATAAATCGAATCTAAATAATAGAGCTTTTTGTACTTATTTAGAGTACAAGGTTTAAAGATTTACTGCGTTTGCTGAAGTGAATGTATGCATCATTTTTACATACTCTACAGTAATCATTGGATTTACACTTTGAACATAAAATAATTTAAATTGATTCTATTCTGAGTATATTGTCAACCAGCTTGTTACTGGAAAGATATAGGCTTATGTTGTTCTAGTTTTGATTCACGTTTAACTGACCTAGAACACAAATTTATATATTGTGCTAATACAGTTTGATTAGAAGTTGAGATGTCGCTATTAAATATTTAAAAAATATGCAGACATTGTAGTAGACTCTTAAATGCCTGTGAATATTTAAATTACATTTAAGAGCTTAATCCCTATCGCAAGTGAGTAAAAATTGCAAATCTTTGCAGCCCACTTAATCGCATTTAATTTGATTTATGTCTGCGCTTCAACATATTAGCATAATATCAATCAAAACCATTTACATTAATCCTCTTAAATCATAATTCTAAAGCGTTTGCAACTCTTTGCCGATGCGATAATATTCTAATTAAAATCATGTGCTTAATATTGCATGCCGTAATCCAGAAGTATTTACAAGCACTCTCTTATGCTATATAAAATGTAAGTTCGAATGTGAATAATGTGAATAATGAATTAAATAACAGAATCCAATTGCAGATTGAGCTAATTGTTGGCCTGGATAAAAGCGCAAAAGTTGCTTGAGATGAAAAGTGAAAATGTTTTTACGACTAACACAATGCAAATAATAAAATAAATAAAAATAGAAACAGAAGCAGAAAACAAAAGCTAGAGTCAAATAGGCAAATAAGTTATAAAAAATAGAATTGAAATTTACAAGAGAATTTCTGAAAATTAGCGATGCATAAAGCATAAGATTTATTTTGTAGGTGTGCTGTCTATGTGAATGTGAATGCCAGTGAATGTGTGCGAATGTGTGTGAATGTGTGTGCTTTTCAATTATATTGTTACCAATATTTGTGTGTGTGTGTGTGTGTGTGTGTGTGTGGGTGTCTATGTGTGTCGTATTCATTTATCAAAAATAATATATTAAATTGCCAACATTGAATGATATTTTAATTTGCATCTCTGTCTCTGACTCGGATGCTGTTTCCTTTTGAATAAAACATTAAAATGTCTATGTGTCTGTGTCTGTGCAAATGTATGTTCGAGTGTGTTCTGGGGAAACATTTCGTGCTCTGGCTCTTATCTTTATTTATTCAAAAGATAATTTTATGTGTTCCGCAGTCGAAGCATAAAATTACTATGTCGAATATTGTTTGAGCAAATAAAAACCAGAGAGACACATGCAAAGCAGCCCAAACCAGGGCCCAATGATAAGGGGGAGGTGGGGGAGGCAGAGATACTCTGCGGCTGATATACATGCAAGTGGCATCACCAAAAAATGGCTGCCTAACTGTGAATGTGCGCACAGGAAATGCCATGTAGCAAGGACTATGAAACGGAAACGGCATCAGCCTGTGAACAGTCGAGTCGACTTCAGTTCAGTCGAGTTCAGCTCAGCTCGGGCAGAGCAGTTCATTTACATTTATATGGTCTGCTTACAATGTTAACGCTCATGTATGAGTCTGCACACACACACCCACACACACACACACACTTGCAGAGTTCAAAAAGCTCCCACACCTAGAGCGTTTGAGAGTCAGCGAGTCATATTGTCTATTTGATTGGCCGTCTGTCTGAGTGTTTGTCAGACTGTCTGTGTGTCCGTGTGAGTGTTTGCCTCTCTCTGTGTGTGTGTGTGAGTGTTTGCTTTATCATTTGCCTTTGCCAGTTGATAATCTTTATTACACTGAAATATTTAATTTAATAAAAGCTTTGCCGCCCCATCAGACAGAGCTAGGGGCGCAACACTTTTAAGTGATATTTTGCAATTTATTTAATTTATTGCATATCTGCATCTCTCTATGCACCATTGCCCTTTTGCCTACTGCTACTACACTGTAAAAAAAACACCTCTTACTCGCTTAGCTGAGCAAAAAACCAAGCGCATACATGACAAACATGCATAAAATGTGCTAAAAACAATAACAAACAACTATGACAAGCCAATACGTAAAATACATATATATGTACATATCTACATACATTATTGCCAACACACACTTATACATACATAAACGCCATTCACACATACATATATAGGTATCAAGATGAAGCTGAAAAAGCAACAATCCGGAGCATATGCAAGGCATTGTGAATCTTAGCTTCATTTTAAACACGAATAATTTAAATTTACATTGTGTTTATTTAAGGTTAACTAAATAAGTAAATTACCTTAGGTAATAAATGGGTTAATTACAATCAATTTTAAATCTTAAAAATTTTTCAAAACCTATATTTTGTTTATTTTTTTAAATTGTCTAATAAAAATACACAGGCATAATACTAATTAACAAGTACTAACATAAGCCTTCGTCTTGAGTTGATTTATTGTTTATATTGTTTAATTTATTTGTTTCTGCAAAAAATGATCATTTAGATAAACATTTTTTATTAGGGATAGTTTTAAATATTTTATTTATATTATTTTTATTTTACTTTTCATTATCTTTTAAGATATAAAAAAATTACGATTCGTAATAAATTTGCGCATTTTTTTTGTAACTTATTTTAACTCATTGCCGTATTGTACTTGAAACTGATCTAAACTTGAATTCAAGAACAAAGCAAGATTAATTTAAGAGCTTTATTTACTTATTTATTTATTTAATATCAACGAACGAAGCATTTTTCAATTTTCTTTATTTTATTTTCGATCGGTAATCGACATTTATTTAAATGGGTTTCATGATTAATTCTTAATTTCAGCGCTTGGTTTCGAATCTGCCTTACTGTTATTATTATCAATATTAAAAATTAAATATTAAATATAATATTAATATTAAATATTAAAATAAATTTAATTGGTATCCATATTAAAATGCAATAGGAATAAAGCTGCGTTTCGTGTCAAACTCGGTTTGTAGCCTTGATTGTAAATGGGTGTAAGCTGAATTCTAACCCAATTAGCTAATACAAATCTACTGCTAATAGTAATGTAATTAATTTAATTTATTTTTTATGCCAAGTGTCCAACCCTTGCCTAAGTTACGAGCAGATAAATAATGATGCTTCACACCAAGATATATGCTTATATGCCTGAAGTCTTCATTATTGCCAGGCGGTATATCATGCAGTTTATATGGTCGAAAGAGCATCTAACTAACGACCTGTCAAAAGGTTTAACCTCATTTCGCCCCTAGTACAGCTAGTGGGGCGGAGGGGGAGCCAAAGGGAGCTTGTTTTTGTCGCTTGTTTATTGCTAATCATTTTGGTTTTTCTTTTTTTGGCTTCCTTCGAGCATGTGTGTGTATGTTATTGTTTTCGTTTTGACAATATTCAGAGCATGAAATATAATTTTGCCATAGCAAAAAATATTATTATTATTTGCAGTTGGAAAATTGCGCGCTCTCTGCCTGGCAAAATTATAATAAAACAAAAATAAAGCATAAAAAAGTAAATAATTTTAGGCAACGGTTGCGCCGCTTGTTGGTTTTGGGTTTGCGGTTTTTTGGTTTTTGGCAGCCAACTTGGCGACAATGGCAGGCAGTAGGCGCCTTTTGCCTTTTGCCTTTTGTTATGGCCGCTGATAAATTGTGGTTGATATAAATGCAAAAACCAAACAGCAACAGCAGCAGCAGCAGCAAAAACAAAAGCAAAAGTGTGCAACATATTAACATAGATACAGATACAACACACTAGAGCAAGATAGACAGGATATGGGGAGGTGTGGGGAGGTGCGGAACAGTAAATAAATAATGTGGTTAAAAATTTGCCTCAGCGCATGTGTGAGTGTGAATGAAGTTTGACTTTGAATAATGCTTGGATTGTCTGTGCCAGGCAGGCAGGCAGCAGGCAGCAGGCAGACAGGACAGTCAGGACAGCCTGGCAGCTAAAATAAATCGAGAAATTATAGAACTGTGACTAGTATAAGAAATGGCTAGATATTTGCCAGGCATCTAGAGCTAGCGTATCAAGATATATGGCCGCCAGTTAAGATGAAAACTCTGCCTGTCCCTCACCCAATATCTCAGCCTGCACAGATAGCAGCTGATGTCGTCTTAAGGTGGCACATGTCCTACCAATAACAGCAACAGCAACAAAACAAAACCGTCAACAGCAACAAAAAAAAGTGACAGCTGTTGCCCTCATAGTCGCTAAGATTCTGCACAAAAAAGTTGCTGAGATAATACAAATAAAAATAAGTAAGGACGGAATATAAATATAGCATTGCCACATCAGCATCTGCGACTAGGGAATATTCTATAAACCGACAGCAAGAAAAACTATGGAGAAAGTTCGATACAAACAGCTTATAGAATTGAAAACACATTTTCTGAAAGCTCTACTAAAACATAGAAAAAATTAATACAACATAAATATGGTTTCATTATGTTGTATATGAAATATTCTGCAAAGAAATTAAAGATAAAGTTCTACGGTTTCCCGGTGGGAAAATAAATAATAAATAAAATTCTGAAAAATTCACTTTGATGAGATGAGAGAAACTGAAATTTTAATTTATATTGAGAGAAGAATTTGTTAAATACATTTAAATATTATTTCTAAAACATATTTCTTAGTGTCAAGCTATTTACAATATATTCGATTGAAGGATAAATTTATGTGCCTGTTTTTTTTTTAATATTTAATATAATTTATAGTTTTTATTTACATATTTTGGTGGTCATAATGGTCAACATTTATCATATACCCTGTTGGGTTTACCCTATTAATCAAGGACATAATAAAAACAATAAGCGGCTCCGTTCGGTCATAAAATTTATTTATTTTTTTCTCCTGTGAGAATTTTATGCTGAGCCCATGAGGGCATAAAATTGTTTATTAACAAATCAACAGGAACAACAACTTTGACAAGGCATTAAAATCAGCACAATTTTTGTGTTTTTGAAGCATTTTTCAATGCTCTAACGTGAAATGCAATAAATTGCAGACGTAGTATAGATTTTTGCGCATAAATTGTATAAAAAGAGCACGACGATAAAAAAATAAATGATATATATTTTTTATATATATATAAAAGACGATGACGACGTCCAACTTGACTTGAAATCATAAGGCGAAAAAAAAAATGTATTGAGAGCAAGCACAAAAAATGCCAAGGCAGCTTCCTTCCAGTGTTGAGGGAGTGGAGTGGTGGGAGAATTGGGGACAGGGGACAGGGAACAGGGGATAGGTCGTAGGTCGTAGGGCTTGCCATATTTATGCATTATGGATATTAGTTTGAACCACAGGAAAAATACCATTAAAAGCAAAAGCATGAAGTCGATTACGCGAGCCAAAAGCAAAATTGCATGAAAGCCCAGGGCCCAGTCAATGGGGCAGAAGGATATGAATAGGACGGGATGAGCATAGAGGGCGCCACAATACGCTGCACAAGCATGTCGAGGACTAAACTGGGGACGCATTTTTGAACCTGACAGCCAGCAGCAGCCGAGGCAGTCAAAGCCAAGCGTAGGAAAAATCAATTACTTGAATTTTTCTTATTCACTGCTGATGGTTAAGAAGAAGAAGCATGTACACACACACATCCACAGCAGCTTGAATGTGACAAACCGTCACTCCCATCCCAACTCCCACCTCCACTCCCGCTCCCCTCCGATAGCTCCAACGGAGCGACAGCAGCAGCTGCTCTTCGGAAGAGAGATTGGGGTCGTCTTGTACCGCTGCCATTGGCGTTTTTTTTATTTTTTTTTATTTTTTTCATCTTCTCGTGCTTAGACTGCTGGCGACGTTCCGTTGAGTTGCAGGATTATTATGTTGGGGCAGTCGCCAACTGGGGTTGGGGATGACAAGTTGAGGTGTCTCTGTGCGAGCAGCAGGAAGACGAAGACGATGAGGGAACTGAGTTGTGCGTGCGACCATTTGTTTGACGTGCGACGTGTGGCAAACGGAATTTACGCAGGTTGCCGAGGTTTTCGCTCTGCCAGGCCAGGCAAATGATCTATGATAAGTGCCAGTGCTGTAAACGCAGCACGCAGCAACACTAAAACAATATACACATTTGCATGCACTTCAAGCTGAAATAAAATATGCTGCGCTCAATTTATACTGATCATTGACAGCCCTGCCACAAATTTAAAACTTTAAGAAGACCATAATTCAAATTTTATTGCAGCCGCTTTGCTTAACCTAACATTTGCCACATTCGACGCCATTTTTGTATAATACATTCTGAAGGAATTTGACATAGGATCACTGCGAATGGGAAATTGACAAGCGTAAAATATGATTAATTAAATAAATGTGATTGACATCACCATTTCACAAATGAGCTCATTGCCTCATTCCACAACGTAACATTTGCCACATTCGACGCCATTTTGTACAGTCTTTTCGAATGTAACATTAAGTGTAATGAGTGCGTAGCTACACTTTTCAAAATATTAATTGCTATTCTAAATATAACTAAGACTGTCATTCGAATGACAATGTTCGGAATGTAATTGTTAGTGAAACAACGCTATTAATTTGCAAATGAATGAAAGTCATTGAATAGGTCTGTCCAAAATATATCAATATATCGATATATCAATATAACGATCTTTTCTTATAAAAGTTGTGTATCGATAACGCAATATTTGTTTGCATATTAATCTCATTGATATATTATATATTATTTTAAAGTTTTCAAAACCGCAAATATTGATAGATTTTTAAAATATTCGACAACCCTATCGGGAAAACTCGCTGGGTGAATGGCAAATAGAAGAAGAAATGACAAAGACCATCATTCGACAAATGTGTATGGGCAAAATGTCATTGCACGTGGGAAAGACGTTATAACCCTTTTAGCTTATCAGATCTCAATTGTAATTTATCTGTGGAAAACACATTGCATTTCCACTGCCCGGCCATCAGTCGAGTGTCTTTATAGGGCAGCCCAGTGGCACTTATGCCTTTACGCACTATTGCATAATTAGGCAGTAACTTTAGCACCCCAACCTTGCCACTATCAGGCACTATCGGTTGCTTGCCACTCAACCACTTTGCTGGCGGACGTTGACGTTGAAGTTGACGTTGACCCACCCTAACCACACTTTAGTCTAATTTATGCCGCATTTCTCATCTGTAGTTGTCTCGCTCTCTCTCTCTCTCTCTCTCTCTCTCTCTGCATTTCTCTCTGTCCGTCCGGCTTCCGCCTTGGGCCGTACATAAATATTCATCATTAATACGCTTTACGCTTTGCGCTACTGTCCCATCACTTCCCCCCACCTCAACGCACCCAAGAGCTCCTCTTGCCTCCTCCTCCTTCTCCACCACCTCCTCCCACAACTCCTCTTTCGTTCGTCTATTGACACTGCCTTTGATAGGGTTTTTGTGCGTTCAATGCCCGTCCCCCAATAATCATTTAATTAAAAGAGTTGGAAAAAACTTTTTATTTGCGCTTGCCCCCCATTCCCCGCTCTTCCTCTTTCGCGCTGTTTCCTTCCGTCTACTCAAATTAAGCGAAATTCTATTAAAAAGGGGCACGAGTAAAAGCAAACAAAACAATGGAAAACAAACGCGAGCTAGTGCGGCAAATTGTTGTTGTTGTTATATTATTTTTTCCTAGTTTTTTTGCGCTTCTATAATTCCCATTGCCTCGATGGCTTTTGCCACGCACCCGTCGTTAATTTTTATGACTTAAAAGTCATGTAATTTTATGACTTTAAAAGCTATTTTAGAGCCTTTAGTTTTATTTGACAATTTCGGTTAGGGCCCGGTTAGAGCCCCAAAACCCAAATCGATGCCCCTTCCGGCCTGATGTGCATAAAAATTGGCGCATAATATCAAAACCAAAAGCAAATGACAAGCAATAATATACAACTTGAGAATACCCTGTACAAATTTTATTTGACAAATAATACAACACGTATCGGCAATGAATTGGTTACTGAACGGTTAAATTTTGTGGGAGTTTCGAACTTGGTTTAAAGTTCCATTAAAAAAATGTGTAAACTTAAATTTGTTTAATTTCTAAATAAAACTGTCAGGAAGGCACAATCATATTCTTTATGATAACATATAAATTTCTTATACTCTTCAGATATTTGGATTTAAAAACGAAACCAATTTGAAAATAAAGTTGTTATTTTAACTTGCAAACTTCAATACAAATGTTAAGTTCTATGTAAATGTTAATCATTGAAATACATTTTCAATGATTTTCAAATAATATTTATTAAATCCAGATTGAATATTTATGTGAAATTTTCATTTAATTTGTATCACTCAACCAAAAATTGTAGCAATACAACAGCTCTCAACATCTGCATTTAAAGGGTATCGCAAGGTCATTTCATTGCGTCCTCTAAAGCCCGTGCATGAAAAATGCCTATAAAACCTAAAAGGCGTTGTCTATTAAAACAATTTCTGAATGTCTGGACTTTTATTTGCCTCTCGCCGGTTTTCCTTTTCGTCTGCTAGTTATGCTTGTTTTTGTTTTCTTGTTTTATGGCTTCGAATTGGAGTTCGTTTTTTCAGGTTTTGGGTTTGACTTTGACTGCGTCTTCCGTAAACCACACACGGAGAGGCAGAAGTTGAGGTCGGACTTAATGGCACGGCGCGGCATCCAGTAAAGTAAAGTTCTCTAAAGTTCGTTTTTCTACGGTGATAAGGCCAAAAAGTGCTACATTAAAAGGTTAAAGACTAGCCATTAGCCAAGTTTCGCTGTTATCTCTGACCAAGGGCGTAGTACTAACTGTGAGATAGTCTGGCATGAGAATGCATATTGGGAAGGGAAAGGGAATGGGTAGGAGTAGGGGTGGGGGTATTAGGCGCAGCTCTTTTTGTATGCATTTCATCAGAAGGTTTAACTAGGTTTAGCTGAGTCATCTGATAAATAACTTGATGGAATATTCATGAGCGGGAAAAATGAAAACAATTATACTATAGCAGGTCAAACAGGTAGCAAACAGCCTTGAATAGATAGATTTGTTACCCCAGATAAACGATTCTTAAAAGCAAACACAACTATCTGTCATAATTTGTGCGTAGGCCCCAAGAGCCCTCAAGAACCTGCCCTAGAGATTCACACAACTATGGGAATGAAATATTTGAAATATTGTACATTTAGTTTGTATTTGTCAAAAATGTTTGTTAAATCCTAACTTTAATTAGCAAATATCGATTAATACCAATTGTTTAAATTGCTAATTGAATTTAGTAAATGTTTGACATTTTTACCTTTACTTTTTGTGCGTTTTGCCCTTTTGTTAGGTTAAACTTTTAATTAAAGTACACAAACCTGCAATGAAAAAGTTGAAAATATGTTGATTAAAATATACACATAGATTTAAATGTTAACACAAATTTTATACTATTGCTATTAGCCTCGTTGACTTTGATCAAAGGAAGCGCTTAAATGAACACAAATAACAATCACACAGCATCAATAACGATACCGATAACGATGACGATGACGTTGCTGCCGTTGGCAAAATAATATAAAAAGCTGTGCAATAAATTTTTGAATAGTGTGTCAACATTTTACAAATGCATAAAGTCAACTTCTGTCCGTTCGCCTGTCTGTCTGTCTGTCTGCCTGCGAAAATAAACTCGCTCCCGAGTGCAAATATTGTCATAATCATCACAAACATCATTGGCATTGTCGTTGCTGTTGCTGTTGCTGTTGCTGTTTCTGTTGCGTAAATATGTTTCAATTCAATGAGAGTGAGAGCGAAATCTAGCAGTACAATGGATGCAGTTCAAATGCATTTACTTTGTTGCCTGTTTGTCTGTCCCTCTGTCCCACTGTCGCTCTGTCGCTCTGCTTGTCTGATGCTCATTACTCGGGTATCAGACGAGATTGCGACTGCACAAAAATGTCAACAAGAGAACCAGAGAAATCCCAGCCATCGAAGGCAGTAACAATTTTTACTGTAATACTGCGACGACTACACACAATTTCCTTGCTCATTACGTAGACTAAACAAAAGCCAAAACACTACAGATATAGAAACAGCAGCAGCCACTGAAATAGAAACAGAAACAGACGTCGACAGCAACGACAACAGCAGTGGAAAATCACAATGCCACCATCGATCAAGCGGATGTACCCGACTGTAGAATACCCCGCACTCTATTATACAAAAAAATAATTTTAAAATATCATACGAATCGCAGCAGCAATGCTTCATCTTACTTTTATGTCTGTACCATGCTTTAATTGCCGCGCTTCCAGAGAGCGTGCTCTCTAAATCGTGCAGTATTCGGATATATTCGATTAAGGCGTAAAATGGGCGAGGCATCTAACATTTGAAATAAACTTCATTTGTGTTATATAGCTACCTATATACCGAAAATGGTTGCCAAAACTGTATAGTTCGGAGTTCTTAGCTTTCATACAGACTGACAGACAGACGAACATGGCTAAATCCAAACTAAACTGAACATGTTATGCTGAACAAGAATATATATGAATATATGAATAAGAATATATATACATACATTATACACAAAGTTATTTAACCTGTTTTTATCATGATTTTACAGGGTATACTAATAAGATACTATTGCAAAAGTCGAAATAAGAATAAGAAGCAGATGTAAGAGGCAAACTTAGGCGACAGGTGCAGATATTAAATATAATATCAATTCTACATTCAGAAATTAATATATTTAAAGATTAAATATTTCCAAAGTTTTCAAAAACTTTAATTCAAACAATTATCATTAGTATTTTTTAAAGAAAATTAATTTCAATTAAATTAAAATTTAAAACATGCAATTTACTATTATTTGTAAAAACAATTTATTTGTTTCTTCTTCAAACAGCTTTCTTCCATTGTGTATAAAACTTTTCCATCGATATTTGTGCTTATCTTAAAATGGAATTAGTTTATATACTAAGCTGCATAGCAATGTTTCATACTAATAGTAGATAATTTCTTTTAAGTATTCAAATAACACATTTAGAATCGCATTTAGTGCAACATAATTATGTTTAATTCTAGGAGCATGTTCTGAATTTAATACACAAAACAATGTTGATAGCGTTTTAAGCAGTTTAGAGAACCTTAATCTCTGACATAATATTCTCCCATAAGCTGCACATAATTGTTGTAGTTTTATGAAATTTGCTTTTTTCGCTTACCCTGCTCCATGTCTGTCTGTCTGCCTAGTTTGCTGCATTTTCATTTATCTTCATACTTAATTCAAATAAATTAACATCATGATTTAGTAACAATCAACTGCAAGCCCCTCTGCAGCTGTAGCCCTAACAGCAGCTCTAACCCGCTTTATATCTCGCTCTGTCCTTGTCTTTTACGCCCTCTCTCTTTCTCAGACTCCATCTCTCTGAACTGAACAAAGCCGCTTACTTTGTATTTACTGCGAAGCGACGTAAATAAAAAACACAGCCACCAAAAAGTGCAGCATGAGGTCCTGCTGCTGCTGCTGTTGTTGCTGCTGCCACGCCCACAACTCCTTGCATTCGCATTCGGCAGACATCAGACTGCATGAAGTTTGGGCCAAAGTTTTCAGCCAACTGCTCATGGGGGCAACTTTGTTTTGCTTTTTAGTACTTTTGATGACTTTTTGCCGAACAGATGTCGATATAATGCTAAATGTAGTTATATGCCAGCCAGACCAGCACACAAGTACCACATCCAGAGAGAGAGAGAAAGAGAGACAGAGAGCGAGAGAGAGAGAGGGAGCTAGACTTCTCCAAGTCGAGTACTACGAATACCGCCTGCATCCAGTGCAACCACTTATATGCAGGCATCCGATGGAAAAACCACAATGGCATTGCCGGAGTACAGCTGATGGGGAGTACGGCCGAGCATCGACTACAACGACTACACTTAAAGGCCTGATCCACTCTGTTTTGTTTTATTTATACCCTGTACTCAGCCTTAATTACTGTAGATGCAAAAGGAAGAAGAGTACTGCGGTTAACATTAGAGAAATGTCGCATGAAATTGTTTGCTTATTCGTCAATAAGTTCTGTTAGTCATACAACATTTTATTTATTGTATTAAAAACTTTTAACGTATGCTTTCATAGGCCAAATTAGACCAAACTTCACGCATTATCTAATAATTTGAGTTGCACATGCAAGTAAATACCCCCATGACAGAAGCTGCCATTCAGGTCTTTCATAATAACATCTACGAAATAACTTGCATGATAGTAATATCAGCTGACATGCAATTCTCGCATGCTACATGTGTAAGCGATCCTTTCGCATCTGAGCTTGCAGGTAATAAATCTCATTAACGATCCCAATTTTTGTTGTTGTTGCTTTGATAATTCGCGGTCTTTTTGACCGTCAGCAAATAATATAAATCTCCTTATCTTTATTAATTTAAATATATATATAATAATATATTACCATTAATAAGAAATTAATATAAGTTTAATGATGATTTTTTTAATTTTGTCGGATATGTATTTATTTATTTATTTATTTAGATATGTTATCCTAATGCTACAAGTATAAAACTTATAAACTATTGCACTATTGCAACAAAATTAAATCTTCTAACTTTTACTATGGATCTCAAGCTTCGATCTCTCAATATAAGTTTTTATCACAGAGAAATATTCTGCTGCGAAAACAAGCGTGTATGTTAGATCGAAAAGAGCAAAACGCTAAACGCAACTCGAACGTCTGAGTTTCGACTATGTTTGATCAAACGCTCAATTATGCCGCATCTGTTTGACCTGGGAACTGTGCTCGTTATTTCATTTGCACGTAATGAAATCAAACATGTGGGTTTATTATTCAGTATTATTTTAAAACATATTTCAGCTTTTTGTAAGAAACAATTCTGGGCCTGTTGTCATTATCTTGATCGATAATTGCCGTAACAAATTTAATTAAAGCTCATACTTAAAATCAAATTAGTTGCTGGCTTTGAATGTTTGTTTTTCTCTTTATTTTCCAGCCAAAAAACTTTGTTTTCAAAAGAATGACAACTCTGGCTGATGCTATGTTTCAGTTTGCTTGCATGTCGAACAAGTAAGGAGCGCTCAAGTTTGATCACGCTTTTGGCAAGACTGTTGACTGTTAACTTTCCAGTTGAGATTTTACAGGATATCGTCAAGTCATTGCAGCTGTGTGGCTGAAACACTTGTTGTTTATTGTTGTCGCTGCTGTTGCTGTTGCAGCACTTGGCTCTGCTTGCAGCGCCACTCATTTGATTTGAAAAGACGCCGAGGCAGCAGCGTCAGTGGCAGAAATGGCAGCAACAGCAGCAGCAGCAACAGCAGCAGCAGCAACAGCAGCAGCAGCAACAGCAGCAGCAGCAGAAATGGCAGCAGCAGCAGCAATGGCAGCCATTAAAGTCGCGCTGAGTTTTTATTATAAACGACATAACTACGACAAACTGAGTTACCAACAGCAGCAGCAGCAGCAAAATCAGCAGCAACAAAAGATGAAGCAGAACCCGCATTACATTTTACGTCATTTATTGCAACTTTGTTGAGCACACTGCTCCCTCTTCACCTGCCCCCTTTGCCAATCCATTCCCTTTTGCCACTTGTGCGCCTTGTTGCACCTTTGCTGGGCAACAACAAAGGCGGTGGGGGCCGGGGATCTTAACAAAATGAACAGCAGCAAATGCTACTCCATACTTAATTAGCTGTTTGCCAGTTAAAAATAATCAGCCAAGCCAAAGCAAAGCAAATGAAAGTCGGTAACAGCAGAGGGCCAAGTGGTTGGTGGCTGTGAACAGGAGGGGGGAGGGGGAGCAGGGGCAGCTTGCAAGTTGCAACTGCAACCGTTTGCTTTTGTTTAACAATGTTATTGTTGTTGCTTGGCAGTCGGCCAGGCAGCCAGCATTTTATTATATAAAACGCTATAACAAATTTTTCATTAAAAGAAATCAAGCTAAATAAAAGAAAACGCCGAGCAAAAAAAAAAACACAACTGAGTCATAAAAAATGGCTGTGGCAAAAAAAGGAGTTAGCGTATAGACAAAGCAGGAATAAAAAAGTGCTTGTAAAAGCAGCAGAAGTAGCCAGAGCCCAAACAAGGCATAAGATCTTTTTTAGCTTTTAAGATTTTATGACTTGAAGAAGTTCATGCTGGTAGGAATTTTAAATTTGAAAACTCACAACTTTCTAGCCAGAGCAAGAGCTCAGATAAGAGATACGAGAATATAAAATGCGCAAAGCAGAACAACAACAATATTGGAGTTTATTTTATGCATACATTTAATATACACTTGGAAAAGTAACTTTCTCGAACTTCTTCAATCTGTGCTTGCTTTTATATCATTTGTCCTACATTTTTACAAGTGTAAGGTTCTTTATCTTTAAAGTAAATTTAGCATAAACTCATTTATATGGTGTTAACGATTAAAAATCTCAATATATCTAAAAAATTATTATATGAGACCAATTTAAAAATGATATTTCGCTGCCTGAATTGCTAGATAAAATTCTATCTGAATTGGTAACATTAGGAACTGATAGAAACATAATATTGGTTAATGTGGATAAATGATTTGACTGTTTTATATTCTCCATGTTTGGTTTAGTTTAGTTAATTTAAATTTTTAAACATTTTTTATTGGGCTAAAATTGTTAAATTAAAATATATGCAACTGTTCAAGAAATATGCTTTTTGGTACCTCAAATTAGCATCATAATATGATACTTTTTTGACAATATCTTGCTCACTACATATAATTAAATAACTGTATTTATTGTTCTGTTTTTTTATAAGAGTTCAATAATGATATATTTTTTGATATTTCTAAGCTTTTTATTCAAAAAGAAGCTAGTTTAATTAAGCCCTGGGATTATTTACTTTACGGAATTCCAAACCACAGCTATCAAAATAGAGATATTCATATTTTAATGCTTTATTTTGAAAAATTGGATGCCTCATAAGAGTGTAACGGCTCAACTCCAAGAAACCTATACAAACTTGAACTAGTTTGTCAAATGTGAATAACTCTATTCAAAACTAGTGCATTGTATCGTGCTTGTGGCTGGTAATATGCATATGAATGATGCAACTAATTTTTTATGGAACTGCGGGAAGCTGACTTTATTCGAACAGTCGGTGAACAGTTTGTTGTGCCTAAATAGATCATCATAAATGTCAAGTTTTAATGCGTTTTTAGAGCTATTCATATGTTGATTTAACACTACCGTCCCCTACAGATGCCATATATCAAATGCTTAGGCCGCCCCCGACCTCAAGAGCCCCGCATATCGAGGGCATTAATAAGGCAACAAAAATCTTTTCCAGCTGCGTTGCCAAAACTATTAACTAAAGAGCTGTAATAATTAAAAGGCGTGAGGCATTTGGCTACCAAGAGACGGGGCAAAAGCTCTGCGGCTCTGTGGCTCTATGGAAAGTGCTCCCATTTCATCATGAGATGACGACTCGATTTCGTTATCCAACACACTAGACTAGGGTCATAAATAAAAATCAGTTTATGGCGGCGAAACTCTAAAAAACTTTTCTTTATGCGCTTTACATAAAAATAAACCACACACAGATACACATACGAGAGATACTTACTCATGTGTGAGTGTGCAGTTGGAAGAACTGGCAGAGAAGATTGCTTGAGTGAACGTGATATCAAGTTTCGAGCATAAATCAAGCTCTCGCCCCCAAAACGCCAGGGCCTCACAAGCGGCTCCCAAGTCAACATTTTCCTTCTTTTTCAGTTGGTGTTTTTTTTTTTTGTTTTTTCGCTGGCCAAAATACTAAAAACAACTAATTTATGATGCCTCCTGCCCTTGCAAAGATGTTGCCCAGAATGCATAGTAAATATGTATATTTTTATTAAATATTTTATGGTTTTCATTACACTTAGACGCCGACTTTATTAAAGCCCAAATGCACAAATTTAAACCAAGACGCGGCGGCAAGCGAAACTTTTTTGTGCCTCCAAATGTGCGAATTGCTTTTGACAATTTCATTCAATTTCAAAAACTTATTTCAGCAAATTGTTTGGCTGTCAACGCGGCAAGCCCTGGCCCCCCAAACCCCCCGCACAGCTCCACAAAATCATTGAGGGATCTTACCGCAATTCGCATATGCATGCCAGACTTCTGCTGTTTTTTTGCCACTGGGTCGTGCACCATAACAACAACAACGGCCCAATACAATTGTCTAATTTTAGAATCTTTAAGATACACTCAAAAAGATACGCCCAGGCAGGCAGAGGAAGAGGACGAGACCGAGGCCGTGGCTGAGGCTGAGGCCTTGTCAGCGTATTAGGTGTAATATAAAAGTCATTTAATGACATTGACTGACATTTTGATGTTTCATAAAAAGCAACTCAAGCAGACATCGACACACACACACACACACACACACACATACACTTTCCTTGAGGAAAGTGAGAGGGAGCATACACACAGATACGCACACACAGGCACAGACAATAGTTTGACAATAGCAATAAAAGGCCTACAGCAGCCTGTCGCCTGACTTCAGGCTACACGGTGAAAAATAAATTGCAACAAAATGATCAATCATGACAATCCAGTAAGGACAGTATATAATAATATTATATATTAATATTCTTTATTGTCAATTTATTTATTAATTAAATTGTGTGGTACATTGACTGATTAATATATTTTTTGGATGGTAAATGGTGTAAATGGTAAGGACTATAGTATTACTCTAAAACAGAGATCAACAAGGTGAATCCTTTTTAAACTTTAATAAGTTTTTAGTTTATTAACCGATTTTATTTAGTTTTTGAGGATAAATAAATATAATTCTAGAGTGTATATAATCCGCATAAGAAACTGTTATGTTCAATATTACGTTTGTTATTTGGTTTTCATTGATAGGCTCTTAAGAGAGTGGTATACACCTATCTAGATTGGTTGCTGAGCTATTATGGTTTTCAATATCTCAGTCTTCATCCTGATGGATAGACGAACACACAGAGGGACATGACTATATGGACTCAGCTTATGGTCATGATCAGGAATATATACTGTTATTTATGGGATTCTGCTACACTTCAAACAAGCAATATATCAGAAAATTCTATAAAAATACTATGAAACTTGACTATTTCTCGCTGTGTAGCTTCTGACAGGCAGCGACTCAAGTGATTGGTTGAGGTGTGGCAAGCGGAGGGGACGGCGGGGACAACACTCAATGGCAAAATGTTGACGCACAGACTATACTTGTCGTATCGTCAGTCAGCATCTTCATCTTCATCTTCATCTTCATTGTTGGCTGCCATTTCCTGGCCCGTTCTTGTTGCCATTGTTGTTGCGCGAGATTTTCCACATATTCAAAATTAATACGTTGCGCCATATCCTAGACACATTTGTACTACCTCTCTGCCTCCCTCTGCCTCCCTGCCTGCTCCTACTCATTGCCAAGTAACTCTGGCAGCACGTGCTCAGTCCCTGTGCGGCTTTCAAAGCTGTAAAATGCCAAGCGAGTGGTTAGCTCAGATTGTCATGCGTAGCATTGCTCCAAATCCCCCTGCTCCCCCCCTGAAAACCCAATGGAAATCTGTGTGCTGCCTGCTTTTAAAGTTTATGCAACTTTAAAGCTCATAAAACCTAAAGTCGTACCAACTTCACAGCATTTTGATAGAGCCCAATGACAAGCCATAAGGAAGTTGTAAGGTTTTGGCTATCCCCGTCTATCCTCGTTTATCCTTGGCTGTCCTTGGCTATCCCTTTGTGCGGCATACAGACACATACCCTCTACATTGTCTGCTAGTTTTCTATAGAATGTATCCATCCCGTGACTGAGCATCTGCAGCTGCCTTTCAATTCACACATTCTTATTTCTGTACATTTCTATTTCTATTCTCAACGCTGATTCTTATTAATTTTTTCGGTGAGTTTCCATTCCGCATTGCATGAGTTTTGTTTGGCCTTTACAGAGAGAGAAAAATGGTGTTTTCAAATTAAATAGAATTTAAAATTTGGAACTTGTATTTGAAAGGAATGCTAGAACAGAACAGAAATACCTATAAAACAGGTATTTCTAAATTTGTTTTTTATCTTTTCAATTCCATTTTCTATCTTTGAAAATTACTAAGTTTTAAATGCATGCTTACAGCTACATAATTCTCGTTTTTTTTCTCTCTGTGCACTCTCATACTATAAATCATTTGTAAGCAGCGTGATCTTGGCGGGAAAGAGTTTTCCCTTAAATAAGATCTCAGCTTTTGACAGATCCCACACAGCTTAAAACTCTTTGTGTTCCCCGATAACTTATTCATCTTTTAAGTGCTAAACCCAAGCTGCTTATTGAATGTTTGAATACATTCGTAGTTTGGCTATTGAATAGTTATTTTGAACCATTTCCAATCTGCCTTGCTAATTAGCATAACAATGTTTAGACTGCCGTTTAGCTTGGGCGTTTAATTCCATCGGTAAATTGTAAATATTTTGAAGTCAGTTTGCTCCTCATCAAAAACATAATTTCTGCTTTAAAATAGTATATAAAATTTCACTGGTATGTTTATCAAAATATCAAAATATCCAATATTGTCTGCACATTCCACAAATTGCATTTGTTGCTTTTTGAATTTGATTCCCAGAAATCGCCGTTGTTTACCTTATATCCTATCGAATTACCAAGTCACCCCTGATGGTTTCACATTTCTTAAAAACTCAGCATTGATACCACATGATAATCCTCTCTCGGTGCTCTCTCCCAGACAGTCTCGTGTTTCGTGTTTCAATTCAATTTAACTGCGCCTCGTTGAATCCACTAAGACCGCTTGTTCACAACTTGCCACACAAGTTGCATGCAGCAGGCGCTGTGTTTGTTGTTGCCGGCTAAGCTGCGTTTAAATACCATGCCTTAATTTCCACTAATCTGCATAGCCCGAGCTGCAGTCCGGCCCACTTGGCGTGCAATGAGGGCCAACTGTTGGCAGCGAAAAACAAAAAACAAACCATCAAGCACAGACAAGTCGGATGTAACCGACATAATAATCACTGTCCCACACGTCGAAGCACCACCGCCCCTTTGCACAGTCGAGCAAATGGTTTGTTGCATTTCTTCGTTGTTTCTTATCCGACTAGTATATATTTGACAGCTCAGCTTTCAAACTGTGGCTGCTGAGGTTTTCTGTGGTTCTCGGAGAAAGGGAAAAAACCTATAATCTAAAACAAACTTAATCTGGAAAACCTACCAAAAAGGTGTCAGTAGCTCTTACTGTTTGCAAAGATCTATATAGACATGGCTATATCGAGTGTGTTACTCTGAAAAAGAAGATACTTTTCCTTCTGGCTGCCACGCCCATTTCCCATTTGCAATAACTTATTAAACCATTTTGTAGTTTTTTACAGTACAGCTCCTAAAAACATCTTAACTGTGGGCAAACACATTTAAAAGTATGCCAAAAAGCGTTTTTTAAACGCTGCCGCCCGTGTTCTTATGAATTTAATTTCAGGCAGCGTAATTACTTTGTAAACACATGAGCAGCGAGAGCAAACTACATAAAAAGCCCAGACGAGACACAAAAAACTGCAAAACCCGAAAGCAAAAAGAACTTTTCAGCACGGCCCAGGGATTTTGGCCAAGTGCCGCAGCTACTGCAATCGCAGGGTGGTCCAAAGACCTAAACCCTAACACGTGCATCCCAGAGCAGACCAGACCGCCCCAGACCATCCCAGACCAACCCATCGAAGCCCAGTTGGAACCTGGTCAACGTGCAACTTGCCGCTTGCAACTTGCTGGTTGCAGGTTGCCTTGCCAGATCTTTGGCATTACTAGGGTGTGCAACGAACCAACATAAAAAGTTATGAGTGTCTTGTGAGTTTTGTGCCAAAGTGCGGTTTTGCAAGTTTCTGCTACCTGCAGCTTCTGCCTTTACACTTCCCACTTCCCCCTGCTCCCTACCCCCAGCACTTCCCCCTTGCTCCCTTTACTGCCATTTGCCTTTTGCTACTTGCTCAAAATTTATGCGGTAAATTCTTTGCGCGCACTTTATGTTCGAAGCAAAAGTTAGTGCTACGTGTAGCGCCCATTTTCCATTGCCCAACGCCCAGTGCTCCAGAAGTTCCTACTGCTCCTACTGCTCCTAGAGCTCCTATGCCTAGGCCCTGGCTCAGCGCTCCAAAGCCCTAGTCGGCTGGCTCGTCCTGCTCCTGCACCACAAACTATGCCAAGTGTCTGAAGCGCGCGCAGCGGCTTCTCCTGCACCTTCTTCATCTTCATCTTCAACTTCTGCTTCTGCTTCTGCGTTGGCCAGGTGATAAATTCCTTGTGCTTGTCAAGCAGGTAATAAAAGTACACTTTTGAGTACTATGGAAGCTGTTATACTCTACAGACTGCCACAGTTGATATTGTGCAAAGATATATTTCACAAATTAAGCAATTATACACATATTGGAAAATTTCTAAAATAGCAAATTTATAATGGAATACTATAATGCATTTGATTTCAAAAATACTCAATATTCTAAATGGTTGTATTCACCTTGGTACCGCTCCATGGATCGATCACCCGATAACCGAACAAATGTAACCCTTCGCTCATTAGACCCTTTACTTTAAAAAAGTAAAAAGGGTCTATTAGTTTAGTGCAAAGAGGAAATGTGTGTAACACCCAGAAGGAGGCGTGGCAGACCCCATAAAGTATATATATTCTTGATCAGAACGACAAGACGAGTCGATATAGCCATGTCCGTCTGTCCGTCTGTCCGTCTGTCTGTCTGTCTGTCTGTCTGTCTGTCTGTCTGTCTGTCTGTCTGTCCGTCCGTATGAACACCTAGATCTCAGCAACTATAAGAGCTAGAGACACCATATTCGGGACTTAGATTCTCCTATTTCGCGAGCAGCACGAGTTTGTTTTAGATTTTGGATACCACCTCCCCTTCCCCCGCAAACCGCAAAAAGCTACTGCAGCCACAGCTTTGAAGTTATTGACTTGTAATTTGGTACGTAACTAGCTTATGACATTCTCTATTGACCATGTGAATTTCGTTTCGATCGGATAAGAAACAGCGAACATATGCCACAGACAATTCGCCGCACTAGGCAGAGGGGGGGTGGTGTGCGTTGCATACGCGGGTAGCTTAGTGTGTGTGCGTCTGATTGTGTTTGTATGTACATATACTCAAAGTAAAGGGTCTTCTACGGTCGGTTACGTCCGACTGTAGCCTCCGTCCCACTGATCTGCCCCGTCCATATATTTTTATGATACATCACACCATAATTATGATCCATGAAAGGTTGCATTTTATCAGTTATCGGATGATCGATTCATGGAGTGGTAACCTGGTGAATACAAGTAATGAAATAAAAGTAAAAAATGTATTAAAGAATTATCAAAAATAGCTTTCTTATGCTCAGACTCAATTTGGATATTTAGCTGTTTAATTTATTAAAAAAATTTCTTTATAATAAATGTAGAGTTTAAGAGCCTTTTTAGACCCTTTACTTTAAAAAAGTAAAAAGGGTCTATTAACTTAGTGCAAAGAGGAAATGTGTGTAACACCCAGAAGGAGGCGTGCCACGCCCCATAAAGTATATATATTCTTGATCAGGACGACAAGCCGAGTCGATATAGCCATGTCCGTCCGTCCGTCTGTCTGTCCGTCTGTCCGTCTGTCCGTCTGTCCGTCTGTCTGTCCGTCTGTATGAACGCCTAGATCTCAGCAACTATAAGAGCTAGAGACACCATATTTGGGATTTAGATTCTCCTATTTCGCGAGCAGCACGAGTTTGTTTTAGATTTTGGATACCTCCCCCCCTTCCCCCGCAAACCGCAAAAAGCTACTGTAGCCACAGCTTTAAAGTTGGGGACTTGTAATTTGGTACGTAACTAGCTTATGACATTCTCTATTGACCCTGTGAATTTTGTTCCGATCGGATAAGAAACAGCGAAAATATGAAATTAACAATTTGCCGCACTAGGCAGAGGGGGGGTGGTGTGCCTTGCATACGCGGGTAGCTTAGTGTGAGTGGCTCTGATTGTGTTTGTATGTAAATATAGTAGTAGTAGTAGTAAAGTAAAGGGTCTCCTACTGTCGGTTACGTCCGACTGTAGCCTCCATCCCACTGATCTGCCCCGTCCATATATTTTATTTTAACCTAATAGTATGTTATATTAGCTCAGAAACTTTTAAAAAGTTTAAAATGAAAAGTCAAGAGCTTAAGATTTAAATATAAATTATAATTAAACTCTAGTTTAATTTTATTTTCAAGAATATTTTCTGTGCAGTCTAGTTTTTATATTTAACGTCTATATTGACACGCTCGTCCCACAGTGCCGAATACCCCCATCCATAGGCCGCATTATAAAACCTATTCGATCCACTAGAGAGCCATTAAATATCTTTCAAATGTGCCTGCGTAGGCTTGCGCTGTCGGCTGGATGTCGGACGGGGCGCGTAGTGTCATTTATTGAATTTTAATTTCATTTTGAGACGCAATGTCCCATAAATCGATGAATTGAACATGCAACACGCAATGCCAATACGCACCTCCCCCCATCTCCGCTACTCTCCTGCCATCTAAAGTAGCTGCAGCTGGATGCTGAACAGGATGCCTCATGCCTGGTCAACGCTGTCTCTCCGCCTCTTTGCCCCTCCGCCTCTTTGCCCCTCTGTCTGTTTGTCTGTTAAGTGCCGCGACGCAAATATTATTAAAGTTTTTGGTGCGTTTCAGCGTGAAATTGATTTTCATACGCCTGCTCGACCACAATCAAATTGCCGAGGCATGCACGTTAAATAGTAAAAAAATAAAAAACAGCTTTAACTATATTTATACGACCCAGTCTCTCTCTATATATCAGATACACGTACATATATTCCCTGTACATGTGCGCTTTTTTTTTTAATTTAATAAAAGTGGCGCAAACGCCATTGCTATTCAAATACCCGAACCATGTTTGTTTTTTAGCAGCCCAGGGAATGAGTAATAAGTTGGTTAAGAGGGATCCGGGGGGGGATTCATGCCGTACTGCATGCAAGTCACATTCTCGATTGCCAATCAGCGCACAATTGAAGCTGCATTAATATCACAGAGCTGCACGGGAGCGGAGCTTCTGCACTGAAGCCGAAAAATGCCAACAAAAGGGCGCGTACTTCGGCAAAAAATAATAATATATAAGAATCGAAAACACGAAAAATATAATACCATAAAAAATTCGCCCGTTGACATATAAAAAGCACAACAAAAACGACAAGAAATTACAAATAACCAACACAGATTTGATTTTTATGCACGTATAAAGCTTCAATCATGGCGCTAAGGGGCAAGCTTGACTTGCCACCAACCATGCCAAGCAGGGGCAAGAAGCAGCCAGCTTGCCATGCCACAGACTGTATGGAAAACGTGCATGCGGCTTTTTAGTCGGTTGAGCTATCCCAGTTATTTGGAAAGGTTATGCGGAGTAACAAGTGAATTCGCCAACACGGAAAACTAATTGAAAATTTGCCATTTTCCTAAACGAAAAGAAGAGTTTTTAGCTACTTTGGGTTACGAAATTGGTAAGGAAGTTTTTACCAAACATAAACTGAAATGGAAATGTGTCATAAATAAAATATATCTATCTACATAAAGTGTCTCTAGTATGGATAAGCCTTTAATAACATTAAATGCTGCTATAAAAAAAAAAACAATAAATAAAGACGGTCCTGATTAGTCCGGCGTAAGCCTACAGTCGGACGTAACCATTATTTGCAGACCCTACACTGTGTTTCTGGTATAATACTCAAATACAGGACAAGCTATTCACGCACGATGTAAGCTCCTTCCCCCTCCCTCGGATAATTCGCGCAATTGTCTGTTGAATATCTTCGTAATGTAACTGTAAATTCTGTCTGCTGTGGTTTTTTTGTGGTTAGCAAGAGAAGGGTGAAAGGTATTAAACTTCTTATACATACTTGATAATAGGAAAACCTACAAACGGCATATGGTTTAGCTTTTATCGTTTGCGAGATGTAGATGTTAATTAGACAGGAGTGAGTATCTATATCGACTTAGCTTGTCGTTCTGATGTAGAATATATACGGGCTCTGCCACGCCTCCTTCTCCTATACACTTTAAATATTTCCTTATACCTTCCTAGTATTATATGTTTGCTTTGCTTTCTGTAACTTAGTCCGCACTGCATACTCAAGTATCGATTGGTGTCTATGGGTAACTACTATTTCCACATTTCTCATGTGATTTCCTGTAATTTCCCTCAATGTATCGCCATTTCGCAATTCCAGGCAATCCAACATTATTTTCAAGCAGCGGATATCATAGTAGAAACAGCTTGCTGGATGCTAAACTATTTTCGCATAATTTTAAGAAAATGCCACATCATTTCCACTAGGATGCTCGGGGTTGAAGGAGGAAAACAATCTGCAGCACATTGATTTTGATGGAAAGTTTGTAGAACTACGATTAGATAGCCGAAATGCAAAACAGTCGAAGGCAAAATGGTCAACACAAAAAAGCCAAATGATGCCATTTGAAGTAGCATTCGAAGCACAGTCCCCACACTAATCAAAAACTAAATGCACAAAACTAATGCCATTAATTCCACTAGACAAAATCTGAATAGTTCCACAAAAAAGATCCGAATCGACAGAGCTGAGAATCGAGTGCTGAGCACTGGAAAATTCAACTGCTGCTGCTGCAGCTTCTGCCATAATTGACCCACATCATTAGCCGAAAGGAAATGAGCTGCTTTTCAGCTGCTGCAAGTTGAAGCTAAACCAAAAATACAAAAAATACAACAACAAAAAAATTGTAGAAAAAAATACAATAAAAAGAGGGACAAGGACTGCCAGGCTGCTAGCTGAAAACTACAAATTACTCGCCTTACACAGAGAGAAAGCGCGCAAAACTTTAACGCAGCAGCATAAAAAGAAAATATTTTTTTTAGCATACTTCAAATGAAATTATCTGCGCTTTGAATAAGGGGAGAGCAGCCGACACTGGGCGGCAGTTGTTTAGCTTAGAGTGGGCAGAGGGTTGGGATGGGGGTTGGGGTTGGGGTTGGGGCAGGGGTTTGGCGCTGAAGAGCTGAGGCAAGTGCATTGAATTTTGTTGTGCAGCTGTTGAAAAGAGGGTCATGTGGACCCCGGAGCACGCACACTGCCAATTTGTGTGCGGCAATAAAAAATAAAGCAGCTCGCGCTTCGAGCTCCACGCTTCCAAACTGTTTGCATAGTCCAGCAGCAGCAGCAGCAGCAGCAGTTGCAGCAGCAGTTGCAGTAGCAGCAGCAGCATCCATGCCGCCCGTTAACCCCTGAGAACCTACAGCTTCTTCAGCAGACAAAAAGTAAACTGTAAGAGCTGCTGCTTCCCCTGCTGCTTTCAGTTGCTTTCTCTATTTCTCTCTCTTGCTCTATGCTCTGCTGTGTGCTCTCAGTTAGGGGCATGCTTTATATGGTGTCCTTGCAGGCTGCCACTTCAACTTGCTCCTCGTTATGTGCCCCACACCAACTCTCAGCCCATTCCCATCCCAAACCCCCAGCCCCAACACAAACACAACAAAATTACTTTGCATAACCATGCAGCGATAGTTTGTCTGTGTCTGTGTGTGTGTGTGTGTGTGTGTGTGTGTGTGTGTGCATGTGATTGTGTGTTTTATAAAGTAAAACAATCCTGGTGAAAACGAGAAACTTGGGACTTCATGATGGGCCACTTAAAACTAGTTCAAAAATTTTCAATGCCTTCTTTCGTCTTGCTCGTCACCGGCTTTCTTTCCACGTTATCATGTCAACTACACACACACACGCTAACAAATCGTGTAAATAATAACATATATGTTATATATAAAAGAGTTGCGTACACTGAGAAAAATTGTTGTGTCACTTGTGTTTACATTCGCTACTTTTATTTACGCAGAATATAGTTTTAAATTACAGCAATAAATACGGCATTTTGAGTTTAAATTTTTAAGAAAATTATTTTTGACTTAAAGATGAGTATGTTGTAATCTAGAATGGTAATGACCACAGTTATGTATTGAAATCTATTATTTTGTAGAAGAGAATATGTACCGAAACCTCAAAGATCTATTATATATCCTAGTATCTTCATAGGACTATAAACTTATCTAACTTCTTTTATACCGACTTCTATCTTTATATGAGAGTAGGTCTCTTTTCGGTTGCGAACTCGTAAACCTCTGGTTATACTATATTTTAAATTCGTTTTTTAAACTTCCACATGTATTTAACTTGAAACATTGGATTGCAGTTTTTTGCAGGAATTCGGCTATAATTTATTTACAGTGCAGACTGCATTTGTTGACCTAGACGCTAGTAACGGCTCCTGCTGGCTGTGTGGCCAAGCAGCCGCCAGTGGGTGGTCCGACAAGAGGTCCTGCTGAGAGTGCTGCTCCAACGAACCAACTGACTCGAGAGTCTTTAAATATACGGAATGAAAAAACCAAGCAAAGAGTGTCAGCTGGCATACCCCATAACAGCGTATGGCGTCTGTCCTCTAACCCGTTTGAATACCATATATAAATTAACCTATTCGTTAATGAGTTGCAACAATTTCATTGCGCTCGATCTGAAACCCCAACAAGCAACTGAGCATTACATTACAATGTTGCTGCCCCTCGATCGTCATCAAGTTAACTTGGCTAATTGTGCAACTACCCCGTGGCGGCAAGAGATCTCAGTTATTGTGGTAAAGTACTCGGCAGCGTATTCTCAGCAGTTACTACGTCCTTACCCATCATGTCCAGTTCGCTGATTGTTTCGCTTCGCTGCCCGCCATTCTGTCAAGGTGCAACTTAGCCCTAGCCTAAGCGTAACCCTAACCCTAGAACCTTGTCATGTCACCCCTTTTTCATTTGAGTTAACAGCACTGTGAGCAGCGGACTATTTGCATGCCAGTTGAGCTGTTTTCTCCGCTACCCTCGGCTAGGACTAGACCATGGACCCTTGCTCTGCTCAAATGCAAAGCTGACAACAATATATACACTGAACAAAACATTGATATGAAAAACGCAAAATTTAATTTACACTCTACAAATAGGTTTTAAATTTAATAATATAGCAAATTAACTCAACACAAACTTCTAAAGAATTAAATACTCAATATAGGAAATAAAAAGTATAAGCAAACCAAATTGTTCACCATAAAATATATTTTTAAAATTAAATCATACTTTGACTAAGCCTAATTAAATTGAGTATTGTTTTATACAAATTAAAAATATTTGTAAGTAATTTGTAATATTTTTTATTTTTAAATAAACGGTTAAAAGTAAATATATTTTATTAAAGTTGCTGTTTTTAATTGTAAAATATGTAGCGCTTTTTTCTTGCAGTGCAGTGCGAGGACTCTGCCAACCCGCAGCCTCCGTGGCTAACACGAATCCTACCTTTCGCACCTATTGCCTATTGCTTCACTATAGTACCCAACTAGTAGGTTCCCTTCCCTCCCTTCCCTTCCCTTCCCTTCCCTTCCCTTCCCTTCCCTTCCCTTCCCTTCCTTTCCCTTCCCTCTGCATCTTTCTCACTGTTCTCTCCCCTAGCCTTTTGTGCCAGATTTTCAGTCTAGGGGTAGCTCCGTCTCGTCGCTTTACCTTTAATGTCATTTTGTTGCATTTTTATTTATTTATTTTTTTAGTGCCGTGTCCTTTCTTCTGCTCTTGGTTGCCACCTCAGCCTCCGGGAGAATCTTGCAGCTGTTTGCAGCAACGTCAACGACTCTAGTCGCGTTCCTTGCTCCCAAATTCGAGGTTCCCCTGCCCTTCTCAGTGCCTTTTACGCTTGCCTGTTCTTTCAATTTCTACTGTAAACTAGACTAGACTTTGGACACAATTTTATTTTTGGTTTTGCTCGGCTCTTTTGCGACTTTTTTGTTTGGCACTTTATTTATATTTAAATTTTTGCAGCTCAAAGAGTATTTAGTTGCCAACGCCGTTGGCGCCCCCAGGCCACGCCCATTTGCACATCTTGAGCTGCGCTTATATTTTCTATATAGCAGCAGTATTCTGTGCAAAGTTTCTTGGTCTCTGCGGTTGCACCTCATCTCCTCTTATCACCCCTGCCGCTCCCACTCCATCAGCCCAAAAAACTAACTGTCAACGGCACCTGATCTCTCTCAGAGACCCAGACCAAGTGATGCCTCAGGGCAAAGTGCAAGCAGCGCATCAACAACTACAACTTTTTGTGCGCTTCCTGTTCGATATAGACCCTCCTTTAACCCTCCCCTGTCCCCCTCTCTATCATCAACCTCCACCTAATGCCCCAACCCTTTAGCCTTTTATAAGTTGCACAAACTTTTAATCAACTGCTGCTCTGCTCTCATAGCTCGTTAGGTTTTGAGTTTTTCCTTCGCTTTTTTAGTTGTTGAGTTTTATCCATATATAATAATTTCTACGCAGAGCTAGTTTACGGTTTACACAGTGCGAAATGTAGTGTAAACAATAATTCTATTTGTATTGCAAAAACTATTTTTATTTTGAGTTGAAATCAACTACATATTTCAAAAAGTGTATTCAGTAGGAAGCAACGTACGACAGAGAACATGCCAATTGGCATTATGAGAATATTTAGAATTTTCTAAAATAATTTAATTGAAAGTATTGTTAAGAAGACTTTAATTAAAATAACTAATAATAATAATCGCAGCAGCAATGCTTCTTCTTCCATTTTTATCTGTACCTTAATGAGCGAGCGAAGCAAAGCTTGAAATATTGTTTCTTTAATAACTTTTGTGACTATTAACCGATTTCAATCAAGTTTTTAGGATAGATAAATACAACAGAAAAGAGTATATATTCTGAATAATAACTGCTTAGTTTTAACATTACTCTTGTTTTTCGAAATTTATCGATAAGGGCTTAAAGCAGGAGCTGCATCATACATTTCAAATAAACCCGATATGCGTATGGTATACAACTATCTTCATTCCGAATATGACTGCTTAAGCTCTTTTAGTTTCAGAGATCTAGGCGTTTCTTTCATACATTTCGCTCAGTATAGTATCTCATTGTTATTTGCACTGTTGCAGCTACAACAATGGCAAGAAAAGTTGCCATTTCATAAACTTTAATCGAAATGTTTTACTTCAATCAACGCCCGCTACAAACATAGGAAACAAGCGACAAAAACTTTCACCAATTGCCACTGCACGGGCCGAGTTTTCCATGCAGCTTTTCATCCTGCTGTGGAAAGCCATGGCAGCATCCACACTGCCAACTGGTCTTCATCTCTGCCGCTCTCCATCTCCCCCCCTCACTTTTCTCGCTTCCATCTCTATCTGCGTCTGGCGCTTTTTCACTATTTATCATTGTCAACTTGAGTGCGACGTTTGGCGCTGCTGCTGCTGATGCTGCTGCTGATGCTGCTGCTGTTGCAGCCGCTTCGTTGATTTATCTTTCCGCTAAGCAGATGTAACATTATACGCCACAAATACATCCGACGTTCGTCTCCCTGGCTGCTGCACGTTGACAACTCTGGTCAAAATGGGTACCCTGCTGCCGCTCTGCCATTTTGGCAGAGTCCCCTATTCCCCAGGGGTGCAATATTTCGTATATTGTCAAATGAGCCACAAATAAAAAAAGCTGCAGCTAAACACTCTGGGCTTTTCAGCCAAATGTCGAAGCTCATTTTAAGACTGCCTAACAAGCAAGCTTGAAGAAATTACTCAGCTACTCTGGGAATATACTCTTGTTTTAAAATATGCACATTTTTAAATAGGATATAATTATATTATTTTATTTAAAATGATTTTATTTAAAACTCACCAATCAAATTATTTATTGGAATTTTATTTGTAGCTTACCTGTAAAAAAATAAAGAAAATATTATTAATATTGCATTTTAATCAAATTATTTACCGAGATTTTAAATATTAAATTTAATTTATTGCCATGATAATTAAAATTAAAAATTTGGCAACAAATATTTTAAGCAAAATGAAATTTTAATGACAAGAAAACAAAGTATCAAATTTTCAATTTGATATATACTTATTCGATTATTCACTTTATTCATAAAAAAATAATTGCCTTATACTTAACAACATTTTTAATATTAATAATTATAAGACCAACTTCAATTTAGAACTAAAATGAATTTTAATATTTTCAAGTACGCAATTTGTAGCTTCAAAATTGCAAATTTAATTTAAATATTTTTATTAGTATCTACCGTGCATCAATATTTATAAACTTTCACAATTTCACACAAATCTGATGTATGCTATCGAGAGGAAACCGCAAATTCCTTTTGTGTCTGCATATGCATGAACTCTATGTCTTCAGGCTACAGGGTATTGTAGAGACTATCAGACTTATAGTTGTTGTTGCTGGCCATTTATAGAAGTATTTGAAATTGTTTATACCCATTGCCCGGCAGCAAAATGTCGATTTTGCACAGGTCAAAACTTTTGTATAAAATTTTTGCGATTTTTCTGCTGCTGCTGCTGCTGCTGCACATGGGCACGGCAGAGTCTCGGTCTCGGAGAGCCTGGGAGAATTGCAGACGGCGGCCGGACTTGCCATTATATTTATTATTATTTTGCGATTCAAACGAAGTGATATAAATGTGTCACGTTTTACCAGTTCACACATACTCTGCAGGCAGGCCAACTGCTCGCTAAGCCAGTTGCCAGTTGCCAGTTGCTCTTTGCTGGTGCCATACAGGTAACAATAACAATAGCAATAACAACAACAGCAACAACAACAACAACAACAACAACGGGTGAACAACAATCAGGCAACACCAACACCAACGCCTCCTTTTGTTTTCCGCCAGCCTCACGCTTTAGCTCTTTACTCTGATTTTTTGTTTGGCTCTTTTTTTTGGCTTTTTAGTTTGCGCAACAATTTCGTGAGCGCTGGAAGATGATTTGTGTTACGAACTGGGCACTGAGACGGAGACTGGGTTCTGCTTTATTTTTTTTTCGTATTTTTTTGTATTTTTTTAGGTTTTGTTTTTTGAAGTTGAAGCCGCATCAGATACACGTCCAGCGGGCGTTGCGACCGGTCGTCGTCGGGTCTGCATTGTGTTGGGGCTTCTTTTCAGCTGGACCCGACCTTAACTCCGAGTCTGACTTAATTTTGTGTGTGGTACACCGCAAGAATAAACTGTATCAAATGTCAAAATGGCACACAACATATCAAATTGTCAGCAGGAAATATTGATATATTTTAGGTAATATTAATCGTTAATTATTATTAGTATCATCATTATCAAATGTCAATATGGTAAACAAGTTGTTAAATTATCAGCAGGATATATTGATATATTTTATTTAATATTAATCGTTAATCATTATTACTATTATCGTTATTATTATTCTTATTATCAAATGTTTATATAATATTTTATTTAATATAATTCGTTATTATATTAATAGTTGTAATTGTATTAAAATACTTAAATTAAGAAGTATAATTCTTATAGAATCAGTTTTTGTAAAAACACGAGCATACATACAATTTAAGTCGTAAAGTTTAAAAAAAAAATTGCGCCAAAAATAAAGAAAAAAGTCTTGAAGCTCCGGTAAGCTAAAATTACACAGATGACTTTGCTTTTATATTTTATTTAATACAGGTACAACCGATTTATAACTTAGAGTATTAGTCACGTCATATATGAAAGTAATATGTTTTTAACTTAAATTAAACCTAGATTATAAAACTTAAAATACAATTTAAAATTTTTATAAATTATATACATACTAATCCTGTTTATATTTAAATTATTTATTTATTTAATTTTTGATTTTTATTTTTCTTCTCTTGAATTTTTAAGTTGGTTTATGATTGCAGTTAGGGATTAATGGGTTCAAACCTTACTGATATTAACTTCCATATTCAAATAAAATGATGATATTGTTTGAAACATTCGAAATAGTACTATCTGGCCAACCAAATATTCTATTAATTTTTCCACTCACCCATTTCAGATATGTTATTCGAACTAAGATAACATTTGGAATATCAATACATAACTAAACTCAAACTGACTTCACTTGCATGATTAAACCAGTTTTCTAATTGCTGTTCGCGCAGTGTACCGAAAAGCGAGAAGTTCGACTCAAAACTATAGCAAAAGTTTGCATTGCGATTGCCTGGACCAGGAGTATTGTTATTGCTATTCCTATTGTTGTTGGTGTTGTTGTTGCTGTTGGTGTTGGTGTTGGCTTCTTTGCATTATTTCTGACTGGCGACTGTTGATATCAGTTTCTGTTGATCAGCATTAGCACCTCGAGTGGAGAGCAGAGCCCCTGGGATTGCGCTGTGAATTGTTTGTACGTGTTGGTTATGAGGAAAGGAGTCGGTTCTTTGGCTATAGCTATAGCTATAGCCATAACTACTTCCCACCTGCCTCGCTTCTTTCTTTCTCGGCTCCATATCGTTATGCACATCGGCATGCATCTGAGGCAGAGGCAGAGCAAAAGAAAACAAAACAACAACAACAGCAGAATTATGTGCCATCAACAAGTCTGTGCTCGTGTGTGTGTGCAATGCAATGCAGCTGGAGCACTTTTGGCGTGAGTGTGGCCAGAGTTCAAATTTAATTTGATTGAAACATGTGCAGCATATGCCTGCTTCTCTGCCAGCACTACGTCTAATTTGTGATAATTTGTGGGAAGTGAACTGCACTCGTGTTGCATCTGGATGTTGCCACAGCAATTACTAGGGCACAGCCATGTGGGAAGTTGTACAAGGTGTTGATATGCCATTGCCTTATAAATCAGATAATTGGCGTTATATAATGAAATGATTGCGCACACAACGAGCATGTGAAGCTGTGGTAATCAGACAGCCAGCTTGTTGTGGGATCCGAAATAATATCAAAAGTAATATATACCATTATACCCCAAGCAGACAATGCCAAGAGATAACTGTCGTAAATTAAACTCGATCTAATTATGCTTGATTCCATATCTCAAAGTATGCATATATTAACCCAAAAGAAACTTCAAGATTGCATGGATTTGCACAGTAAATAATGGCATACGTTTAATTCCAGTAGGAAATGCAAAAAGACAAGGCCATAAAACATTTTAGACTTAAAAAATCTAATTATATTAAAACTAGAAAGAAATGAGCGAAATAATTGCGAGGCCAATGAAAAAATTAATATAAAAAAAATATTTCACAGTTAATTTTGGCATACGACTGAAAAGTTTGCTATCAGGCAATTATGTTATACTAGATTTGGCAACTATGATTTAATCAGTTGAGGCAAAAAACTTAATGATTTTTATAATATTTGTGGGATTGAATATCTAAGTTTATGGTTAGCTTTTGTGTTATTGGATGTAACATAGTAAAGAATGAAACTATATATAGGATAGCATTGATATTCCTGTCATTCCCCAATTCACACGCATATATTGTAGAACACAATATATTTTAGTTTAGTTCCAACGTTCGAATCTAAAACATCTAACAAATACTTGGTTTATGTGGTAAGCCTATTCATTATATTATTTTTTTATAATATTATTATTATATTATTATAATTTAGATTCCACATATATTTTAGGGGCCCAACCGGGCAAAATGCGGACGTGTCCCAATTGTCCTCATTCAGAATTTCGTGTTCTATGTCGCAACATGGTCTTAGGCTAGATGCTCCAATGTTCTCGATCAGCAGATGGGCTATTACCGATAACAGCACTAATCGGTTGTAGCTTGCTTTTTAATAAAACGCAATTTTCTACTAAATTTGCAATTGTTATTGAAATAAAAATTTGGACAGGGCAAAAAAATACCCTGTGCCTTTTATTTTATATACAATTTTATCACAATGTCACACTAAGCGTATCAGCAGTACTATTTATACCCTGTGCCCATTTGAAAAATGGGAAAAACGGTTAATAACTTTGTCAGAATGTATGTAACAGGCAGAAGGAGGCGTGGCAGACCCCACAAAGTATATATATTCTTGATCAGGGTGACGAGCTGAGGCGATTTAGCGATGTCCGTCTGTCTGTCTGTCTGTCCGTCCGGATGAGTGCGTAGATCTCGGAAAGTACAAAAGCTAGAGAAGCCGTTTGGTTGCTATAGGTAGGTGTATTCAAAACGCAGATCAAGTTTATTTCAAATCGTTGATGCCACGCCCCCTTTACGCCCAAAAATAAAAAAACTCAAATTTAACACAAAAAGTTGAATAACAAGCGTAATATTGAACATAGAATGTTGTTATTTGGAACATAAGCTCTGTTGTATTATATTTAACTATCCTGAAAAGCGCATTGAAATCGGTTAAGAAACACAGGAGATATAAGCGCCGTAATACTGCATGCACACGCCATTGCAGCTCAGCAGCCTTACGCTTGGAATAGTATGGGAGAGGGATACCAAGCACGCTGCTGGCAATAAGTAAATAAAAACCAAGGGTACTAAATATTTTAAAATTTTTACATAAATACAATTTCTTCATATTTCTGGGAAATAGTAATGTTTGGCTTTAAACAAATAATAATAATAACAACATTTAAACAACAAATCAATATATAGATTATTTTATTTTTATCGTTTAAAGTAAATCAATATATAGATTATTTTATTTTTCAGTGCACTGAAAGGAAGCAAACGTATACGTATGTGGTTATTCCTTGCCAGTTTATTTGAAATTCCTGTTGCGTTATTCATATGGTTTTTGTTTTTACCTACCATAGGTAGATAGATGCACAAAGGTCCAACTATTGAACTCGCATCGAAATTTATTATGCCTGGCGAAACAAAGAGCATTCTCCCAGACCCAAAGTGGCAATTCCAATTCAACTCCCAAACACAACTCTAGACACACTCTTCGGGCACACAATCAGCATATTTGGAATGACACTTGCGCCCTAACGATAAGTCGCGAGGACGCTCCGTCCTCCCCTGAGAACATTCCGAATATCCTAAGCAAAACTCGCAGACATTGGCCAAACATTGGCACATCTTGTCTCGCGGGGCTCTGCTTCTTGGCTCAGCTATTATTGTAGTTTTTCAATTTGAATGATTTAACATAAAGCAGGAGAAGCAGGCAAAAGACTGAAGAGGGATAAGGAGAGGGGCGAGGAGGCTGAAGTCGATTTTCGCATAATGCGGGACATTGTTTGCTGTGTGTTGTGTGCTGTGTGTTGTGTGTTATGTGTTGTGGCAGGCCTTATAAGAGCCACGACGCTGGCAACACGCGCAAAAGTTTAACGGCCAACAATAACAATAACACCGGCAGTAACAACATCAACAACAGCAACGGCAACAGCAAAGGCAACAACAAGAGTGCAGTCGAGGGCGCGCAAATAATTTCAATCGTCGTGAATCATGAATAATTCAAAATCATCATTACCAACACCTTTTGAGCCAGCTCTCCCATGCAACACTCGCAGCCACCTGAGAGTGTTGCCCAAAATGTTCACACTTCCCAGCGGCAAAGGCATCGGAGACGGCAACGGCAACAACAACAGCAACAACATCGGCAACAGCAACTTTTGCTCAATCTGCAGTCGCATCGCCGCGTGCTGAAATGTGGCAAGCCAGGGGGGAAGTACCGAGCAACAATGCGAGATACACAAAACAAATCCATGCACCCATAGTCCGGACGCCGCTCAAGTGCTAAACTGAGGCGGATTACCCCAAGAAAAAAAGCCAGCAGCAGCAAAACAACCACCGAAATCAGCGGCAACAGCAAATCAGTAAGGACAGTCGGAAGTAACCGACTGTAGCAGACACTGAACTGTGTATTTCAATAATAAATAATAAATTAAATAATAAATAAATAATCGCATAAACGACTGCCCTTTTGCCAAGTCGAGCAAATTGTGCATTGCATATCTTTGTTGTTTCGTATCCAATTGTAATGTAATTTGTAACTGGGTTAAAACGCAGGCGGTTGCATATCTTTGCTATTTCTTATACTATCGTAATGCAGTTCACAGCATCGATTGAATGTGCGAAATTACAAGTTTGTAGCTTTTAAATGGTGGTTTGTTTTTTAAAGCAAACTTAATCTGCCTCTAGCATAGGAGAATATGTATCTAAACTTTTTGGCGTTTGCCACGCCTCATTCTAAGTGTTACACATATTTTCCATTTGCACTAACTGCATAGACCCGTTTACACTTTTTCAAAGTACAGGCACTAAAAAGCAGTTGAAGTAAAAGAAGTTGAAAAAAAGAATGAAAAAAAAAATACTACACACCTCCGCCCCCTTTGACACGCCTTTAGTTGTGCTGTGGCAGCTACATCGTCTATTGTTCCATCGAAATATGAGGCACGACTCTGGCATTAAACTTCAAAAAACGTTGCAAAATGCCAAAATGCAGCCGACGGTCCAGACTTGGCCAAGAACAATATAAAAGATAAGCAAACGCTGTCAGACAACAACAACAGCAACAACAGCAACAACAATGAGTGGAACCAAGAAGATGATGCTTGGAGCCACTTGAGCTGGAGGAGCTGCAGCGGATCCCTTGCACCTCCAGACTTCCTTCCTTCCTTGCTGGCAATGGCAATGGCAACAAAAAGCGTTTGCTCGCAAAGTGTTGGCCAAGAAATAAAAGTTGCTGACCTTAGCTCAGAGTCTGGGGCTAAAAACTGAGACGAAGACTCCTCAAGTCTTTGTCTATGCAACAACAAAGTTTAGCAACATCTTCTACACAGTGCAAAAACAGGGCATAAAAATTATCAAATATGTCATATGTCAAAATGTCAAATAACAAAAACATTCTATAAAAATTTACAACAAAATGTATCAAATAAAAATAGAATTGCTGGCCATAAATAAATTGATACTAGCCAAACAAATCGTTTTATTTTTAAACCCAAGAAAATTTTACTACAAGTATTATAAATTTGTATAAATAAATATTAGCAAAGTAATGTGTATTATCTATCAGAAAATTTCTAAATTTTTACCTTTGTAAATTCTTGCATATTAGGTAAGGCCATTTCAATTCACATTAAAAAAAAAATAAGAACATTTTTTTTCAAATTGTGATTAGAGAATCATTATTTTTATATCCTGTACTCATTGAAAAATGGGAAATACAGGGTTATATTTAATTAATGTTTTTATAAATTGATTATAAATATAAATTAAAATATATACAACAAGTTTTTGTACGTTCTGTTGTAAGTTCTAACAAACTTTCACTTTAATTGCTAATAAGTTAAAAAAAAAACTCAAAGAGAGTAAATTAAAATATATTAAAATATATTAAAGATACCCAAATACTGCAAATTTTTCTCTCGGTGCACCCGCCCATTTTTCCCTGCAGGATCTGAGGTAACTATAAAGTAGTTGGCTGCACTGCTTGAAGATGCTGGCTGTAGATGTGGCCAGAATGCAACTACAATTTTATTCTTACATCTCTTGTGGCAGAGGCAGCTGTTTAATAAGTTTAAGCAATTAAAAGTGTTTTCAGAGGTGGCCAAAAGAGCTCACCAGACGTTGACCAAGACATTGATAGGCGCATAAAAACAGCTTAATGATTAGCAAAGCGGGGGAGATCGGCGGGCAGGGAGCCGTAGATGGAACGTGGTAAAAAGGATTAACGAGGTGAGCATCATAAACGTTGCCTTAATAGACCAAGTTGCAAATGTGGCCAAAGTTGATGAGAATCTGCTTAAAGGAGTTTCAGGTTTAGTTGGTAGTAGTTTGAAGTTAATTTTAATGGGCAAGAATTGATAACACTGCGACCACGAAAAGGGAGAAGCAAATTCGATAAAGTTAACAAGCTGTAAAATTTGGATTGAGCGAGATCAAAATTAGGTATAGGAATCGAACTATATTTTTTTGGTGACACCGAAAGCTGCAGGAAAAATTTTTCTTAAATAAGAAAAGCAGAGAAGAGCCAAATGTCGACCCATTGTATTAACATCTAAAAGTTTAGCAATTATCGAGAATTATTTAATGGTGATCATTCAATCAAAATAAAAGTACTAACCAGAGGAAGATCTATGTAGGTAAAGCCTGAAATATTGGATCCTTAATAACTTCTATGTTTGTTAACAGAGTAGAAATTAAATATAATGATAGAGATTACATATTCCGAACAACAACTTTGTATGTTCATTATTCCTATTCGGTTCGATTAGGGCATAAACAAGGCCAGATGAAGAGACAGACAGGAATAGATCGACTCAGCTGATCGTCCAGATCAATCGTTAATATATTTATATTCAAAACAGAGCGAAAACGTTTATATAGTTTGATTTTCAATATATTAATTATATCTCCTTTACGTAGTACTATTTCGGTAAGGAATTATTTATTATTTTAAACATAATTTTTTAACACTTTATCGCTACTATATTGTTATCATTACGATGCTACAAATATATATTTTACCTCTTTACCCATTGTTTTGATTAAAAATTGCCATAAATTTGTGTTCTTAATTAATAACCATAATTAATATAATTTAATTAAAAGTGTCAATTCATTTTATTAATTGAATTATAAAATAATTCTATGCATGCTATGTGTGCAAAAAATCAATCTCAAATCAGTTCTCAAATGAAAATTGATGGCAGAAAGTAATAGCATTATTTCGCATTCCATTAATTTTCGGGCAATGCGTTAAATGATTTGAACTATTTGAAACATCTGCAGCGTTTCCGTTTCAGTTTCAGCCGACAAAAAAAGAACAATCCCATAAGTAGGTATATTGATTATGATCATCAGCAACACCACCACCATCATCATCATCATCATCACCATCAGCGTCGTCATCATCATTGATCATATGCGCAAATTGGATGCAGTTCAGTCATGCATGTGTTTTGATACGGGGTGCTCTTTACAATTGATTAATCCTTCAGCAACTTAATTTCCAGCAACAACAGAGCGCGACTGCTGTAAAAATGATCTAGGTAAACAATACGCCGGATTTTCACATCCCTCAGGCCCAACTACAACTAGCACTAACTGGGCATTGTTGCCTTCCAGGGAGAGGGTATTTGGTATTTCGTCAGCTGCTTTGCTTAGTCAGCAAATGCTGATGCCCATTGTGACTTGCCAATTGGCACTGGGGACTTTTGGATTTTTGTGCTGCTGCCATTTTTTGCTTTTGGTCAAAGTCATTTTGCGCATTTTCAATTTGCCCAAAAGTTTTCCCAATCCCAGAGAGTTTTCCCTGCCAAAACGGACTGACGGACTGACGGACAGGCTGACAGTCTGGCTGCCTGTGTTACACAGCTGCTTTGTAGTCTTAGCGCATTCAAGCTGCTAATTAGGCGGCATTAGAAGAGTGCAGAAGAAGAAGAAGTGTGCTCCCCCTGCATGTCTGCCAAAGCGCATTAGATGCTTCACTTGTCAGGGGAGTGCGGGGCGTGGGGAGCATGGGGAATGGGGTCAAGTCAAAACGAGAAATAAATGCCAATAATTTGGTTTTGCGCTCTGCTCAAACCAATCACCCACACTGCCTGCCAACCTTCCAGCCTGCCTGCCCTTTTTTGGGGGGCAGAAATACAATTTAGTTTTTGAAAGGCTAACGAACTATTTTCACAGCCTCAAGAGCAGCTCCAAGTATGAGCTCAAGTTGTTGCTGCCTGCCACTTGGCAAAAAAAACTGCAAGCGAGGCAAAGAAAAATCCAAAGAAAAATCAAAGGCAAAAAAGGTTCAGCTCCCCTCCCTCCCTTGCCGCTTGTTCGCACTGTTGTTGTGTTTGCTACGTGCACACAAACTTAATTTGAAGTTAAAAATGTGGCTCACAAAGTGTGAGCAAACAAAGTTGCAGGTACCGGGGAAATACATATATATGTATGCATGTTTATTTCTCAGACCAGCAGGGGAGTGCGAAGAGTGCCGTCAAAAAGCTATTGACTGGGTCTCATCTGGGCGCTTTTATGATCGGGTTCATTTGCATTTCTTGCAGGCTTACCAAACTAGCAGCTTAAAGGCCAAATGGCTACTGTTTTAGACCACAATCACTCTACTTGAAAGATGTCAAGATGCCAATACAGCTAATGGTATATATCTGCTGAACAGATATATATATACTCGAATATTTAATACAAATATTTATTAACAATATTAATGCAAACATTAAATCATTTATTTATTTATTTATTTTAATTTTTTTGTAAAATATTCTTTATGTAAATCTGCCTATGGTGCAATTAATTAAATTGTTTGGTGCATTGACTAAGAGAATAGTAAATATTTACCATCCAAAAAATATTAAATCATTTATTTAAAATAATACAATAATACATTCTTTAGCAAATAGCTTTTGCCTAGCTTCTCTTGACTCTAGCTTAGTATCTAAGTAGAGAAGCATCCGCTATTCGGTATCGGATAGTAAACCCCTTAGCATAGTAAACCCCATGTCTTAACATAAAAAACAATTGAAAAATAGATGCCAATGCTTTTAGACATTTTTTCGCCGATTCCCAGAATTATATTTTTTTTATTATGTTGAAAAATCTGAATTCAAATAACATAACAAATAAAATATTTGAAATATATATTTATATTTAAAATAATTATTTATTTATTTTTCTTCTTATTATTTTCAAAAAATATCTATTTACGACTGTCTGTCTGTATATTCAAAATATAAACTGCATCATAAAATGTATAAAAATATTTATATTTAATAAAATAGTTTTGTTTTTGAAAGAAATATTAAAAATATTTTAAAATTTATATTGTTGCACAATGTCTTCTTCTGCAATCTAAATAATTTATTTTGATTTTTTCTACTACATTTTCCCCTCTTCTTTTAGGATTTATTTTGTAATTTTAATATTTCATTTTCATTTCTTTAAATATATTTTTCCCGTTTCCTTTCAGACTTATATTGTTTTTCTGCCATCTCAATAATTAATTTTAATTTCTTTTAATAAAATATTTCCCTCAGTGTATAGCTATTCCTTCCTAGTTAGTATCATTAGTTTATGGTCTGCCTTAACTTTCGGTGCCTTCGATCGTCTGATATACTTTAAAAACTAAGCCAAAATCTTCAACTGGTTGCACAATCCTTGGCTGACTTTTATTTTTTATCTTCCATGAGATTTCACTTTGTAAAAAGTATTTGCCGCATGTGTCTGGGAGTTATCCCGGGTGCTCCTGTTGTGGCTGGCTGTGGTTTTTCCCGTTTTTTTTATGTTTTCATTTTTTGATTCTTTTTTTAGAAAACGTTTTGTACGTGCTCGGGTTTATGTGCATGGGATTTTCAATACGTCGCTATTGATTTTTATACAAAACATAATTTCTTTATTTTTTTTTCAGCATGTAGTATGTAGTTATTGTTGTAGCTGTTGTTGCTACTGGTTATTGGTTGGCTGGTTGGCTGGTTGCCTGCATCAGTCTTTGTCATCGTTTATATATAGCATAAGATTCGATTATGCGATTTAATCTGATTTCGCACAAACGAATGATTCAAATGCAAATACACACAGGCACACATGTCAAAGGGGGCGTGGCATGGGCGAATGGGCGTGGCTGGTAGGATAACGCACAAAAGCCATTGCCTGCAATCGGCATAGAAATGTAAGGTTATTTTTTGCCTGCTGCCTCCGCTGCCTCCGCTTCCTCTGCTTTTTCGGTTAATAGCTTGCGATATATAACAAGCAGATGAAAGCAAAAGATTTGCATTACAAAAACGGCAGGTAAGCAAAGGGAAACACACTACGAACATGGCACAGACGTTCGCATTGAAAGGGTAAATTCCCTCCGAGGATAGGGAATGAATGGGGATAGAACGGGAATGACTTAGAAATCCGAGCAGAGCCAAGGGGCGCATACATACAATTAGAGCAGTGGATGGCAGTAGCTCTGGATTTGATTGAGTTTGCTGTTGTGCCATTTTGAATGGATATAACCTGGCATTTGGGAATGCCTTCAATTATAAATTAAAATCACATAAGGTGTTTGCTTAGATAACAATCACTGCATGATAATTGCTTACAACAGTTGGATAAAGTTCAAATTTCTTCATTTCATTTGTACACGCTGTTGGAATTTAAAACCAACTATCTGTTAGTATTAAATGTAGTAAGAGCGCATCAAAAATTTAAATTAAATTAATAAATTTATATATAAACAGAATAAGTTTATAATTTTTGAAAAAATTTAAAATCGTATTTCAAGTTTATAATCGAAGCTTAATTTAAGTTTAATACATTAATTTACGTTATGTGACTAATGCTCTAAATTATAAGTACAGTAGAATCCGGTTATAACGACGCCGCTTATAGTCCGTCCGTCCGTCCGTCCGGTTATTGCGACGAAAACTCGATGGTTTGGTTGGTCCCCATACAAACTTATATGAAACGGCCTCCGCTTATAACGTCTCCGCTTTTAGCGACAAACCGCTTATAACGACGAGATTTTTCAATTTCAATTCAATTTTTCATTTCAATTCAACCGGATATTGCGACGTGCCGAACCAAAAAAAATTTTAAAGAGGAAAATTTGATTTCTTTAACAATGCTAAAAGAAGCAAACAAAATCATGGATTTTGTGTTTTTTCAATACGAAAAAGAAACAAAATCATGGATTTTGTCTTCCGGATATAACGACGTCGGTCCCTTGAAAGTCGCTATAACCGGATTCTACTGTATTAAATTTTTTGTTTTGATTAAAAAATTAATTTGTTTTATTTTAAAACCTATTACGAACATGGCATCCATAATATAAAAAAAAATTTTTTTTTTGCTCCTTTCGGATAGTGCGTCTGCCGGATATAACGACGTAAAATCGTCGGTCCCTTGAATGTCGCTATAACCGGATTCTACTGTATTTTGTACTTGTGGCATTAGGTATTACTGCAGTATTAAATAAATAAATTCAATAAAAAAACGTAAAAAAAAAAAACTAAGAGTGAAGTTTACGCAAAACTTTAATTTACCATCATAGTAAAATATTATTCAATATGATTTGTAAACTATTTAAAAATGTTGTTAAGAAACTTGATTAGAAAAATAAAAATTTTACAAAATAATATTAAACAATTTAGATATTTTATTATGGTTCTTATATTTTCAAGAATAATAAAAAAATTATTTAAAAAATTGGATCAAAATTAAGTACTTAAAGTACTTAAAGATTATTTAAATTCTGTAGAATCAGCGCCTTACCTAAATTACAATTTTTTATTTAAAAAAAAAAACTTTTGTTTTCAATATATCGAAAACGGAATTTTAAAATCAGCAATTTAGCCAAATTAATTTTAAATGAAATAAATTTGAAATGCGTGTTGTATAACTGCTAAAAAAAAGAAATTCCTGAAATGCTTTGAGAGGTTTTATGCAAAAACTAAAACAATTTGCAGAGTGTTTAGTCGAGGGAACAAATTGCTTTGAAACAGCGCACAGAGGAGGAGAATAAAGGCATTTTGCTTTATACATAAACTAAATGCACATCAAATTTGAGCCATTAAACTTGAAAAACTTTTACCGCCAAATGCAGTCATTAAAACTGCCAACCGGCAATTTTCATGCCAAAATAATAAAAAAGCATAAGAAAATAAAAAATACCTGGACAGAACAAGAGGAACAAATGCAAACTGCCAAACAGCAATCAACTATTAAAAAAAGGGAGAACCGTCAAAAAATCAAACATGAAATTAAATTAATGGCCCAAATGGACCAGCAGCTCTCTCTCTCTCTCTCTCTCTCTGTCTCTCTCTGAAGATTTGTAGCATTTAATAGAGGCGTGGGCGAGGGCGGAGGCGATGCCCGCCAAACTTTTGCGCAAAAAAGGTTCAATCAGAAAACATTAAAATTATGTACAAACATTTTTTGGGATTCCGATATGTATACGGCAGTATTAAAATGGATATTTACGAGGAGGGGTTCGGGAACTTCACGCTTTCCTCGGGGGTTATGCGTTTTGTTTATGAGCGGAAGTTTATGGAGTATGGAGTATGGCAAGCAGGTTCTCCTGGAGGGGGGGGGGGGGCTCTTCCGCTGGACCCTAGCAGATAAACGGCAACGCTAATTTGAGTCTTTGTCACGTCTTACCATATGGAAATATTATTTGTAAATACTTTTATGTTTGGTACGTGACCAGCAGACTGGGCGGCACATGTGAAACGGAGGAATTGGAGGATTGCCCTTTAGGGGTTCCATTGGGGAGCACTTGTCAGTGCGTAAAAAGTTCACTTGGGTTCAGTTCAGTTTCAGTTCAGTTCAGCTCTGCCTGTTTTATTGTGGTGACAAAATCAAATAAAGCGCTTTCGAGTGGGAGCGAATGAGAGTTACGAGGGAAGGGAGCGGAGCCCTTATATATATTAAAATTTATATGGCAAAATGCTTTTTTTTGTGTGCGAAAATCCTTGGCAAAACGAAATGTCATCATAAAAATTGCCAGACGACTTAGCGCGAGAATAAATAAAAATTACTTCCAGATGACATATCAACGCGAGTGCCACTGCTGACACCTTAAAACCTAATGCGCTTATAATACAAAATGTGGGTAGAGCCTCAGCCAAAGGCGGAGCTGGGAGCCGGACTCGAGTGTAAACCCAAAAACCAAAAGCGGGACAAATTGAAACGTTCTCGAAAATAACAAAACGTCAGAGCCAACACGAGTTGAGTCAAGTGAAGTCGAGCTGAGTCGAGTCGAGCTGAGTCCCTCGGCTGCCCCGTCTCAGACGTCAACTTAACGTGAATAATTGTCTAAATCCCAACGACAAACACTTATTGTCCTGGATTAGCAGCCGGCCGATGGCAGACAGTAGACGACGCCAGGCCCAGTCAGAGGAGCCCAAGGAAGCCCAAGCACTGCCAGAGCACGGCACACAAAGAATGAGTGAAAAACTGTTGGTTTTTCTGTCGGGGGAAAAACGTTTTAAGTTTAACAGGCAAAGCGTTTGGTCAGCACAGTAGGAGTATCAGAATCGGAATAGGAATCAGAGACAGGTAGCGCCCTTACGGTACTCGAACCCTGCACCCTTCAACCTACACCCTGCACCCTTAGAGCCGTACTTTGTTTGCGCTGCTGCTGCGTTTCTTTGCGTTCAATTAATTTGCGCACAATTTGGATAGCAAAGCCCCAAGTCTGTCAGCTTTTCTTGCATTTTTTCCTCACTTTTTCCGTAGCCAGATATGCAAAGACAAAGAGCAAACTTTAAGTAGCAAAAGTAGCAGGATATCAAGCTATACACACACACGCAGAGCTACATATAGTTTGTCTGAATGGTATAGTGAAAAAGTTTCCTCAGACCGCCCGCTGAGCGCAAAAGTTTTGCAAAACTAGCCGTAAAACCCTTTCGCAAGTACCGCAGCTGAGAGTTGAGAGTTTAGAACTGGGAACCGAGCACCAAGAGCTACCAGCTCAACTTAAAGAGAAGGAACTGCAGGTGAGTAGCTGCGTTGATAACTTTTCGATTCATTGGTGTTATACTAAGAGCGAAAAATAAAATAAAACTTAAAAAAGCACACATAAATTTGAATAAAGGATGCTCAAATGAAGAACTCTGCTAAAGAGAAACATTCTCTTTTGCGAAATAAAAACAAACCTTTGATTTTATTTGTCCTGTCTGACTAACTAACTCTCTAGTCTTGAACGCAAATTACAAATGGTAAGATCTAACGTATTACAAATGGTAAGACCTAACGTTTTCTAATAGATAGGAAGTGATTTTTACAAACATTACTGTAAATTGGTCAAAATCGCTATGAGAAAACTTGTTAGTGAAAGGAGCAGATCAGCCGGACGTACGCCGACATTCGGACAGTAGAACACCCAGCAATTTCGTCCTATTCAAGAATATATTTTATGTCTTTATTGAGCAAGTGTTCTTTCTAAAATGTCATAGTGTTTCCTCTTTATCAGAACAGCTGTATTATTATTCCAGTTTCAAACAGTAACAATCGCAACTTATCTGACAGCAGCTGCTATTGAGATTTGAAGGCAGCTGTCAAAGGATTAGGTTTTATCGCACCTATTAACCTTGTCACCTTATCGGTGGCTTCGGTCTGATCGAAACCCCTGCCCTGGCATGCCTAATTTAATCAAACAGAGGCGTCTCATCATTAAAAACTCATTTCAGATATGCAAAACCGAGCAAACACTATTTTTTCCATCACTCTCAGTTCAGGTATGTGCGTTGCAGTACAAGCTACTTCAGCAAGGATAACAACTACAAATACAAAAAAAAATACAAAAAAAACAACAACAATAGTGCTAACAAGCCAAGGCAAAAAACCGGTTATCTTAGTTAAATTGGGAGTAGGTCTTTGCCTTTTGCAAATGTTTGGTTAAGGGTATTTTTATTCCATGTGACCCATGCCAACTTTTCACACAAGGACACTGAAAAAAGGATATACCAGATGATATATATGCAAATGCCGCACTGGTCGGGGGTAGTTTGATAGTTTCGGGTGCCATAAGTTGCGCCTAGCAGAGCCCTACCCAACCCCCCCTGCCCTCCCTAACCGACCTTCCTTTCGCTCTCACATTTATTGTGTGTGGGAATTGTGGTCGGGGGCGACAAGTTTTGCCGCCTGTTTCTAATGTTCTTTAAGGCCCAGGCCTGCGTGTGACACTACACGGAGTCGGCACGGATTCAGAGTCCGGCAAGCTTTTAAAACTTTTGGACTTTAAGCGCAGCAGCACAACGAATTTCAATTAATAGCCATTCTCTCAGAGAGAGGCCAATCTGGCAGATTCCAGCTGTTGAAAAAACCAACAAAAAATTATGCTCAGCTGCAGACCCGTAAAAAACATATAAATCGTAAATATTCAGCCAGAGCAATTCCTATAAAAATAAGCATAAACTGTTTTTATGTTGCTGTTTTTTAAAAAATTTAAGTTGCTGTTACTTAATAGGCTTTCGACACTAAGAAAGAAGTTCTTTTAAAATTCAAACTGGTGGAATCAAGCTCAGAGTTGCTTGTCAGAAAGATTAAAATGCAATATGTTTATCCTTGCCCTAGCACTTTTAAAAAATATTTGGTATACTGCAATATTTTTCATATGATAGGTCACATGTCTCAAAAGAGATTTCCATTAAAATTTATTTTTTTAGAAACGTAATATTAGTTTTAAATGTTTTATAAAAAATCATTTTAATTTCTTTAAGCGAACATTAATAGCACAATATTTTTTTGGCTAGAATGGCCAGATAGAATGTATTAAATGTTTCATTAAAGAAAGTGGGTATGACCTTTATAAACTTGGGATTTAGATATTTAAAATTTATTTCATAGCTCTTTGGCTCTTACCGCTTGAACCAATCGTTGATAACAATTCAGACTCTTACAGAAGACAAAGAATTTTATATTTAAAGCTTATTGATTTAATAAAGACGCTAGAATGTATTTTGAAATGACAAAAATACCTGTTTGCTTTCAGCTTTAGCTATAAATAAGCCAAACTGCCAGCGCTGCTGACTGTGCGACCACATCCTGTAGGACTTAAAAGAGGAACTAGGAACTGCCTTAGCCGCTGCTTTAACTGCTGCCTGGCTCTTGTCTGACACTAAGCCCGGAGGCTACAATCAGCTCAGCTGTTTGTGGACCATGGACTTCTAACACCACCACCTACAGCAGCCCCACCAACCCCACCAGCCCCGCCACTTGCAACACCAACACCTCGCAGCAGCCTCACGGACCAAGTTCACTAGACAATTTATTTTGCTTTCGATTTTCCAGGCTGTCAGTTTACGCTTAAATGCGCACAGTTCAATTTAAAATGGTGCCGGCCAGGACCTGGAACCTGCATCAGAGGACCCGAGGACCCGAGCAGCAGAAGACCAAAAGCAACATGACACGGTTGCCTAGCTCCCCTCCCCACCTTCCGCTCCGATTCTTCCTCTCTCCGTGCCTTGTTTTGCCTTGTCTGGATGCAGGCAGGCGCTGCTGTCTCCCTCAGCGCTCCCCCTGCTCTCCCTTTGCTCCAGTTGCCGCCGGTTGACGCAGCCAAAACTAGGTTAAGAGGTTGTTATCCTTATGCCGGGTTTTTTTGAAAATGGGCAACGTCGCCCCGCCCCATTCGTCCTGTTTGGCGTCTCTCGGCACTCTCGGGCCTGTTTGTGATGCCTTCATATCCGCTGCAGACACATGAAACCCCGCTAAAACCGCAGCAGTCTGCAGCGACACCGCAAAGATGCGGCATCATAATGCTGATGATGATGATGATCATAATCATGATGCTGATGACGTTGGCTATTGCAGCGCGCTTAGCTGCATGATGAAATTATGAGCGCAAAAGCATTTGCATTCATTATGTACCACATTTTTTTAAACATTTTTTTATAATTTATATTTTTTTGCGTTTCGCTTGCGCTAGAAATTAAACTAACGCCGCTCGTTAGCCAAAGCCCCGCTGCTCCGGACGTGCATGCGGATGAGACGGCTTAAATGCAATGCCACAAAGCGTTAATGGATTTTTCTGCCCCTCCCCCTGCCCCACCCCCTCCACTCCAGCACCGCGCGCGCTTTGCAATTTTTATTATTATTTACACTTGGCAACGCCACGTTTGTGTGTGTGTGTGTGCACATACATATGTGTGCCACTGTACCAGTTGAACATACATACATACACATGTCTGGCGTTTATTTGAATGCGTCCTTCGCGTTAGGGGTGTTCCTGCTGCCCATAAATTCGGCTGCATTCAGTTTAATCGATTGTCAAATAACATATGCCAATAAATGCCTTATTATGGTGTGTAAATAATGAATTAGCACTCCGAATAAAGATGGAAGCATTTTTCTAGCAAATTGGGGAATTTATCAAATAATAATTGGTATAAATAGTAAAACTTTTTTGGACTGTTGTAATAAAATATGGATTTTATCGAATCCCTACTAAAATAAATAAATAAGGAACTATATAAAATTTGAATTAAGTATAATTAATCTGTTTAGCTGTTTAAAAACTGAAGCTATAAATTTTTAATAATATCCAAATTTATTTATCCTCTTCTATGCTCAACATTAAACCCAGAAACTAATTCGGATTCTCCTTTAGCAAAATTAAATGAAGTACGATTAGTTTCAGCTAAAGAAATAGTTAATCATACTAAAGCTATTGGAAATAAAATTACAAAAAAATCATATAAAAACTTGATATTAATAAAAAAAATAAAAAATTATAGCCCCCAATTAAAAATATAAAAGATAATAAAATTGAAGATAAACTAACTTCATAAGAAATAATTTGAGTAACAACTCGTAACCCACCCAATATATGCGGCTTTTCCAATACCCAATTGCTAGAAAAACTAACACCTGTGTGAAACAGAAATTGTCTTTTTGGACCCAGTACTTTAAAAAAGATCAATAGGGTATATTAAGTTAGTGGCAGGAGAAGAGGTGGTAGAACCTATAAAGTATATTTATGCTTGTCTTATATTATTTCCAACCATATGAGCACCCATTTTTGATATGTAAGTTCTAATATGTTGTAAACTAATTGCATTTGTTTTAGATTTTTGATACATTCTCTTCCTTTCTCTCTAAGCACAAACAACTACAACAGCCATAATTTTTAAGGCTATGGAAAGAAACAGCAAAGATGTGATAAAGACAATTTGCGCACTAGCATTTCGACTGTGTGATTTGCTTTCTTCTTACTAAATATTTGGTTAATTAACATGTATCTAGTATCTATATTGATATTCAATTTCAAATCTTTTATTCGAAAACAAAAATTACAATATTTACCACAGTGAAATCTCCTTAATGAGCCCTTTGACATCGGCGCTAATAAAAGCCGGCAACATTTTTGAATGCCATTCAAATATATATTTTGCCGAAAGCCCGAAATAAAAAGTAGCATGTGTGGCGTTTTTCAGTGTTTTATGAAATTGTAAAGCTGTATTCATAAGTAATTTATTTAAGCTTTTTGCACATTTTTTTGAGCTTTGCATTAGTTTGCATTGAAATTCTAATTTGCGCAATTGCCAGAGAATGGAATGAAAATGGAGAAAATGGGGAAAATGTGGAAGACAGAGTTCCGCTTTTGTTGTGCTGTTCGGCTGTTGGGCTGTTGGGCTGGCATTTATTTTTTCTTTCTTACGCTAAATGATTACACTTAACTGGATTTGCATATATTTAAGCATTTCCTTACGCACCGAGTGGAAAACGAAATGTATGTATGCACGTGCGGCTCGGCTCTGCCATGGGCTGCAGCACAAAAGGATTATTAAGGAGCTTCATATGTAAATGAAAACCAAATGCACACGGCCAGGCAGAGGGATGGGGGGTTGGAGGGGAAGAGGGTAAGAGGGACAGACAGATAGATAGACAGACTGTGAGACAAGCAGGACGAATGCCAGAACAGCACGACATTGCTGCAGACGCAGAAGAAACTGTGAAAGATAACCTGGCAGCCACAGTTTGGCAAACACACATTCGCCTTCCATCTCCTCCACCTGCCCCTCCACCTCCACCCGCAGCCAGACAATGTTTGGCCAAAGGACTATGGAAGGCAGCTCCATGGCGCACCTGCAAAGTAGGTGAAAAGGCGGAAAATGTGGGGAAAAGCGAGAGACATAGAGCACAAATGGGACCCGCACCCGTTCGCTTTCTGTATCGCTCCGCTCTGTTCCGTTCGTTGGCCCGTAATTTATGCTTAAGATAAAGTCCTTGAATAAATACATGGAAAATCCTTTGAAATTGAAATTAAATACGAATATCATTTTTTATCCTCTCTTCGTTTTCATATAAACGCATTGCAGAAATTGCACACAAAAGGCGAGCGGCAAATGAAATTAACATTTGAGTGGTGCACCCCAAAATTAAAAGCCGGTTTCCTTGGGACCCCAAAGAGCCCCCACTTCCCAGTTATCAGCAGCCACGTACACAGAGAGAAAAATTACGCCTCAACATTGAATTCGAATTAAATCAATTAGAGAAATTTGCATCTGATATTAATGAGAAAAATCTGAAAATATCGACATGTGTTTAAGCCAAAAAAAAAACACTTTTTCAAATAGCCCAACTCTTTTATGGGATGATAGATAAAGAGATATAATAAAAAATGAAAGATATGTAGGTCTTTTCTGTGGAAAACCAATAGTTGGATATATTTTTGTTCCAATTTTTGAACTCAGCGCTCCAAAACACTTCAGAAACGTCTATCACACCAAATCAAATATAGATAAATTTATAAATAAAACTGCTTTATTTCTAAACCCCCATAATAAAAAAAAACTTTAATTAAAACTAAAAAAATAAATTCATAAAAATAAATTATTAAAAATTATGTTTTGCATTTTGTTTTTTTCGATCATAAAATTCGAATTAAACTTTGAATAAAATTTGTCTTATGCTTATCAATTAAACGATGTTCTTAGTAAGATGTCAAGTTCGGAATGCTTGATATTTCTCGCTGTGTACGCTCCCGATTCCCTCACAATTCGCATAACTCTGATGCGTAGCTGTTAGGCTTTGGGCCCGGCTTATGGCTCACATATTTATTATGGCAATAGATATGTGTGCAATTTTATTTTAAAAATATTTTTGGCATTCTGCTTATTTGTCTGGCAGTGAGAGCATTTGCTTCCATACTGGGTTTAATGAAATTTTATTGTCAGCCGGCATTCTATCGAGAAAATGTTCAGGCTTTCAAGTAATTAGAACTAAGGCAGCGCAGCAAAGTAGCTAAGCTTTAAGCTGTATACAAATTGGCTCAAGTTTTAGGCAGAAAAGAATCTGCACTTTCAATTAAAACTGTTTATAGAACTGAAATTCCTGTTTAGATTATTTGATTTATGCAATTACAGCAATATTATTTGAATATCATTTGCACCTTTTGGTCGAAAATATAATAACATTTTCTATAAAATGTATTGAAGTTGCGGCAATATTTTTTTAATGATTTTTATCGTTGGCCAACATAAATTTATTATCAGTAAACAAAGCAATATATTTTCATTTGCTCTTTCCACTTTCATTGCAATTGACTTTCGTTATGGCATTTTAATATTCCAATATGAGGCAGAGGCAGAACACCCGCCAACGGCAAATGACACAAAAGCAAAGCGCAGAAATTAATTATTAAACATTGTTAGAAAATTGTGGATGAAAGGCAAATAATAGTATGTTGCAAACAATGCACGGGAATTAGAAATGATTGTAAAACTGCTGTAAATTGAGCTGGTTTGGGTCATTTAAAGTGATTTATAAATATGCAAATTATGTACGCAATTAACATGCCACATTCGGGCGTTCAATACTATTTATATGCGGTGTGTATTTCTAGCATTATAAAATTTAATTACTCAAATGGCTGAGTGCCATTGCAAAATGTGTTAAATATCAAATATTTCAGATTTCCCCATTCAGACATCAAACCAAATGAGAGCTTTCATTCAAGTAAAACCGTTTCTACATAATATTACATGAACAACATGGAAATGATGATTGAGCAACATTTAATAATATTTAATTTGATTTAATAGCTTATTGGAAAGTCGATAAAGTAGATAAAAAAAAATATGAATGCATCCGTTAGCTTCAAGATACAAAAGTTAAAATAAATATATTTGTAAGTGTACTCAAATTTTATTTGTTTTTTTATTTGTAATAAATATTATGAGGCTAAATTAAATTAAACAAAGAAGCTAATTCAAAGATCTATTTAATGTTTTACTCAAATTTTTTATTTATTTTTACAATTGGAAAGCGACGTATAATTTCATAACTGAAGGTGGGAATTTGGGATCAACGTCTTAATTAATTTTTAATTTTTCAAAATATACAGTATGACAATCATAATCATAATCATAAATTTATTTATGGTTTTATTGAAATTATCAAAAGAAATAAAAAATATTTATCAAATAAAGTATAAAAAGTACATTTTATATTCAGATTATAAATGTATGCTTTAACCTCTAATAATATGCAACATTTTTATTAAAACTCAAATTTAAACAGTGATTCCACAATTTTTCTTTATCTCTTAAACTTTATTTTGGCAATTGTTATAATATCAAGACCAATATAAAAGATATTTTCATTATCTAGTCTGCGCCTGATCTTAATAAATCATTTTTCTTGCGATGGCAATCTGACAGTCTGACAGACTTTCAATGAAAACACAACTTGCCATGCAATTTGCACAAACGAAACAAACCCGAGTCCCTAATAAACAAACGACATCGAACGAAATCCATAGAATTTAAACGCAATTCCTGCATAAACTGCAGTCCATATTTCACAGCCGAATATATAAAATTCCGATTGCATGCATAAAAGTTACAACTATATAAATGCCACATATATTTTGTTACCTAGTCAATTTATTTACGCCAACAATTGTGCAAATCTCGCCAGTGTCCCTAACTGTCTCTTTTGCACTTAGTACGGCTCAACTAAACAGCTAAAAAGCCCGGCATAAAAACAAAACAAATCAAAATGAATTTTAGCCCGAAAACTGCCTAAAAATGTGCAATGTGAGAGGATGTTGGATGTTGGATGCTGGCTGTGAGGATACGAGCGTCCTGGCTATATAAATTTCAATCTATCATTTATTTAAGTCCTACGGCCGCCACAACAGATACAATAAAAGCAACAAAAACAACAACAACTCAAACAACAACAACAACAACAAGTGCATAGCCATGGCCCAAAAGCGCCGCGGTCGTCGCCATAAATCCCCATCAGATACGCGTATATTTATTTACTGCAACTCACACAGATACACCTACACCCACACAGAGACACACTCATGCAAAAGACAAAGATGGCGACACCAAATTGCGCCCGAAGAGAATAAAAATGGCTGCGGGCTGCTGTATATTTTATTCGGTTCCATTCTTTTTGGTCTACTATACAGGTGCTATGATTCTTCACCAGAATTACAAGATATTTGTCGTAAAGTTAGCTACGATATTCAAATAGTTACGATATTCGAAATAGTACTATCTGACCAAGCCAAATTATTCCATTAAAACTTGCTTTCACTAGACGTTGAGCCCGAATTCAGCTGCAGTTATGAAGTCAGAAATTGTAAAATAAATAACATTTAAGTAAAATTAATAACTTTAAGAATTAATAACTTTATACAAGATAAGTTTGGATAATAGAAAATTTAACCCTAGACAAGTGTATATAGTAAAATATATGTAAACATAAAATTAATAACTTAAAGAATTAATAACTTTATACAAGTTAAGATTGGGTAATAGAAAACTTAACCCAAAACAATAATTTAAAAGTAAGAATGAACAATAGAAAATTTAACCCCAAACAATAATTTAACACTAGAAAATAGAAAACTTAACCCTAAACAATACACGATTTCCTATGAGGCTCAAACACAAAAATCAGCCAAATTGAAGGTTTTTGAATTTCCAAAAAATAGTTTAAAAGTTTCCAAGTTATCAGCAATTATCCTAAAGAACGGACGGACAGTCCAACATAATATTCAACGTTTGGAATATGGATTTCCGAATTCTGTAAATAAAATCTGCAATATTTTCACAAATTTAATCAAACTGCACACACAGAGAAGTTGATAAATTAAAAGAGCTTTACCTGCAAGTTCTATTAAATTTTCCCTCTTATTGCGGCTGTTCGAGTGAAGTATTTTTTTATATTTTTATTCATTTTATGCCCCATAGTTTATACTGTTTTTATATGCGCTATTTTCGCTATTTTCCTATAGCGATTTGTTGCGCTGCTTTACATTTCTAGTAGCTCTGCTCTGCTCTGCTCTGTTGCTGTTCTTTGGTTTCTGTGTGAATATTTTACAAAATGCGTTTGTGTTTACTATCGTTTGCAAGTGTATATATATATATATATGTGTGTGTGTGTGTGTGTGTGTGTGTTTTGCTTCATTTTTTGTTGTTGTGTTTTTTGGTTAGACAGAGCCAATGAAAAAGGATTTCTGTATGGGCCGCTCTCGTTCGGTTTCCGCCAATTTTATGGCCGCTGTTATTTTTGATTATTTTTCCAACTTCAGCTACTGTTTGGGGTTCCGTAGGTGCATATGTGTGAGTCAGTGTGTGTGTGTGTGTGTGTGGGAGAATACTAGAAACCGCTTGGGCAGTAGCTGCTAAAATATTTATGACAAGCGGTACCGACCATATATCGTAGTCGAGGGGTTTTTCAATATTTGCGCATGGTTTCGTAAAATAAAAGACGACGGCAAATGAAATAAAACAAAGGCGGCATAATAATATGGATGAGTAATTAAAAAAGTTGCCGCTGCTTTCAACGCAATGGAAAAATGCTCGCAAAAATTGTGCAGTCTGTTGCAATTTCACTTTATTGAACAATTTCAATCGAGGGAAAACAGGGAGCAGACATGTGGGTTCTGCTCTTTATTGTGTGGCATTTGTGTGTTGCAGTAGCCGAAAACTCAAAAACTCGAATATCCGAATGACGGATGGGTTTCTAAAGTCTGAGGTCTGAAGTCTGAAGGCTTGTAGACTGCAAGTCTAGACTTTTGTTGTGACAGGGCCCACATTTGATTCGTGACCTACATCAATCATGCAGTGACAATGAACTGATTAAAACATAAAAATAACTAAGAGGATTAGGTTCACTCAAACATACTATATGGGTTGCTTGCTCCAATAAAAGGCTCAGCACTACAAAAGGAAAATGCACAAATGCGCAGTCGAATAATAAAATATTGTTTTAAAATTTATTTCAATAATTGAACGGCAAAGGAAATTATGTATTCTAGTGTAGGATCAAAGTATCTGGGATGGAATAGATTATATCAAAAGAGAGATTATATTTTTATTATTCTTTACATAAGTGTCTAATCGAGTATCAATTTTAAATTTTAAATTTTCATGTTTTGTCTAATTTTATACTTAATGTTATTTACAATTTTATTTATAACTTTCTTTTGAAATTCCTTCACTTTGTTAATTCAAATCATAATAAAATAACTTAAGAATATTTGATTGAAAAAATCGTTTAATTAGTTTCCATGAGATCTTTGCCTTTCTACTTTATGTACATTTTCAAAGAAAAAGTTTCGCTTTCAGGCATATTTTCTCAATGCTAAAAATGTGGCAAGAACTTTGAAGGCAAGGCAAAAGTTTTGCATCTATTAGCGCAACACCTGCATATTATGTTGCAGCATACACCAATGAGAGGCGCAAAATGTGCTTCAAGTGAAATTTGAAGCCATTTCTCTAGCGAAAGACTACACTCGGAAAAACCAGCCAGAATCTTTCTTGATTTCCATCAATTGCAAAATTTTAACAATAAATCGATGTCATTTTTAATTTAATTTTTCTCCCGGTAATCAATTTATTTATTTATTATTTGTAAACTTAATTTAAATTTGTAATTTAATTTTTCTAATTTGCAATGGTTCGATTTTTTCGCTGAGTGTATGAATATATAATTTCAAAACTTTTGACAAGATTCTAAGCTTTGAAGCCGCGTATTGGCATATTTCAAGAGTGCCTAAAATATGAATGCTAAAGCAACTTAAAGTAAAAGTGTTGACATTGAAATAAATTGTAAATTAAGAGAAAAATCATGAGTTTCGTATTGCGGTGTCTAAAGTTCAATAAGACAGCATAATATTGGTTCAAGAATTGAGTTTTTCTTTTCTACTTTTATTTATTTATTTATTTTAAGAATCGCCTAATATTATGAATAATCAAATTAAAATTAAAATAAATCAAATTTAATTTAAAAATATAAGAAAATAAGAAAAGAAAATCTGGGGAAAGAATTAGATTCAAATATAAAATCAAACTTGAAATGAAATGAAACTTTGAAGATTAAAATAATTTACAATTGAGACTTTATTTAAACATTTTTGGCATTTTTAAAGCTTTTGGCATAATCTTAAATCATTTCCTATTAATTCTTATTTCATCTGTAATCATTTTTCTAAAATAAATCTTTAGATTTATAATTAAATTCTAGACTAAAACAAAACTTATTTAAGCGCATTATTTTGTTGAACAAAACTTTGCTTATACTTAAGATTGCTTAAGCTTTAACTTTGAAGGGTATTCAACAGTCGTGTATGCTGCGTGTGTGTCTGCTGTAATTATTATCAGCTTGGTATGCAAAACTATAAAACTGATTGAGGACATATGCACTTGATGGATGCGTTTACTTTTTCCCAACTTCTGCTCCTCGTCGGCTGTTGCTTCTGCTTTATGCCGGCACAGGTGAGGTGGCTGCAAGTTTTGTGGTTTTGTGTTTTGTGTAGTTCAAAGCAATAAAGATAGCCCTACACGCACATACATATTTATCTGCATAATGGATTGCACTTAACATGCCACACACAGATACCCACACACACACGCACATATATACTCAGAGTCGGAGTCAAAGTCGAAGTAGGATTCAGAGTCGGAAAGAGACGCATAGACAGGCAATAATGTTGCCAAGTTCGTCTTTTTCCCGTCAAAACTGGCGGTTTTTGAAGAGCATTGACTAGCCATATTATCAAATAAAAAATATAGGGACGGGGCAGGTCAGTGGGACGGAGGCTACAGTCGGACGTAACCGACCGTAGGAGACCCTTTACTTTGAGTATATGTACATACAAATACAATCAGACGCACACACACTAAGCTACCCGCGTATGCAAGGCACACCACCCCCCCTCTGCCTAGTGCGGCAAATTGTCTGTGGCATATGTTCGCTGTTTCTTATCCGATCGAAACAAAATTCACAGCGTCGATAAAGAATGTCATAAACTAGTTAAATACCAAATTACAAATCAATAGCTTTAAAACTATGGCTACAGCAGCTTTTTGCGGTTTGCGTGGGAAGGGGGGGAGGTATCCAAAATCTAAAACAAACTCGTGCTGCTTACTGAATAGGGGAACCTGAATCCCAAATATGGTGTCTCTAGCTCTTATAGTTCCTGAGATCTAGGTGTTCATACAGACAGACAGACGGACAGACGGACAGACGGACAGACGGACAGACGGACAGACGGACAGACGGACAGACGGACATGGCTATATCGACTCGGCTTGTCGTCCTGATCAAGAATATATATACTTTGTGGGGTCTGCCACGCCTCCTTCTGGGTGTTACACACATTTCCTCTTTGCACTAAACTAATAGACCCTTTTTACTTTTTTAAAGTAAAGGGTCTAAAAAGCCAAATGTAAATATACCAATATTAACCAATTCAAAATATTTAGAATTTTATAGAATTACTAATAAATTTAAAGAGAATTCTGTTTAAAATTATCCAACATAAATATAAAGGTAAATATTTGTGGAAAACTTGCGAGTTTGTGATTTTAGAAAAAGCATGGAAAAATTAATCCAAACTTGGCTATTTTCTGTCTTTATTATTGCAGCTATTATTCTCGTGCTCTTCCCGCCAAAAGCAGCTTTATTTCTGAGCACACAAATGAGCAGCACTGGCAGCCTAACCGCAAGTGCAACATTGCACATTGCACATTGCAGCACAGGTAATACATCATTTAAGAGCCCGAAACTCACCTGTAATATCGGCTTCTCTATAGATTTTCTTTTCTTATTCTGCTTTTCCTCAGCTGCTGCTGCTGCTGCTGCTTTAATCCCAGCAAACGTTGTTCCCTTTGCTGCTGCTGCGGTTTCTTTTTAATCCTTTGTTTATGTTTATGCTAATCCACACAGACAGACAGTATATATAGCTGTGTGTGTACACTCACACACACAATCTCACGCACACACACACACGCGCGATTTGTGCAGTTGTATTTGCATAGAATGGCGAATTTAAATTTCGTCATACATTACGTGGGCGGCATATGATTTGCCTATTTGCCTATTGTCAACTCTCCGCTCTCTCTCACCACACCAACACAAACACACGCGCGCGCACTCACACACACACACACGGCACGATTGCAGGCGATGGCCGCGTAACGGTAACGGTTAATGTCCGAATTTGCGCACGAAACGGTATTTTGGCTGTGTTTTGATTTCGAGCTTCCGCTTTGTTGACAAACTGTGAACTGGCAAACGTTTAATTAATCGTGCATTTAACGATTGCAACTCTCTGCTTGTTTTTCTCAATTAATTTTTATTTATTATTAATTTTATTTATTTTATTTTTTTTTTGTATTTTTAGTTTGCTTGTTTCTGGCGTTTTCGCAAATTCTGGCTTTGCTGCTGGACACGAGTTGGCTGATGGCTTGCGCTCAGTTTGCGTACGTCCGACGCGTGCACCGCTCGCTGCGAGACTTCGGAAGTAACTGAATTCGCTTTCAGCATGGCAGCACCTGGTTGGGTCACCTCACTGCTGAGAGAGCGCACGAGTGAGAGAGCGCGCGAGAGAGCCGCTGCTTTTGTTTACAATGCGGCTTTGGGCTGCGGGGCAGCAGTGCGGCTGGGGGTGGGTTTTCAAACGGCCGCTGAGCGCAAGCGTCACAGCTGAGCGTGCGATGCGAGAGCGCTGGGCAGAGAGCGTTGGAGAGAGTACTGCTGTTAAGCAGCCGCTTATCGTTTACATAATTCAATTTCCTTTTACTTAAGCACTTACAATCAAAAAGAGAGAGAGAGATAAACAACCAGCTGTTAAGTGCTTAACATGGTCGTTTGGTGTTTCCCAACAGCGCCATGTTAACAGACAGCGCAGCAGGTGCACTCGCGGCATGGCACAAAGGAAAAGCGCTGTGCGTGTGTGTGTGTGTGTGTGTCTTGCAGCTGTTAACGACTTAACATGGCGCTGTTAGCGGGATGTTAGGCTTCAAATGCAAGGCACGTATGCTAATTATGACAAAGTAAATACATTTTCCGGTAGAATAATGTAAATGAATGTATTTTGAGCAGCGAGAGAACGGGGTTTTCTTTATTTATTTATTTTTTTTTTTGGCAAAAATTCTAGAAAATAAATATGGTTGTTTATGATTTAAACTTGACTAGTTAGACCCTGTACTCTAAATAAGAACAAAATGTTAAATAAAGCTATTACAAACGTTCCGGCAACGCTATGAATTGCATTGCGATTGAATAAGAAACTGTGAAGATATGCAACAGACTATTTTCTGGACTTGAAACACAAAATACAGGGTGCCCTAGTGTCGTTTATGTCCGACTGTAGCATTCCGGAGGACTGATCCTCTTCTTCCTCACTGATTTTATATTTTACAATTATTTTTTTTAATTTTAAAGAAGAGCAAAGATTCTAAAAATTAATATGTTTGTCTATGAATAAGAGTCGACTAGTTTCAAAAATTTAGCAGCCCACACCAGGTGGCGCCAGTAGACTAGTAGAAAGTTTTTATAGCAAACGTAAAATTATATTACTGAAGCAATCAAAGCGGAGCTCTCCGAGCACGTACGAGCAAAGATAATGAGCAAAAGTGTTAAATGGCAAAAGTCGTAAATGCAGCATTAACCTTTATGTAGACGAAACACTTAACTCTCTATTTTCGGTGGTTAAACGGCCCCCACATGAGGTCCTCGCACAGCTGTTAGCCACAAGAATAAACATGTTATAGAGTTGCAACCCAGTTGAATGCCCCTACAACTGCCTAGCGGCTTAGGACAGCGCCTCGTAAACTGCAGCCATGCTTTTAGCAGACTGTTAAGAATTTGCCCAGAGAGCGAGAGAGAGCATGAGAGCGAGAGCGACCGCATACGAGCCAGAGCGCGCCCAACGCCTCATTAACATTTCAAATTCATGGCGGCGTTGAACGTAAAACGAGCCATTTGTCCGCCATTAACAGCAGCAGGCGCTCTTACAGTGCCAGCCAGAACGAGCCATTAACATTTAAATTGATGACAGCCGCTTGCACTGGGGAATCTGTTAAATTGCTCTGCTAAAACACTGTTAAGCCGAACTGTTGAATTTTTGAATAGTCGAGGCTAGAAGGATATGTGGCCCGCTATAAATAATGTGCTGCAAACCAGGTTTGAATCTGTAACTGCAATTTCGGAAATGTTTATTAACATTTTATTTCAAATCACAAAATAACAAAATTGTCTACGCATAAAGTTATTTACCCTGTTTTACCCATTTTTATGGGTACAAGGTATAAAATGAAGATCAAAAGCACTGCACTGAGAGAAAATCAAAAAATTGTATGCTTCAATCAAGAACTTGTGGTGTTCTCTAAGACAGCTAATTCTTCATTAAAGAAAACAATTTAACAAAGTGTGTTTTTAAAATACTCTTAATAATTTCAAAAACTTTTATAATTGAAATAATTTACGATTGGTAATTGTTAATCTGAATTTATTCACGATTTTATAACAATTTATAATGAAGTTCTAGTTCAAAACAAGATTCATTGAAGAGCATAATTTTGTAAAACGAATCAATTTCTATATACATATTTTAAGTAAATTGTAGTTTGAACTTAGTTTGATTTCAGTTTAAAAATCGATGGTTTATCTCCATATTGAAGAATGTAATACAAATAAGTTTAAAAGGTAGTATGTAGTATGTAGTAAATGTTGATTTGAAATAAACTGGAAATAAACTTCAAATTTCTTAAAATTAACAGAATATTTTAATTTAAACCAAATTCCGAAATTTTTTTAATTACCGGATTGGTTAGTTTTTTTATTCTGAAAATATGCTCTATGAAATCTGAATCTGCACATATTTAAATTTTATAAATAAAATTGAAGGCATTAACTGCATTTGGCCTTGAGCTTCCATTTAGTTTGCAAAGATTTTTGCGTGCTAAACTCGCTCGTTAAATACCCCTTTCAAGATATTTCAATATTATCTTCCGACACACCATCCATCACTTTTGGAAACTGTCAAACTCGAGTCACGCAAAGCCCAAGCCTTTTGACTTTTACTTTCAAGTCTTAATTATATCAGCCGCAAAGCCTTATATCATCTTCAAAAAGAACCTGTGCCAATGCCAGAAATTCAAGAAAAAGGAATCAGCACTCAGGCGTAAGATCAATTAAAAACTGGTATTTAATACGCTCAACAACATGAAACACATTAAGAATCCTTCACAGCAAGCGCCCTAACCCCTCCACGCCCCGCCACATGACATCGATAGCAATGTTGCAACAACGTCAACTGCGGCATGAGGAAGCCTCAGCAATGCCACTCTCCATGCCTGCATTCCATCGCCAACCACAGACAGACTGAGACAGAGCTCAGAGCCCAGCATGCGAATGCCAGAACCAGTTTCCGAGTTAACAGAGATGCCAATGCAGCCAGTCAGCAGTAACAGCGCGCTGTTATTGAGCGGTCAGCCCCCTGCTCCATGCCCTTACTTCTAACCGGTTACTTTCTGTACTTCTGTCTCATTTGATGCCTTTTAACATTTTGGAGTGGCAACCATGCGCTTAACAGCCACCCGCTGTTAGCGATAACAGAGCATGTAGCGCTTGGCCCCAATTCTGTTGACAGCCAACAGCGGGGCAGCAGCGTTTTCAATGTCATTATTACGCTGCGTCTGTGTGTGTGAGCGTCAGAGCGGAGAGAGAGCGCTGCCATGCTGAGCGCACAAATTGCTCCGAGCGCTGCAAAACATGTTTACTTCATGTAAAACTTAACATGTGCGAGAGAGAGAGTGCGTTGAGAGCGCAGCAGAGTTTATTCGCTCTCTGGCGCTCTTGCCGGTCTCTGCATGCTGTTCCAATTGCTCCGTTGCTGTTGCTGTTGCTGCTGCTGTTCGTGGGGGGTCGCTCTCTCTCTCTCACGCTGTTGTGGTTGTTGTTGCTGCCCAAATTGTACATTAATAAATGAGTGTTATATGCTTTGTCCTAGTTGACTTCATGACATTCATTCATTCATGGCAGCGTCGGACGTTCGCTTGGCACAGTCCACAGTCCACAGTCCACTGTCCACTGTCCACGCAGCCTCCGCCGTTTATTTGCTGTTCTCTTGGCTCCGTGCTCCGTCGCACAGTGGGCTATTTTAGCCCCTAATTCAGTGGAGTCCAAATTGTAGGGCCGTCGAATATTTAAAACAAATCGAGTTCACGATATTTTCTGTTTTGAAAATTTTTAAATTAATATAATGCAAATTTAGCAATACCACAATAAACTATACGTATAGTAATTAATCATTTTATCATTATAAATTATACGTATAGTAATTAATCATTTTATTGTTCCTAAATATCAGAGAATAAATGCCCTTATTTTTAATAAATCAGATCAATCCTGTTAAAAAGAAGCCGTTAAGAATATTTTGAAAATAATATTGCAAATATTATTTCTTTAATATATTAGTTCTCAATGCAATTTTCATGGTAAATAAATAGTATAATAGTAGAAAATATAATATATACTCTGAATAAAAACGTTTTATGTCAAATGTTAGGCTGGGCATTGGATTTTTGTTGATTGGGGCGATAATGGGCGTGGCATCCAACATTTTAAATAAACTTGATCTGCGTATGGTATACACCTATTGTTATATCGTCCTGTTAAAGTTATTAACCTTGTTTTTTACCCATTTCATTGGTGCAGGATATAAAATATTATGGCATATTTTTGAGCCTATCTAAAAATGAAACGTTTTAGGGTTATATATTTTACGTTAATATATCAGCCGTCCTAGGAAATCGCAAGCAATGCCTGAGTGAGATAAATATGTATAAAAAATTAAATATTTTTCATCACTATTTTTACAATTTTAACATCTAAATTTGTATTTTTAATTAAAGGTCACTTTTGGGGTGCAATGTCCCACTGTGCGGTGGCTCTTAGAGCTTATTCGGCTTGTTCAATGGGTTTTTAAATAGCCTTTGCTCTGCTTCGTTTTTGCTGCCCTCTGTTAACGTTGTTTTTGCTTTGTTAATTGGCTTTTATATTAACTAAATTGTGTATGTTTAACATTATTTATTATTTATTATTTATTTGTTGTCCCACTATTTATGTGCATACGTATCTCTGTTTTGATTTCATTTCACGTAATTTATTTATGCATTAAGTTTTTTATTAGTGCCACGTAATTTGAGCATTTCAATTATTAATTACTTACTTATTTTTTTCCGCGATTATTAATATTATTGATTTTACCATTAGCTCCCAGTTCATTTTACATGTCATTTATACATTTTTAATTAGCTGACAGACTTTTTATCGCACTTCCCTAGCACTGCTCTAGATTTAGGCTGAAACAAACCCGTTTGGCTTTAATTACCTACCATCACAATGAAAATAAAAAAATAAAAAACCATTGCATTGTTTAAATTAAAATGGTTTGTCAATCAATCAGATGACTACAAATTGATAGATTCTGTAATTATAAAAGAGTTACGACTGTTGTCAGCTCTCAATTGAAGCCTATTTGGCTGGCATTTCTCTATTAGGGCTAATCCCCATGCACGAGCTTAAATTGGCATCGATTGGACGAGTTCGCAAAAGTATTCCGAAATATATGAAGCGCTTGTCAATCTGTGCTAATTTCATCAACTCAAAGCAACTACAGATATTTTCTTTTTAGTTTTCCAGCAACGAAAACTAAAAAATTTGCCTAATGGTTCTTTGATGTGTTTGTTTTTATACCATGTACCCATTGAAAAATGGGAAATACAGGGTTATAATTATATAATTCAACCATAATGATTTTATTTTCATATGAATAAGAACAAGAGATCTATTTGTCTGTCCGTATAGTACATAGATATATCTCGCAAAGGGCTATCACTCTTTATGGTATGGTTTATAGAACGCAAAGTACAGGATCTCCTACGGTCGGTTACGTCCGACTAAAGCTTTAGGACCGATCTGTTTCGTTCTTAATGATTGTGCACAAGTTATTTTATTAGCGTATTCTATAATCGGACACGTCCGACTCATCATCTACGACCTTGCTAGTATAATAGAATTGAACAGAGCGGAGCAAATCAGTCGGACTATCCGTTATAAAAATAAGATCTGCGTCTTCCTAGGGGTTTTTTTTGGGCTTCAATTTTGTTTTGAACACAACTAGTAGTTGTTATTTACGGTTCTTCAAATATACTTTTATATACTAGTATGTGAAAAATTTATACATATTCTTTTATGAACTTCATGTCCGCTTCAACTGGGTTAATTACCAATTATAGTACTCTCAGGCTTCTAAACATGTCTTTGTCTACCTTATTTATCACGACGGTCACGTTCTATCCGAGTTCCGCCTTTTTTGCAGAATTGTAGCCTCGTTGTGATTGGCGGAATCCAAGTGCAAAGCAGGTAGAGCGTAAAATATTTGCGTACCTAAAGAACACTTGAGATATAAGAGAACTTGTTCATCGCTGAGGCCCAGTGTTGCCAGTTTAGCCTATTTCAGGCTAGATCTAGCCTATTTTTAAATGATTTAGCCTATAAAATTTGTAAATAGCCTATAGCCATTAATCTAGCATATTTTTAAAAATATTGTAGCATATTTTTATACCCTGTACCCATTGAAAAATGGGAAAAATAGGGTTAATAACTTTGTCATAATGTATTTAACAGGGTGACGGAGACGTGCCAGACCCCACAAACTATATACAGCCATGGCCATAGAAATAGCACACTTAAAATTGACAACTTTGTCCGATCATAACTGGCTTGTTATACATCCAAAATTCATAATTTTGGTCTTAAATGATAAGTCATGTATTTTATATCATTCACAAATATTACTTTTATGTTATGTTTACCGTTTTTTATTTACTTTTTTCGAGAGAGCTCATTTGGCTTGGCCATACTTTTTAATAGGGGCATCTGATTCCAATTTTCGTGGCATTTTCACTTAAATATTGTTAAATTATTTAGGTATATTATAAAATTGATTTAATAACTCCAAAATGGGTAGTGGACGGCGAGCCGCGGCGTTTCCCGGTTGCGAAGAAGAGTCTTGCTGTTATAATGAAATTTTCCAAGAATTTGGTATCCCAAAATTGATAGGCTAATTCCTCGTCCCAAAAGATGCAGAAAATTTGTCAACAACTTGGGACTAATACAACCAAAATATCTGTCTTAATAGAAAAGACAATTTTGTAACCTGTTTAATTAAATAAAGGCATTAAAATTCGTATAACTTGGTACATTTTCATGCATTTTAATATATAGCTTGTTTTTTTAGCATATTTTTTTTATTTTTGGCCTATTTTAGCCTATTTTTACGCAAAATCTAGCCTATTTAAGCGCTCAGTACCTGGCAACACTGCTGAGGCCCTATGAGTGTCCAGCTGAACTGAAATAGGGGCGTTAACATAATGATCTTGTGAATGGAGGAAAATACTACGTATGTGAGTAAATGCTACCCTCATAAGACTCAAAGGTAGTTGAACCCATCATCAGCTTCAGAGATACTCAAACTTGAAGTGATTCGGTGGAAGTGAAGATGCCTACTTATGACAAACGATCTGTCATTTGCCGATGATGCGTAAATTGACAACTTTATATTAATGACCACTGTAACAGAATCTGTTTTGAGTGAGGTGCTGGTTTATTATTCCATACGGGATGCATGGGCGTTTGTTAAGACTATATACAGTTATAAATAAGAAACACAAACAGAATTCAGAGACCGATAAGTTTCCCTTCTATCAAGTGCTTGTCAGCATAGATCGCTAAATAGCTGAATGAAATGTTTGCTACATTTTGAATAGTTTCTATCTAATCTTAATAGTAATTAATACAAATTTTCCCATAATACTTACAATAGATCTGGTTACAGGCTCTGTACTTAAAATATGGGTCTATTAAAGTATTAAATTATTAAAGAATTAAATTAATTTACGAATTTGGATACCTCCCGCTCATCCAGGCAAACCACATAACAATATTAATATAAATACCCCCACATAAACATACTATGAATTTGAATTTGTGTCCTTCCTTTTTAATAATTTATTATTATTTACCTATTATTATTATTATTTACCACGCACTTTGGCCATGTTAAATGTAGTTATCATGTTCCGTTTCATTAATAGTCTTACATTTACCAAATGTAAGCCAAAAGCATAAAAAAATATGATTATGAAAACTTGAATAACTTTTGCGCTTTAAATTCATTATTGCACGCAGTTGGCTTGATGCATTTCCATTAATTTATATAAATTTATGCAATTACTTTTGTTTATTTACTTGGCCATTACCGAGCTCCCTCCGACATCCACTCAGCACCTCCCCCTCTCCTCCTCCTTCTCCGTCAACTATCCCCCATTTGGTACACTCTGCTCTATAGCCAGGGTCGTGCTGCATGCCCGTCTCTCCCTCTTCCCTGGTTTCCCATTCTATATTTCTCTCTCGTTCATTGTGCAAGTGCATTGGCCTTGCAAAATATTTGGGTCATTTTTGTTGTCGCTGCTCAGTTTCGGTCGGATGGCAAGGAAAGGCAGGACAGAGAAAGGCAGGCGGCACAGCAGAGGGAAGTCACTTAATTTTTTATTGACTTGACTGCGGAGACCTACAATTTCTCATCCCTCTCATTGGCTTACACGGCCAGGAAAAAACAAATATTATAAATAATTTCAAAACAAAAAATAATATAATAAATAAATAAACAAATAACATAACGAAGCATGGTAAAAATATAGATGATTTAATTAAATAATTAACTTGTTAAAATTGAGGTGAAGTTATACACAGGATAATTAGCAAAACGATTACAATTTATGGTAATATAAAAATATTAGTATAATACATAAAAACTAAAATGTAAAGTAAAGTAAAATTTATAAATATATAAAAAATATTTTGTTTAGTTTTAATAAATATGTTTTTTTTATTTATTTATTTTAAACTTATGTATTGTGATTTAAATTTCAAGTATTTTAATTTGAATTTTATATTTTGTGTCGCAAAAATGCATATTATTAAACCAAATAAAATATGTATTTATTTTTAGACTCTTTACATATACACAAAGTAAAGGGTCCCCTACTGTCGGTTACGTCCGACTGTAGCTTTCCGTCCGACTGATCTGCCCCGTCCATATTTATATCTGCACTAAGCACTTAAATAAATATTTCTAAATACATATATTTGACACACAAGTTGTTAAGAATTTGTTTAAGTATCAGAGAATTGAGATTCATTATATAGAGTTCAAATTAGTCAATCAAAATATAGTCACAAATATTTAATAAATATATAAAAATTATTAAATATGCGAAAACAAGACTTCAATCGAAGAGTGTCATAAAAACAATGTTTTATTAAATTTTCTAAAGTCTGAACACTTAAATTTTTGCCTGCTCAAAATTTCTTGTTAATAGCAATAGGACATTCAATTGCGTACACTGTGATTAATTTAGTTCACTTCTGATTAAAGTCAACTTTCGAATTATTTATGTGGAAAGTTATCAATAGAATTTTATGGCGGTGTACAGGAACGATTTAAGTTGAGTCTGTTGTTTGCGACACATGTTTGACGTGTACAAATTTAATTTAATTTATTAAAATAATTATGCAGACGTTGGGCAGCAGAGCGAAAGGCATTCAAGCCATTGAATGCCCGGACAATCAGAGCGGACGGACAGACCCATAGTCATATCCATTGAATAAGTTTTAATGATGATTGCTGCAACGTGGCAACAAACGCGACTCCAATGGCAAGTACAAAAGCGGCAAGGGCAGGAGAAGCAGGGGCAGAGGCAGAGGCAGAAGCAGAAACAGGCGAATCGAGAAATGAAACCGCATTTAAATTTGTCGCAGGACTGCGTTGCATGCAGACAGACATACCTGTACAGGACGACGTCGGTTAGTGACTTGATGGCCAGTCAAGCAAGCACAGAACTGCCAGGACTGCCAACAAGGACACGTCACACAGACAGACAGACAGACAGACGGACAGAAAGAGAGACGGACAGACAGCGAACTAGGTAGACATTGTGACTTGGAAACACATGCGAATGTCAGGAGAATTGGCCATAACTGCGAAATATTTTGGAACAGGGGCAGCAGAAAGACAACGGCCGAAGCGTCATTTTGTCAGCCAAGTCAGCCAGTGCGTCAATTGGCAGTCAAATAATTGACAGTAGTTGCGTGTTTGTGTGGCCAATCATGCACCACGGCAACACCCCAACACCCCCACACCCCTCTACCCCAACACCTCTGCCCTTCAGACTGACTGACCAACCGACTGATCAACCTACTGGCCAGCTGCTGCTCAAACTGTCTGCAATGTGGCATGGAATGTCCGTCCCGGAGATGGCAGCGTGATATACCAAGGGACTTAATATTTAAAAAACTAAATTCGATTAATCACACTTAACTCCGTAAGGTGTAAGAAAATTTAAATAATATCAGGTATATCTGGTGTTATTGCTGGATTCCATTATAGTCCATTATAGTGTGGTCGAATCGTTTCAGCTAGCATGTAATCTGTGTTAAATTCGTCTTTTTAGCTATAAAAGCTGTAGAAGACATAAGGCTTTTATAAGTATGGGATGCAAAAGAACAATGGAGTTAAAAAACTTAGGATTTGAATAATTTCATTAAAAAAATTGAAATTGAAGAAACATTTGAATTTTATTTTTTTATTTCCATTTAATTATGCCAAAAACTACTTTATTTAAAATAGGAGTTTTATCAAGCTGTATATTAAATAAAATAAAAACTGTATACAATTTTAAAAAAATAAAGGATTAAAAGTTAATATATAATTTACTTTTTTTTAGACTCTTTACTTAAAAAAAAAGCATATAAACTTATTTTTTGTTGTTGTATCTATTTGTTGAATTGCGAGGTTTACAGATCTGGCTAATAAAAATGAAGAACGTTCAAAGAATTATAATGGAAGTGCATATCTGAATAATAATTAAATTGAAATAGGCTGCAAAATTTGCCTTATTCGAACTAGAGTTCCATATTTAATTTTTCAAACTAAGCTACAAACATTTTGAAATGTTCTTGTTTTGTGTGGAATTATGCGATATTAAAATTAGCTAATTTTGTTCAATAACGCTACATAAAATGCGCTTTCTAAATGCTAATCGTTAATAACTAAAACTCATACAACACCTTTATTCACGTGATTTCTGTCAAATATTTTGATTAATACCTTTGACACGCTTGATCCGTAATTTCCGCAGCTCGTGTCACGACGCACGCACAACACTGGCGCCTAAGCCTGCACATTGGATTCACTTTGAACAAAAAAAAAAAAAAACAAAAAACTGTTGCGACTGAGAGGAGGACAACATTCATTACGGCCGACACGACACTTGGCTGCAGTCGCAGCTGAAGTCACCGAACGAGTTGAGCCTCTGGCCGGAGATAGAGACGGGAAGCGAGATGGCGAGCGAGACAGAGCATGGATTTTAATTTTTATTGCACACCCGTCGTAATGGTCGAAATTGGTTAAGAAATTAGGGTAAATTAGGGGTTGGCACTGTGTTATTAGAGAGACCCCGGCTCAACAACAGCAACAATCTCTGACTTGTGAGTGTGCGAATGAATGCGAGTGTGAATATGAATCAGCCTCTCACTGACTGCAGTAGTCGCTGGGGTGACCAAAAGGGGCGTTTCGCACACAATTCGAATGCATTCAGAATCGGCAAAGAAACAAATCCAAAATAATTGTGTGACACTGTGCGACTGAGCACAGTGACTCGAATCTGTCAGCCTCGGCTTCGGTTTGACTGAATTCCATTTTTTGGCGTTGGCTAGAGGGTTGCTCGGTTCTTACATGTGATAATTAATGGTAGCATCGCAAGAGCGGAAAGTGTTTGACTAATCGATTGTTAATGAATGACAGTCGAATTGAGCAGAAGGGGCCTCGATGCGATGTTGTTCTTGCCGCTAGACTACGAGTACTCGTGCGAGTCACTTAACCGTTGCAATTGCTGTAAATTAATTCGATTCACGTTCGGAAATCATGAGAATGTTTCTGTAATGTGGGCAAATTGTGGGCTAATCATTATTAGCCAAGTAGCTAAAACACAATTGAAAGTACAGCAAATAAGCAGCGGCTTCGATTACCATACTGGAGAATTTCGAAATATTCCTGCACACACTACACTGTGATTTATGGTACTCGCTGTCTTGATCAATTCCCGCAAAAAAAAACTCACCACTCAGCTTCTGTGGGGAGCGCTCTCTATGCACTATTCCACATTATGTCGGTTGTTTTGTAGGCAAGCCGGCTACCCGCTGCATTACTTGTAATGCAGGAGGTATGCTTGGATAGCCAACAAGAGCCAGCGAGGAGAGAGGAGCGCGGCTAAGTGTTGCCTAGGAGGCGAGCCAGCTACCCGCTGCATTACTTGTAATGCAGGAGGTATGCTTGGAGAGCCTGAAACAGCGAGCGAGCAGAGAGGAGCGAGGCTAAGCGCTGCCTAGGAGGCGAGCCGGCTACCCGCTGCATTAATTGTAATGCAGGAGGTATGCTGGGCGAGTCAGCAACAGCAAGCAAGCAGAGAGGAGAGCGGGTAAGCGCTGCCTAGGAGACGAGCCGGCTACCCGCTGCATTACTTGTAATGCAGGAGGTATGCTTGGAGAACCAGCAAGAGCCAGCGAGGAGAGAGGAGCGCGCCAAAGCGCTGCCTAGGAGGCGAGACGGCTACCCGCTGCATTACTTGTAATGCAGGAGGTATGCTTGGAGACCCAGCAACAGCGAGCGAGCAGAGAGGAGAGCGGGTAAGCGCTGCCTAGGAGGCGAGCCGGCTTCCCTCTGCATTACTAATGCAGGAGGTATGCTTGGAGAGCCAGCAAAAGCGAGCAAGGAGAGCGGCTAAGCGCTGCCTACCAGCTTTTGCATACAGAGCGGTCGATCTTACCACAGCTGCTGATTGGTGGGTGGGTTTTCTTGGCTCTTTCTTGTTCTCTTTCTCGGGAACTGATAAGAGACAGCGAAGCGCAGCCTGCAAGCACTATAAATACGGCTGCTGCAAAGCTGCTGATCACAGTGCAGTGAAATCAAGTGGCTAGGACGTGTCAAGGGCGCTTAAGTGGAGTGGCGAGTGTGCTTATTACAATAAATATTTATTTATTATAATTTCAAAGTCATTAGTTTGTGGATCTGGTGTGTGACAATGGCAAGAGTTTGATATGAGCGGTAGTAATCTGCCGTTAAACCTGGCACACATAAAAAAATAAGAAGAATAAGCATTGCTGCTACGCTTTGTGTGACAGTTTCATAAAATTATATTTTGAATATAGGGTACAGGGTATTGTGCAATGGGACCCGTCCAACTTCTTACTCTATGAAAAATTGATCTCACTGACAATTAGTCATTCCAATCGAATAACTTACTTACTGATCAGGTACAGCAGTAAAGCGCACAATTAAATTGTATGTTATGTTATGATTTGAAGGATGTAATAAAATATTTAACTTTCTATAATCCTCTCTGAACTGAATTATTCCTGGCAGCAAAATATGCCACAGCGAGCCATTATATTTACATTAAAACTTTGCGAGTTTCGAAACTCAAATTGCAATTATATTGGCTGTAAATATATAATTCCTAACGAAAGCAAGCAATTGAGATGGTCACATTCAAATTGGTATTGAAATTTCTCATTTCATGTAACTTTGCTCAATTTGAAATGGAGTACGAGGGATGCAATTCAACTAAGCCCTGAGGGCTAAAAGGTTTATTGCTCTCGACTCGCAGTATGCCTCTGCTTGAGTTCTTGGTCGTAACCGTTGTTGTTGTGATTGCAATTGTTGTTGTCAAGTGTTTTTGGCCCGCATTTGGTATGCAGCTGAAGGACGTGTCCCCGAAGCCTGCAATTCTGAGCCCGAGTTCTGACCAGGGCCAGCTCCTCCCCCTCGGCGCCCTGCCCAATTGGTGGCTGCTGACGACGCAAAGGCCTTCATTTCCTGTCCGGCCAACAGGCTTCAATTTATTAATTTCGAAAGAAATTATTTTATAACTGCATGGTCGCTCCGGATCCATAGGAGAGCTGGCAATCGTCCATTTCGCTTGTTGCATATAATTAGAGCGCGAACGACTGGGAAATTGTCGTGGCGTGAGGGGTACGGAGAGTCTGGGAATCGGCTGGGGGGATTATGACCTGGGTTCTATGGGGGCGTTGACGTGCTGTGACACAAATTACCCCAATCGGCGAAAGCTAATCAAAGCAAAACATGTCGCTAAGGCTAAATTGCCTTCGATAAAGCGCAAAATAAAATGGAAATCAAATCGCACGCAAATGTGAGAGTAAATATTTAATTTAATTTACTCCAGAGTGGCCTGGTACTGGGGGTACTACGGGGGCGTTTAGCGTTTCTGCGGTTCGATGGGGGCGTTGGCATTTGACGTGTGTAATAGCAGGCAATATCAATTTGTTTTATGAATTGCACTGGCAATAACTTGAACTTCTTTCTCGCACACAACAACAACATCCAGAGACAACCCCAACAAGTGAGAAAGATATAGGGGGCAAGGAGTGTCAATACATTTTGCACATTTCTTCCGCTTCATTTCCTGTAAAGGAGCGTAAATTCATAGTGATTGGATTTTATCAGCGCGGTCTCATCTTTGACACACTCGCACGATAGAGCTAGGCTTGCCTGGTACCCTGGTACGATGCTACGATATGCTCAAACTGTAACTGTTACTGCCATTGCTGGTGAGGCATGGGATAGGACATGGACATGCCAATCGATTGGTTACGCTTGTGAAAAATTATTTTTGTTGCGTATTTTTTATGTGCGGCCATTATGGCAAAAATTTTTAGAGATATTACTTGGGATTTTTCGCTTGTTGACTCTTTTCTCATACTCTGCAGAGGGTTTTTACAATTCGAATATGAACTTGGCATGAACGCAACCTAATTTATATAACACATTACCCAATTTTCTTAGTTTTTGTATAAATTTAAAGTTTATTATTTTACTCTTATTTATCTTTTAATTTTAGGTTTTAATTTATTTAATTAATTTATGTATTTAATGGCATGTATTTAGTATGTTGTTAAAATTGTTTACTTAAAATATACAAGTAAAAAATAATGTTGTATTTAATTTATGTTAATTTATTTTCCCTAATTACTATTTTAAATGACAGTGAACTATTATTTGGAGATTAAAATTATAGACCTTATTTGCTGTACTTTCATTTTGCTTTTTAATATACCATCGTATTATTTTATTTAATTTTTGTATTGTATACAAGTATAATTGGGATTAAGTAAAATTCAAATAGAATTCTTACAACATTAACCATCCATAATTTAGTTTTCAAAAAATTAATTTTAGATTTTAAGTCAACACAAAAACCGACGCTATGTACAAAATAATCTAGTATATGCTTAAGTTAGACATCTTAATTTCATCACTAATATTTTTAATACGCTCTTAAAATATACGAGATTCGTCTTGTATTGAATGAACCATTCAACCTTCACTTTTTATTTCGCAGCAGTTTAATTTTGAGTTGGTAAATATTCTATTTTTATAAATGAAGGATTTTGTGAGGTGGATGATTTTTGTATTGAAATAAATAATATATAAATAAATAAATATGTATATGTAAATATTTTTCTAATTTAAAGTAAGAACGTAAGCATTAAAGCTTAACGTATCACAATTTCACTTTTATTGTTATATTATGTTATTAAAGGAAGTCAATGTCAGTTTTGATAATATTAATTAAATATATTTGTATGGGCTGTTAGAAATAGTTTAACAATATAAATAAACCTTATTCGAATTCATGATATCGCATATGTTATGATAATTTACAACTATTACTTTGATGTATTTTAATTAATATTTATGATTACATATCATTCTCAGAACCTGCGTTTGTGGTACATGATTTGTAAGTGTGTGGAAACTTCGACTTTATCAACTAGTTAAGCGTCTCAGTTTGCTTTCATTTTATGTTTGGCTTTTTTCACGGGTTTTTGGCTTTTGTCAACTTGAACCAATGCAGCATCAAATTGTTGGCATGTGGCATGTGGCAAGGCATTGGCTTGTCGTTGTTTTGATTTAGTGCTGCATTTACATAAAAAATTTGATCAAAATTCATGGGTGAAATTTCTCAGTTGCAAGGGGGTAATTGTTCGGCGGAGGCACAGTCATGGGCAGGATATTATTATCTATATCTCAGCTGGCTCATCGCTTGACTTTGATGCATAAGTCACAGTTGGAGCGGCGGTAACAACAACAAGTTTTCAAATGTTGATCGGTTTGCGCTGATAAATGTTTTCGATGGGATTAGAATATTTCTCGACCTCTCTAAGCTGATGGGCGTGGTCAGGCAAGCGTGTGCAGCAACACAGCACAAAAAAAAAACTGAAAAAATTGAAATTGCGTATGCGAGGGGGCAGACAGCATGGAAATTGAAAGCTGTCATGGTTGTTATGCCTCCACCGAGCAATGGCAAAAAATAGCGCAGCTGTTGAACACATCTAACACATCTAAGCCCTGGCTTAGCTGGGGCGTTCCTTTAATCGAAGGGCCCAGGCAAACCCAACACATCCCATGCAATTGCTTTTGCATGCCAGCTGAGGTCCTTCCTGCTCTGATTTGTCACACTCGCCGTTTTCCAACACTTATCTGTTTTGCATTATCCCCGGCATATCAGAGATTCGTAAGCACGTTCACTCATGTAAGGATTCTATTAATGCGATTTATCTTTGTTCTTCAACTGTCAAGTGTGTGTTATTCTCATCTATTGCAGCTACAAATTTACAATTGGCTCTCAAAATTGAATAGAATTTTCTTTTGTTAGATAAATAATGAACTATTTAAAATACCCCAATATTGTAAGTGGGTTGGTGGGACAGCAAATAATTATAGTTATTGTCACCAACATTTAGTTTATATTTGTAGACAGCAGCAAAATATAAATAACTCTCTGGACTTTGGGTCGAGAAATTTAACTTAAAAGAAATAATAAAATCAGTCTTAAGGCTTCTTTGGATGTACCCACATTTCGACAAGTACTTATTCGGATTATTCTCAGTCAATTGGATAACTAAAACCAAAACAAGTCTCTTGTACTAGTTAAGACGTACCACAACAATACACAAGCTCAATGTTGTCTGACTAATCGCATCACTTTAATTTAAATTTGATTACAAGTCAAATTTATTACCCGGATAGCCAACAAGATTCTTAACACCAAAAAAACAAAACAAAAGATCGAAAGCAAACACAAGACCTGGAAGCCTCTTCACACAACATATGTAGCTTGAAATAGCATTGGAAAGCAGCCAAGACCCTAAACTTTGGCCCTTCTACGAAAAGCAACGACCGTCATTAACCACAAATCCTTTACTTAACAGTACGTAAATTTTTGGCACAGGCCTTCAAGCTAAGCCCAGCCTATCACAACCAAACTGAAGAAAACCAGACCATATACCATACTAGGTCGACTTCTATGGGCAGGAGGGGGGCAGTTATTTATATGCACATATCATGTGACCTTGAGACTAGCATTAACAGTTGGGGTCTCCCGTGGCATTCTTGCAGCATGAGGGGGCGTCCCAACGAAAATCTCTGAGTCGTGAAGACCAACGCAAACTGTCGCCTGTGAGGCGAACCGTCTAATTAAACACTCACATACAGAAAATAAATTTGGGTCACATCATTAAATAAATATAAATGGGTCGCCGCACTGTCTGCCAACGACATTCCTCCGCTGCGCCTCCCCCTTCGGGCTGCCTTCAGCCAAAAAACTGTTTTGTTTTTCTCTTTGGATGATTTACATAAAATCACCAACAAAAAATAAAGTTAATTTATTTCACAAGCCTTCTGCTCTTGGCTTTTTCCCGCTGCTTATGTTTCCAGTTGACTTTCTGACACATTCTGACAGTCTGGTTTTCTAAAACTCCCGGTTTCTCCCCTTTAAGCTATTTCGTATGCCGCCTAATCCTTTATTTTGCTCACTCTCTCTCTCTCTTTCTTTCTCCTTTTGTTTATTTCTCTTTCTCTGTCTAAACGAGGAACCACGCTGCTCGAAAGCGGGCACCTCAATTAAGATATTAAACTGTCGCTATTCGAGAAGAAGCTGTTCTCTAATTTCATAAACTCACAAACATACTCCCCCCATACATACACATACTCAAAAGCCCACGCATACGATGGATAAAAACTTAAAAACTTCTGATGTGAGTAGCGTGCAAGTATTATAGCATACTTTTTGGGGCTTTGGAGAACACTTATTTTGACGTGTGGGTTTGTACACAGCGAGAAAAGTCATAATAAATTAATATCACGTTGACCAACGGACTATTTTTTTCTGATATTTTGGTTAAAGGTTTAGCTGAACATCAGTCTTTAGGAAAACATTTTATTGTTATTATAAACCAAATATAAACAAATAAATATGCACAAACTGAATGGACATAAAAAAAAAAAATAAAGAAGGAGTAAAACTCTTATGAATATTAACAATAAGAGATAAAAATCTAAAAATAGAATGCTTTGAACTCTTAAATAATTTTTTTATAAATTAATTGTATACCATAAAAAAAAATAATAAAAATTTTATATTTTCACAAAAAAAAAAATTGAATTAAAGCGTATAATCAAAATATATAAATATAAATAGCTAAAAGCAATAAAAGTAATGGCTAATATTAAAAACGATGATTACTTATTTTCACAGATTCTAATATTTAAAGATTATATTTCACTTGATACTATGAAAATTCATTTTAGATTATATATTAAAAAATGTTCTGTGTGACAAATGTATTAAAGGCATAAGTATCTAAATTGTATGACTTTTGAAGTTTTTTTCTATCCATTAATTTATTTTTTTGGTTATTATTAAAAAAAATCTTAATGCTACAAGTACAACGACTATCATTATCGACTACCATACAGCACTGGTGACGTAAAGCTACGTATTAATAATAATTAGACTTTAAATTAAAAGCTTTTATTTAGTTAATTGCTTATATATTATTCTGCTTTGTACTTCGGATGTTACGCTAAATTTTACTCCGATTAGCACCTTAAATGTATTAAGTTATCGTAATAATCGGCGTATATGATTTGTTTCATGCAATTTTTTACTGTTTCCCTAATTAGTTTTCAGTAAATATAATTTCTATTTGCAGTGTATACACATGCGTGTCAACCTATGAAGCAAGGCGATTTGCACCCATATAACCCATATTCCCACACACTCTCACGCAGCCACACACACACTCCCACGCATCCACACACACACACACACAGAGCTCAAAGCAGCTTCAGAACATATGGATAACATTTTGTGTGGCATTTGTTTGTTTGTTAGCGCTGTCTCTCTGTCTGACTTCCTGCTCCTCCCTCTGCTCTTCCCTCTCCTTGCCCCTCTCCACCATCTCTACCTCTTGCTGTGGCTGTGCAAAATTTTATATAATTACACTTTGCGCATTTTCACAATGAAGTAACAATGTTTTAATTAAACCATTCGAAAGCCAAATAACTCGGTGTACATATGTATGTGCTGTGGAATTGCCAGGGAACAGAGCAAATAGACAGACAGAGCAACGGACACCAAAACAGACAGACAGACAGACGGACAAACCAACGGGTTTAGTGTTAAACAGCACAAAACACAGAGCTACTCTGGCCTGTCAGTCGGTCAAAACTTCACTTGGCCCTATAATATATGAGACTGTGTGCGTTTTGTGGTCTGTAATGGCGAGAATTATTAAATAAAGCGGAAAAATTAAATAATACCGGAGAGGAAATGCTTGTTATTTACAAATATTATCATGGATTGTTGAAAGTCAAAGCTAACACAATAATAGCCAAATAAGATTAGTTATGATCTATGTCTTCATTATTTGAAGTACTCACACAAAATATATGCGATATAAATAAATAAACAACGAATAATAATGCAAACCATTTGGATTAGTCCTTAATTTAACAGTTAATTTAATTTAATCAATTTACCATCTGATAATTATTTGGTAAATTAGAACTTAAAGTTAGTTTGAATTAAGAAAAAGCATATATTATAGTAACCATTTCCGCTTGAAAGTGCAATAAGGACATATGCTTTTAGCTTTTTAGATTTTTAGATTTTTCCGTCAAGTCGAAAGTCGAAAGTCACATAAAAATTATAATTGGCTGAGAAACAGCGAAGATATGCAAAGTAGAATTTTCTGAACTATGTGTTTATTATTGAAACACTTATTACGAAGTCTCCTACTGACGCATTTCGTCCGAATAGATCAGTCTTCGTCCATTCTGGTTGACATCTTATTTCTATTATATTCTATTTTCTCTCAATCCATAATTTGATCAAATAGTTTTTTTTTAATATATTATTTATTTAATTTCGAAGATATTGTTTTCCTGATACTCTATATGAATAAGGGTGTTTGTGTGTATATTAGTAACTTATTGTCCATTGGTAATCACAACAAAATCTAAACCGAATTATCAAATTAAAATTATTGAAACAAAATGTCTTTAATTAAGCGAATTAATCAAACTGAAATGGAGTATCAGACATACAAAATATGCACTTTATGCGTAAGATATAATCGTATTAATTAATATTAAAATTACTGTTTTCTTTTGTTTTTACACTTCACACTTCGGTGGGCTGCTGGAAAAACCTTACAAGGATTACTTGGCTCTTTCTTGCTGTGTGCTCTTTATAAAACGAATACTCTATACATGATGATGCTGCAGCTAGGGCTTAAGGCATGCACGAGGCAGGGGTCAGGGGGGCAAGGAGTAAGGTAAGGAGCAATGGCTGCCTGTTATATGAATTAACACAGCCAAACGCACAGACGCCCTTAGCTTAGCTCCTTCTCCCCCTGCCTCCCCCTGCTTCTCATTGCGCAAATTGCGCACGAAGCTTAAATTGAATTGTTGAGCTGTGCACTTACAATTGCCAGGCGGAGAAGGAGATGCTGGGGAGGGAGGGGCGGGTCATAGTTCAGCTCTACTTCGACCATACGCATACTTCAAGTTGCGGCTGCCTGCATAGAGCATCTCCAACTTCATTTCATAGATACTTTTGCACTGACGCGCAACTTTTGCTGTGGCTGGCAAGGCGAAATAGCATTGCCTTTGTCAGCGCAGCGTTTGTTTTATCTAATTGCTCAACATCCTTCCCCAAACTATGTATCTGACTGCCGCACACATGTGTTGTCTACATTTTCTTGTACACCGTAAAAAAACAATTTAATTTTTAATAGTCGAACTCTAAAAGATAATGGGCGGAGCAGATGAGTAGAACGCGCACGACTGTAGAATACACTGTGCCCTATATGGAAAATAATTTTATAAAAATAAAATATAATATAATATAATAATATAAGTATCATATAATAAAATATAAATAATAAATACAATATAATATAATATAATAATAATATAATAATACACAGCGTAGCAGCAACGCTCTTTTTTCCTTTTTTTTGTGTGTCGTGCTCAAAGGCCGCGAGGCAAAACCTGCAATATTGTGTCGTTAATATCTTCTGTGGTTTTAAACCGATTTCAATGCGCTTTTAAATAATTTGCAAATTATATTTCAAACATAGAGTGCAATGATATTCCTGTCAATCCGTCGAACGTACACGTGAGACGACAAACAAATAATTCATACTGCATTGAGAGCTGACTGGAGTAGCAGTAATTTTTACAATTTTTATTTCAAAAACAATTGAAAATTTAGTAGAAAATATCGTTTTATTAAAAAACAAATTTATCGGAAATATCAAAAATTTAGTTCAATTTCAACCAATATACGCATTGAAGGCGCAAGCGTTGCGCTACAACCGATAAGTGCTGTTATCAGTGATCGCCCAACTGTTGATCGAAGACATTGAAGCATTTAGCCTAAAGCCCATGCTGTGACATTGCGCATGAGATTCTGGATGAGGATAATTGAGACACAACCGCATTTATCCCAGTTGAGCCCCTAAACTATGTGGGATCAATATTATAATTAATAAAATGAATAGGTTTACCACAAAACTAAGTATTTATTAGATGTTTTAAATTTGAACATTGAAACTAAAATATATAGGGTCCTACAAAATATATGTGTGTGAATCGGAACGACAGGAATATCATTGCTATCCTATTTCCACAACTCGACCATCCTACAAGTATTCGTCTCGAATACTCTACATCACAATCATAATTATATTCATAGTCATCATCATCATGGTCATCATTATCATAGTCATCATAATATTTATACTCATCATAATCACCATCACATCGTTGAAATATCATCGTAACTTCGTCGTTACATTATCATCATTTTTCATCATTGTAAGTTCATCATTACATCACCATCGTTACATGATCACTACTTTATCATTATCATTATCATTATTATTATTATTTATCATTACTTCATTATAAGTAGCACTACGCCATCATTATTAAATCACTTTTACATTAACATCGTTACATCAACATCCGTAGATCATATTCCTTGGGAAATTCATTGTTCGTCAGCATTAGCTTATCCATCATTGCATATATTCAATATAACAAGAGGCGTATCAGGCCGTTAAATACCCTGTAAATACTTGTTTGTTGAACTCGATAAATAAATATTATTCAATATTGTTTCTTCGATAACTTCTGTGTTTATTAACCGATCTCAATAATGCCTTCCGGGAAGTCTATAAATAGTCTTGGAAACATTTGCAAATTATATTTAAAAAAAATGCATACTGCATTAAGAGCTGACTGGAGTAGCAGTAGTTTCCAAAATTTTTATTTCAAAAACAATTGAAAATTTTGAAGAAAATTGCGTTTTGTTGAAAAGCAAATTTATCGGAAAATACAAAAGTTTAGTTAAATTTTAACCAGCATACGCATTGAAGGCGCAACCGTTAGGATAAGCTACAACCGATTAGTGCTGTTATCGGTAATAGCCCAACTGCTGATCGAAAACATTGGAGCATTTAGCCTAAGACCATGTTGCGACATAGAGCACGAAATTCTGAATGAGGACAATTGGGACACGTCCGCATTTTTCCCGGTTGGGCCCCCAAAATATATGTGGAATCTAAATTATAATAATATAATAGTAATATTATAATAAAATAATATAATGAATAGGCTTACCACATGAACAAAGTATTTGTTAGATGTTTTAGATTCGAACGTTGGAACTAAACTAAAATATATTGTGTTCTACTTACAACATATGCATGTGAATTGGGGAATGACAGGAATATCATTGCTATCCTATTCCCACACATACATATATGATGAGAATTCTGCCACGCCTTCTTCTCAATATATATTTTAAAACTAGTTTGCTGTACGTTCCCTTCCATACTTCTTGAGCGAAATATTCTTTGATCTGCATCAGATTGGGGCTTCATATGATCTATTTTCTCGTAGAAAGACTCGTTGATCGACCAAACTGTTATTTGCGTATCGCCAGAAACTTGATGTAAAATTTATACTTTTTATTTTTCTTTAATAATAAACTGTTTGATTAACCAATTTAATATACTTGCAATTTTATTACTAATCGAAGGTAATTCCATTTGAATCAGAAGCGTCATTAAAATTGCCCATAAAACTGGTAATATTTAATTTATTTCTTTCAGTGTTGATACATCGCACTGTGCCAGCAGATAAAATATCTGGTTATATACGACGCACATAGTTTATCTTGCTACTTAGAGATGAGGCAAGGGGGCACAGTCTCAGCTGTGTATGTTGTGTGTTGGTCAACAGCTTTTTACAAATTAGCCAGCTAACGGAAATGCAAACCTGCTCCATAAGGGAGGAGGGTTGCTTAGTCTATATGTGTCTGTATTGGTATGTGTGTGTGTGTGTTGTAGTATGTGTGTGTGTACTTTGCGCCCTTTCATGCTGACTTGGAACTTCCGGCGTATTTATAATTTATTTCCTTTTTGCTGGCAGCTGCTGGCCAGAAAAGCCCCCGCAACTTTCTGCTTTCGGCCAATTTATTATCCAGTTTAATTGGAAAATTCTGATTTCCATTTTAACGAATTAGCACCTGCGACAAGCGTTCTTAATGAGTTATACGGACAGCTCGCTCTGACTAAAAGAAAAAAGAAAAAACATATATATTATATATATATAAAGAAGAGGAATCCAACAGCTTTTGGGTTTGTAAATTACATTTCTACGGCTTGCTCTTGAGCCAAACATATAAATTGCAAGATTTATATGACAAATTTTATTTAATGCATTTTTATGTGCTGAACCCAAAGGACACTGCCTGCTGCCTCCCCTCCCCTCCTTTCCCCGTTATGTCACTCCAATTTTCTCGGTGTCGGGAATATTGTGGCACTGGCACTGAGCCCATATTTATTTTTCCCATTGCGGCCAGCTTTTGTTGACCACATAAGGCTTAAGCTTTTCGCTTTAAACATTTTGTAATGCACAAAATCTAAAAAAAATAATAACAATAAAAACTGCGGGAAAAAATGCATTTGCAGTGGAGCAAAGAGTATGTAAAAAAAAGTCAATTGCACAATTAAATTTGTTTATTGGCTTAAACATATACAAATTGTTAAGCTTCTTATTGTGTACTAAAAATAAAGTATTCTAGTTATGTATTTTAGCTCTGTAGATACCCAGTAAACCCGGTATTCTCTAAACTAAATCAGTAAAACTGATCTGTAACCTTTAATTGACTGAAGGTCTAATATTGGAAAATGTAATTGACATGAATTTAGTGACAGTAACCATAAAATGTTGTACTATTTAAAAATATGCATTCGCCCAAAGTTATTAACCCTGTTTACCCATTTTTCAATAGGCACAGGGTATAAACATTACGTAATAACGATTATATATCGATTTTTGTGATTTTATTCGCCGATAATTATTGATTTGATTAAAATGACGCTATTCTCTTTTTATAGGGATTCTATGTGGTTGATTATTTCATTTAAAAATTGCAAGAGTTATCATAATTTCTGTTTCACTTTCGAATAAAATATTCTGATTTCAACATAATTAACTAACTACATTTATAATAAATATATATGTATATATAAATCCGCCACAGCAATATTCATTGTGTATTAGATGGATATACCCTTCTTAGGTTAATTGAAATTGCAGGGAAATTCGGTTAATGATAAAGAATATAAAGCAGATTTTTTACCTTTTCCACTTGCTTTGATTTGATAAATGCAAATAGATTTAAGAGCTTGTTGCTGATGATAAATTTATGTTAATTTTAAATTTTTTTAATGTGCTTAATTGCAAACAATTTATACACAGATGAAATACGATTTTGGCCAATCAATTATATTAAATTAAAATAGTTTAAAAAAATTGGCTATAAATATATAAAAGTATACATATAAAAGTATGCATAAAACATAATCTCAATTATTATTTGCCTTTTCAAAAGCTGAAGTATTATTAAAAATTTGGCTTAAATGTTTAATTGCAATTGTTTAATAAATATTTCCATAAAAACAAAATTCTACAGTGTATTTTAATAAATTGTGTGCTTTTGTTGATTTCAGTCAGCATTTTGTATGTCTGATTTTCGCATTTAATAAATAAATATAAATATTCTCTTTTTACTCGAATTTTCATAATATTTATTTATCCAGTTTTTCATTATTAACCTTTTCCATTGGGACAGCAAAAAACAACAAAAATAACATCAATACGAACCCTTAATCTCCATTGTATTGCGGCTCAATGTTCAATCCTGTGCGCAACTGAAGGCCGTACTTAAAAAGGCAGACAAATAATAATAAACCCCACCCAACCACCCACTTTCCGAGAGTGGTTCAGGGGCCTAGATAGCACTGCAGAACTCGAGGGCAATCCCCCTCAGGTTTCATCCAACAATGTCCATGCGTTTCGAATTAAAAACACGTGGGTTGGGCATAAAGCGGATTTCCGTGCCATTTTTTTTCTATGGATGTCGAACTGTATTCCTATGCAGTTATAATTGCCAATGTGATAGTTGTAGTTGTTGTTTTCAGGCCGGCTTGTTTGTTTTTTAACATTACACAAGGGCAGCATTTAGTTTCAATTAAAACATTGCAGCTTGTGGTCACAAAATGTACACAAACCGAACTTTTCTAGCTATACAAATTTGATCAACCCCCCCTAAATAAAAAACCCTCGATGAACAATGAACAATGAAAAAAGAACAGCCAACCAGTTAGTGGGAACAATAGTGCAGCTACAGTTCGTGTTATAATTTGACATTGGCTCGGGATGGGCTTGGACCTCGACCTTTGGGGCAGACATGTTTTATGCCAAATGTTACACAATTCTGTCTATGACAGTTTAGCGAGTTTTATGACCGTGTCGACAGTTTGGCCAACTGAAAACATATAGATAATACCATGACGGAAAACATGCAAAAATAACGCGGTTAGAAACTTAGCGACGAAGAGAGACTCTTTAGTTTCATGTGTACCAGATAAGTTACTAAATAAATAAAAATTTAGTGCATTTTTTTTATAAATGTACAAAAATTTATGCCAACTCAAATAGCGCCTGTTTCTAATTTAACAGCACTTCAATGTAATTTATTTGATATGATGAAACATAAACCTAATTTAATGTATATTAATTTAAATGTAAATCTAATTTCAAATCATTCTAATTTAATTTTGTTTTTTTTCTATTTTTATAGTGACTAATGCAATAATTGTTAAGTTTTATACTTGTAGCATTAGGATAACATATCTAAATAAATAAATTAATATATATGATAGGGTATTTGAAAAAGTTACAGTGTCTTCAAAACAATGTATCATAAATTTAATTAAAATCTAAAAAATGTCAACAGCAATGTCATAAACCTTTTCAATTAGAAAGCGTGAATGCAAATGTAAATATATTGGCTTTATAACTATTTTAATCACAAAAGCACATATATATTTGCCAATACGAGTTTTTAAAAATAATTAACATTGAGTCAGCCATATTTTAATATGCAACAATGATTTAAATTATATTTTTATTGAGGCTTTATACTCTTAACAAGGTCTTCATTTGGCTTCACCACCAACTCGATTAAGGTTTCAATAAAATGAAAATCATGTTAACTTAAACTTTTTATTTAACAGTATCTTTTAATGTTTATACTTATTTATACATACATACTTTGTTAATAATAATAATAGCCTTTTTGGGGGAACTTTCTATACATTTTCCACTTTTGGTTTAATAATGCACAAAACTTGATAAAATGTACAGAAATAATAGATAAAAATTGTGCGCGTAATAAGTGTAAAATATTAATTAAATAATGAAATATTTCTCTTACAGATAACCAAGTTAAACCAAACAAGTTAAGAAAATCTCATAAATAATGAAACTACTTTCAATACTACTACTTTTAATGTCAATTTTTTAGTGTTGTAAAAAAAATATTAATAAAATTTCTCACATTTCTGAGCGAATGACAACAAAAAAAATCTTCTGAATTCAGTTGTTACTTGGATGGAAGTGCGATGAAAATTAAACCATATATTCCATGCAAATGTTTTCATATTTTATAATAACGAAAATGGGTCCAATGGAAATGTGACCAGAGACAATTGTTTATTGGTCGTGGACAAAATATATTTGTATATCTCCGTTGGCGTTGATTGGAAATGTTTTGTAAGAACCTTCAAAGCATAATTTTTATTTTTTTAAACAACACGCAAATGGTGACATCATATACAAGTTGTTTAAACAATTGTCTGTTATGCCCTTCGCTCAAGTTTAAGTTATTTGATTGCATTGCACGTCAACTAAAACAATATAACTTTCTGCCTCAAACTGTTGCAAACTTAAATGTATTCTTAATCTAGACTAGCAAAATGAAATTAAACTTTGGCTAGAACGTTGCAGGTACCAAGGCTAATAGTTAATAGTTCAACTATTAAGTTGCTCTTCGTCTCTGTATTCTGCACAAGACTATTCTAACTGAAAATGTTTAACTTTGATTGTTCCAATTTGCCGAACTCTTCTTGTTAGTGTAGTTTATTCACAAAGCTATCTGTTTTATACACTCAAGCTTTATTCGTAGAATTTCGAGTCGCTTTTTAAGCCATCAGTCGCCTTGCTTAAAATGTCTCAAACAGATTCTTGACTCTTTGCATTCTCAAGTGTGGATGTTCTGTATGGACCACAATGAAAGCCCCTTGGGTGCAGATTTCTTCGGCTCTTGTGTGTGCTGGTATTAGTGTGTATCTGTGTATCGCGTTGTTATCATTATCACAGTCAGAGCAACAGTCAAGACGGGTCATAAAACAACAAGAAAACATCTGAAATTGTTTAACAGTTTCTAAGCTATACAGTATTTGTTGCGTATTGCATTGAGTTAATCTTTTTTGTCCAGGGCAACTTTCTGTTATGCCCGCACACACACACACACACACACATAATACTGTGAAGGGTAGGTAGTTACAACTGTCTTAAAAACTCATTATCTTTGGTAACTTTTTAAGCAAGTTGCAAGTTCCAGGCAGCCCACATACACGTCTTTATATCAAATAAACTGTCTTTAATGCTCTCTATGCTCTTTGTGCGTGGAACAAAACTCAACTTTGCCTCAACTTCATATCTGACCATCAACACATTTCGACTCTTTCATTGTCTTCATTTCATTTTGGGGTGTATTCTCGTACCGCACTAAGAGACTTCGCAATTAAACACAAGCAACAGCAACAGAAACGGCAACAACAATTTCCAAGTGGCCCACACATCGTGGCGTATCCCTAACTAGTTGTCGTAAAAATAATTGCCCTCTACTTAACAGTTCAAATGGCCAACAGTCGGCTCCCTCTTTCTCCTATTGTTCCTTTTTCCCCCAGCTATAAATCTATATTTATCAAGTGGACATCCCCCATTGACTACACTAAAGCGCAGCAATCTACACCTAGCTATTACAAAACAATAAAAAATCCAACTACTTTTAAGCTAATCTTGACTATTTCTTTAGGAAATTTTGAAGGATATCATAACGAATAGCTGTATTCAAGAAACTATTGATTTGGCAAATCCAACAGATAAAGTATAATTAATGAGATCCTAATAATATTAGCACTTACTCAGAATATAAACATAATATGTAAAAAGATTTTCTATTCTTTTTGCTTTATCAGCGTTCTGTATATATCTATCTTAATTCTAATAATGGGTGCTCTAGCTCTTATAATTTTCGAGATACAGACTGACGGTTTTAAGTGATGGAAGGGGGAGGTTTCTAAAATCTAAAATAAACTTGATCAGCGGACAGCATAGGAGAACTTACATTCTAAAAATAGATGTTATAGCTCCTATAATTTTCGAGATACAGACACGCGGACAGACAAACATGGCTATAAGATTTAAGCAACTCGTCATCCTGATCAATAATACAAATTCTTTGGCCGGTTACATATATTCTTCCAAATTTATTAAGGGTCTATGATAGCTAATAAATAAGGCAATAGAGTAAACCGTAACAGAAAACCAAATACTTTTTAACTATTATTAAAAAGTAAATGCAGGATCTCCGAAGGTCGGTTATGCCCAATATACCCAGGTATACCTCAGGTATTTACATATGAACATGGTAAATTAGAGGAAACTCAATCGAACTATGGCATTGATTGCTGAGCTTCAAATCCAATGCCATTGGGTAGTTATTATAGCCGTTGGGGAGAGTGTTCACTGTACATACATTGCAAAATGAACCCCAAAACGGTGTTTGTACTCGGTCCACGTTTGTCTTAAGGTGGTTCTAAGCGTTTTGCTTTGCTTTGGCGATGGCTATGGCCGGTAAATAAATGCTGGCGGCATTGCAGAGCTTGGCCAAGGACCTCAAGCTGAACCTGATAACTGCTTGGGACGCTCGACTTGGCTTGGCTTGGCTGGGCTTGGACTTGAACCGGCAGCTTGTGCCGGGTCGTAGTTCATTTCATTTCATTTCGTTGCGTTGCGTTGTTCTTTGCTCTTCCGCTTGGTACTAAATTCAAACACTTTGCCCGTTAGCTACTTTGCTCAGTAGTGGCAGCAGTTGTTGTAGTGAAGGAGGAGGCAGAAGAAGAAACAATGGTTCACAAATTGTAGAAAAGTCGCATGTAATAAAAGTGCTGGCTGCAACCGAATTGTATCTGTAAGATACACACAAAAGCAGGCAATGCTACGGCTGATGCTGCTACCAGCATTTATATTGTATTTACCTACTTGTTTTTTATTATCTACACAATTCTCTCTCTCTCTCTCTTTCTCTATCTATATCTCTGTGTCTGTCTCTCTTTATGTAAGGTTTCTCTATACGCTTAGCGAAGCTGAAAAAAACAAGTCGAGCGTCGCCTGCACTGCGCTCCGGGTATAAATATTTATCTTTTTTCTATCCATCTATCTATCGTCTTGATTCCTGTTTTCAGTTTTTATTTTTATACCCTGTGCCCATTTGAAAAATGGGAAAAACAGGGTTAATAACTTTGTCAGAATGCGTGTAACAGGCAGAAGGAGGCGTGGCAGACCCCACAAAGTATATATATTCTTGATCAGGGAGACGAGCTGAGTCGATTTAGCCCTGTCTGTCTGTCTGTCCGTCTGTCTGTCTGTCTGTCTGTCTGTCTGTCTGTCTGTTTGGATGAACGCGTCGATCTCAGCAACTACAAAAGCTAGAGATGCCGTTTTGGTTGCTATAGATAGGTAGTTATCTTACGCAGATCAAGTTTATTTCAAATCGTTGATGCCACGCCCTCTTTACGCCCAAAAATCAATAAAACTCACACAACCCTCGTGTTTTTTAACATACAAAGTTGAATAACAAGCGTAATATTAAACATAGAATGTTGTTATTCGGAACATAAGTTCTCTTGTATTATATTTAACTATCCTCAAACACGCATTGAAATCGGTTAAGAAACACAGGAGATATAAGCTTCACAATAGTTGAACTTAAAAGTTCAAAAACAATCGTAATATTAAACATAGAATGTTGTTATTTGGTATATATACTCTCTTCTATTATAATTAACTATTCTGAAAAGCGCATTGAAATCGGTTAATAAACAAACTAGATATAAGCTACGCAATTGGCAGCGTAGCCCAGCAGCGCAGCAGCAGCAGCGCAGCTGGCGCACGTAAAATGGAAGAAGAAGGAACAGTACTGCTGATACGCTTAGTGTGACAGTTTTATAAAATTGTATATAAAATAAAAGGCACAGGGTATTCTACAGTCGGGCCCGTCCGACTGATCTGCCCCGTCCGACTGATCTGCCCCGTCCGACTGATCTGCCCTGTCCAAATTTTTTAATTTGTAAAACTGCAGCAACTGGAAATTTTTTTTGGCTTTTTGCAAAAATAATCAGCTTTTTATACCCTGTGCCCATTTGAAAAATGGGAAAAACAGGGTTAATAACTTTGTCAGAATGTATGTAACAGGCAGAAGGAGGCGTGGCAGACCCCACAAAGTATATATATTCTTGATCAGGGAGACAAGCTGAGTCGATTTGGCGATGTCCGTCTGTCTGTCTGTCTGTCTGTCCGTCTGTCCGTCTGTTTGGATGAACGCGTCGATCTCAGCAACTACAAAAGCTAGGGATTCCGTTTTGGTTGCTATAGATAGGTAGTTATCTTACGCAGATCAAGTTTGTTTTGAAAATTGGATGCCACGCCCCCTTTACGCCCAAAAATCAGTAAAACTCACACTACCTCGTGTTTTTTAACATAAAAAGTTGAATAACAAGCGTAATAATAAACATAGAAGGTTGTTATATGGAATATAAGCTCTGTTGTACTATATTTAACTATCCTGAAAAGCGCATTGAAATCGGTTAAGAAACACAGGAGATATAAGCTTCACAATAGTTAAACTTAAAAGTTCAAAAACAAGCGTAATATTAATCGTAGAATGTTGTTATTTGGTATAAACGCTCTTTTTTATAATATTTAACTATTCTGAAAATCGCATTAAAATCGGTTAATAAACAAAGTAGATATAAACTACGCAATTGCCAGCGCAGCTCAGCAGCGCAGCAGCAGCAGCAGCAGCAGCACCGCAGCGCAGCTGGCGCACTTAATAAGGGACGAAGAAGTACTGCTGATACGCTTAGTGTGACAGATTTATAAAATTGTATATAAAATAAAAGGCACAGGGTATTCTACAGTCGGGCCCGTCCGACTGATCTGTCCCGTCCGACTGATCTGCCCTGTCCAAATTTTTTATTATTGTTTTTTTGCAGCGAGCGCTTTTGTTTTAAGGCAATCGGAATCCGGTTGAAGCGGCAAGGAGAAAATATTGTCTATTGATTGATTGTTTGCTCTGTTTGTGAGCATTGCAAATGCCGAACGCACGGGGCCATATTATTAGATACAATTTACGAGCATTGTGCACCAAAGTGGAATAGCAGGCGCAGCAGGATTATTGTTTATTTTATGACACGTGGCCGCCCATCTAACAACTTGAGAAGAGCCCAGAAATCGGGCAGAAGCACCCCGGGCCAAAGGCGCTGACACGCGCAAGGACCCTAAGCCCTTGCTAATAATGCCAATAAGCGCAGGCTGGACCAACCAGAGACACATGGACGCACTTCAATTGTATAAATAATATTTAGTTAACTTGAACTTGCATAAGATACAAAATCCAAGCAAATCCCCAGACCAATCTGAAGGAGAAAAAACGAACACTATGCAAATAAACTGAGGCCGAACAAAAAGCAAGAAAAAGAAGCACAGAGAATGTAATTGTTGTGCCCAGACAAAGAGCAAAAGTTGCCTTGCCTCCACATGTTTCGTTACAACGGACGACAGTTGGCATGTGGCAAGTTGTAGTTGTGGAGTTGTGGCATGTTGTAGGAGTCCTCGGCAGTGCTGTGGGTCTGTCAGTTAGTTTAGTTACTTAATTGAATAGTTTGTTTTTGACATAATCTTTATGGGTCCTTTGTTTTAATACCAATACACACATACGCAGGCATCGAGAGCCACGCGCAGGACTACAAGGACTACAAGGACGTAACGGGAACCTAGGACACATCGTTAGGCATAAAGGCGAGGTTAGATTGCAATCGAACTAAATGCGTGGGTGGCACGAACAGTACGCATATGCAAAGTACAGTTGGGTCCAAAAATTACAAATTAAGATCATCGATAGACTGTGAATTATCAACAAGCTTTTAAGAAACCCTTTTTATACCCTGTACCAATTGAAAAATGGGAAAAACAGGGTTAACATTTTCGCACTATTCCCGTAAAATGGGTAAAAAAAAACAGGGTTGATAACTTGTGACTGTATTTAAAATATTGGATGCAGAATATAATCTCCAACCTTACACATATTTGATAGTTTCATAAATAATAAATAGAATTTATAACAACCCAATTAAAATAAAACCTATAGAGATCTGTAAAATATTTTTTGACATTGATATCTTCTACAAAAATCCAATGCTTTTGCGATGTCTTGTGACCTAAGCCCGATAAAATCAACCTACTATAGCTTCTTCTTCCAATTCAAAAAACTAGATGTTGATTCTGACAGGATAAATATCATTTATCAAAATGTCAGAGGCCTTAATTCTAAAATTAAAAACCTATATATGAATAGCTTCTCGTTTGAGTCTGACATTATTGCATTTTCTGAAACTTGGTTAAATCGATCCATTTCAGATAATGAGTTAATGTCTGATAATTTTGCCATTTTTTAGGTATGATCGACCTTCGCGTGGAGGTGGGGTATTAGTTGCAGTTAAATCACACCTTAAGTCTGATTTAATTATACACAATTTTGCTAATATTGAGGCAATAGCTGTTAAAATATCTTTACCTTCTCGCGATCTTTTCATCACTTGCTCATACATTCCTCCTTGCTCTGATATAGATATCTATACATCACATCAATTATTTATCAATGAAATTTTAGCTCAGGTTAGGGATAGAGATTTGTGTATTGTGTTAGGAGATTTTAATCTTCCTGATATTTCTTGGTCATTCTTTAAGAATACCACATATCTCTCACCTTCTGCTCAGCATATTTTCCTAGATTGCCTTTTTGACCTTTCTCTTTTTCAAATCAATTCTGTTTCTAATTCTTTGAATAGAATACTTGATCTCATTTTCACTAATGATTTCAGTGTTCTCAATGTCGCTAGGGTTCTGCCATTAGTGGAGCCTGAAGATTCTTTCCATCCTACTTTAGATATCTCTCCATTTCAATTCCTAACTCCATTGCTCTTCAATCTCTAGTTTCTAACAAATCGCGTCGTTGTTTTCGTAAAGCAAACTTTGAATTACTTAACCAACTGATTTTTGCAACTGATTGGTCTCTTTTATATGAGATGAATGATATAAATTCTGCTCTTGATTATTTCTACAATTTATTAAATTCCTTATTTGATGTATGTGTTCCTTATTGCGTAATTTTATCCTCTTCACGTAAGCCACCTTGGTTTACTCGTCAATTATCTATGTTGAAAAATATTAAGTCCAAATGTTTTAAAAAGTTTAAACGGACTGGATCCGGCTTAGAATTTTCAAAATATTGTGTTGCTAAATCTCAATTTAATATCTTAAACTCAGAATGTTATAACAATTACCTGATCCGTTGCAAACTTCAATTTACGCGTGATCCTAAAAAATTCTATTCTTTTGTAAACTCTAAACGTAGATCTCCATCCTTGCCCTCTTCATTCTTCTTAAATGGAGTTAGAGATCTGTTGATGACTCATCTGCGTCAGACTTATTTGCGTGCTTTTTTCAATCCACTTACTCAACTACTTCCTTTTTAAAAACGTCCTATCCATATCATATTAACACAATTAACTCTATGTCTCCTCTAACTATATCTGACGAATCCCTACTTCTATCTATTAGTTCCTTGAAATCCTCTTATTTCCCTGGTCCTGATAACATCCCAAGTTGTGTTCTTAAAGAGTGTTGTTATTCTCTTTGTCAACCTCTACTTAAACTTTTTAATCTTTCATTAAAGTCTTCAGTTTTTCCCTCTTTATGGAAAGAATCTTTCATTATTCCTCTTCACAAGAAAGGGTGCAAGTCGGAAATATCCAACTACAGAGGTATTGCAAAGTTGTCGGCTATTCCCAAATTATTTGAAAAAATAATTACGTCGTCATTGCAACACTTTTGTAAGTCAATTATTTCCCCTTCGCAACATGGCTTTGTTAGGTGTAGATCAACTACTACAAACTTGCTATAGAATTTAGCTCAATGGTTAATATTGCATTCCTTAAAAAGATGCAGACTGATGTTGTTTACACTGACTTTAGTAAAGCATTTGACTCAGTTAATCACGATCTTCTTTTACATAAGCTTGACCTAATGGGTTTTCCTTCTTTTCTTATTATATGGATTTCATCCTATTTAAAGGACAGGACTCAAAGAGTTTTGCTCAGAAACCATACTTCTAAGCCTATTTGCGTGTCTTCTGGTGTTCCGCAAGGTAGCCACTTAGGTCCTTTATTGTTCACTTTGTTTATTAATGACCTTCCTCAATCTTTGTCCTATTCCAATATTCTTATGTATGCAGATGATGTTAAACTTGTATATTCTTTTAAAGATTTCTCTTCCAGCAATCTTTTGCAAGACGATTTAAATTCCATGCACCGGTGGTGTATGTCAAATAATCTTCTTTTAAACAAAAGTAAATGTGTTTTCATGACATTTTCTAGAATCTCCCCCTTTTCTGCAGTATATACGGATCGATAATGTCCCATTGCAACGCATTTCATCACTTCATGACCTTGGAGTTATATTCGATCCCAAATTAAGCTTCACGCTACATATTTCTGCTATTATTAGCAAGGCCAAGAGTGTACTTGGATTCATTAAACGCTGGTCTAAAGAATTTAATGACCCTTATTTTACCAAACTTTTGTTTACCTCTCTAGTACGTCCCATTCTTGAATACTGTTCATGTGTTTGGAGTCCCCAGCATAGAGTGTATCAAGATAGGATAGAATCAGTTCAGAAACAATTCCTTTTATTTGCTCTTCGAGGATTAAATTGGGATCCTAATCTTCGCTTACCACCTTATTCTGCTAGATTACTTCTTATTAATCTTCCGTCATTATCTAATCGTAGGACTGTTTTAGGTGTTGTATTTCTTCATAAGTTGATCTTAGGTGAAGTAGACTCCCCTGCCCTTTTGAATCAAATTAGTTTTTTAATTCCTCGTAGGCCAACTAGGAACTTTCAACCCTATTTTTCTTCCTGTATGCACCTCTGATTATGCTATGCACAATAATTTCCGGGTTTTATGCTCTAGTTATAATGCACATTATAAATTAATATCTTCTGAACTCTCTCTACCTTCTATTAAACTCGCTATCCTACAATATCTAACTCATTCTAACATTTCATCTTAATCAATGTAGATTTGTATATTTGGCTAACACAACTAACTACTAATCAGGTCTGATTGGGTTTTTCTGGGTTTTCCCATATCCTTGCAGCAAATGCTGGACCTTTATTTTTCTTTTTTATTTAAATTTAATCTCATATTTTAATTTTTTCTTTCCCCAGATTTTCTTATTTTTTTATATTTTTAATTATATTTTTAATTTCTTTTTTTTTTTTAATATTAATTTTATTACTCTTAATTTTAATCTGTAATTTAATTTTTTCTTGGCTGACTGGTCTTAGTCGGCATTTAAATAAATAAATAAATAAATAAATAAATAATAATTGCATTATTCACTTCTCAGACCCTTGGATTTATTCTATCTAGAATATATGTATTGTATATCATTCAACTCAATGCCCTACGTCAATCTATTCACACTTTAGCTATTCATTATTCGGCTGCATTTCTTCTATTCTCTATCGCTAGCTGGGATCTAATCTATTGTTGGCATATTCTGGCTCAATTATTTTATTTCATTTCTCAATTCTGTTTGACTTTTCCACTTTATCACATTGACTTTGCTTTCACAATACACACGGCATTCCACCTGCTACAGGTAAATGGACTGGCCTTCAAATTATTTTATTTATGACTGTTCACCTGACCTGCTGCACTGTTGTATCTGCCCCTCCCCGCTTCGCTGTCTTTGCTGCTAATCCCCAGCGATAATATCATAATAGGCCCACTTATGTCCATTCACGAAAACTGCTCGAGCAACCCGTTCTCTTTACCTATGGCTCGTAACATACCTACATAAGTGCTGTCCAGGCATCGTCCTCATCATCATCATCATCATCATCATCATGACCAGCACAAAAATCTTTGGCCATACGCCTGAATGCGTTCAGTGAAAGGCATTTCGGGCACCGGACAGAAGAAGACGTCGTCCATTGTTGGCCTCTTCGTCAAGGGAACAAAGGACGCAATCGAATGCTAGCAGCTGCGAGTGTGAGTGAGTATAAGTGTGAGTATAAGTGTGAGTATTAGCATGAGTATTAGTACCAGCGTATGAGTGCTCAACGCAGTTCACAACTACAAATCAAGCTTCATCATGAAGCTGATCCCCATCCTTGTGCTCATCATCAGCACTATGTCTAAATAGTGCCAGTATATATATGAGTGTGTGTGTGTTTGTGTGTGTGCTTGCGTGTGTGTGTGTGAATACTGTGTTGTGCTTGGCACTTTAGGCGCCGTCGGTGGCAGCTCATTGAGTGGGGCTTGTAATGCGTTTGACGCTGGCCGACCAAACTCGGTGTTATTGTTTTATTGTATAGCTGCAGTGCAAAGCTCTGGCCACGATTGGGTCAATAGGAACTGCTTCAGCTGCTGCTGGTTAATTAATTCCTGGCCAACGCCACAAAGGACAACCGGCCAGGGCGTCAAGTGGGGCATTCAAGTGCTAACATGTGCTCAACCTCGGCTTCGGTTTCGCATTCTTAGAGCTTCCTTTGTTTCCAAAATTTAGTTACAAATTAGCCAAAGCTAACATCTTACGTTCAAGCCGACACTGCAAATAATTGCATATTACAAAATACAACTGAGTAATAAACTGTATTTCTCTGAACGATTAACAAAGCTGATATTCAAAAACTGATGTCTAGGCGAGTGTTTCAAAATATCGAGGAATAAATTCTTCTATTCAAAAGAAAAACAAAATTTAAAAGCTTTCTAAAACAATTCTAAACCGAATCATATCCGATTATAAGCTAACATGTTCTGCTTGATACATAAAAGAACCTCAATGCTAGTTTCTAGCTCGTATACTTAGCAAGATCTGGGCGTACTTACAGACGGACAGATGGACAAGACTATATTGACTGCCACGTCCCTAACCGATAAGGTTGTTATTCTGAATATATACAAATTTATAATTATTTATTATCCTTAAAAGCGCATTGAATTCGGTTTATTATCACAGAAGTTATTTAAGGAATCAATATTGCCGACAAAAAGTAAAAGGAAACATTGCTGGTGCGCTTTTAAATTATACTATTTTATTTTATATTTATATACTTTATTCTGTACGAAATTAAAGATAATTTTTAAATAATTTAATTAAGTTATGTTGATATTTTAGACCACATTATATTTTCATGATATAAAATAAATTATTTTGGATCTTTTACATTTCAAACTTACCAAAGGTTTTTCATTTTAAAAACAACTACTAACGGTTGATAACAATTAAACGAGATTTCTTAGATTTTTACCTAATTTAAATAGGCAAATTTGTGCAAAATTAATAAAAATTTCAATTATAATATCTGTGTATACTTTGTTTAGCGTGACTGTTGCTAGTTTTTCGAAATTTCGAAATTTACTAAGACCAAATTAAACAGATTTAAAATATTTTGTTACCTATGGTACATTGATTTTTCCAAGTGTACCAGACCAGCTATAACATAATACACAAAATTTTGTCAGTGCCTTACAATTTCGCGCTCGAACGCCTTAAACAAACTTGGAAATCGAAACTGAAGTTGCAACAATTTGTTGCCCCCACCCGATTAAGGGGATTTGAAGAATCAGCCCCGACGATATCTGATACAGTATAATACAGAACCGATTGCTTTATATTGTATTTAATCAACTTGGCTGTATGGCGCCCTACAAATTAGTAGAACTTCACTTGCTGCTTTACGCTTTTGGGTTAGGATTCGCTTATTAAGTTGCTTTGGCCGGTGGCTATGGCTTTTTATATGATTCAGCTACCTTTTTTCCGAGCTTCCCTTTTCTGTCTGCTCTGAGCCAAACGAGCTGGAGCATTGCCACTACAAAAGCGCATAAAGTCCAATAAAAAGAGCGACGGCAGCAACTATCTTTCTATAGCTATAGCTATAGCTATAGATATAGCTTTGGCTTTGGCTTTTTTTTGTTTTTTTTTTGCAGGCTATCTGTGGGCCTTTATGTTGTTACTGTTGCTCTGCAGTTTGTTGCTTTTGTAGTTGTTGTTTCGACTTTCTTTTGCACTACTAATCCGGGCCATGGTAGCGCCAAAGAATCCGGAGCTGTGGGTGGGGGGCGGCACTTGTTTGCTTTTGGCTTGTTACATTTTGATTAAAAAACGCCCCACCGCGCGTCAGTTGCACAGATACACGGCTAACCCACAAATACACCCCCATGCACCCCTCTCTATCCCTCTTTTAGACTCCTCTGTTCTATCTCTGGCCATACTACATAAACATACTGAGCACTGATATATACAGACTGAGCAGGGACCCGAGCAGACCAGTTCACGACAGACATCGAGTCAAATGTATGGGCCAAAAATGTCGCACAAAAAGTCAAAAAGCAAAAGTGCAGCACTAAGCCAGAAGCAATATCAAAGGCAAATGTATGTAGGACTTCGATGTAGGCGTTGCCAACAGGCTCCGCATTGAAATATCAATTACAAATTGTTCAATTATCAAGACAGCTGTGGGTGGAAGGGGCAGGCCCAAGTGACCAAAGCGGATTCACAACGAATTAAAATTTAAATTGCATAATTGGAAGCCATTAATATCATATATATACTTTAATAACTGTTTATAACAGCGAGATATTCTCTTAATAGGATGTTATATTTTTTATTTCAGGCAGTATTTTTTGAAGTTAATCGATATAGTTTTTTATCGTATTTATTTCCATTCCCATTTTAATTGTAATCCAAGAATTGAGTAGGAAATGTAAGTTTATTTCTTTATAATAGATAAATTCATTACATCAGCATGAATCCACTATTTAAAAAAAAATACAAAAGCATCTATTAAATTAGTGCAAATGAGAAATGTGTGAAGGTGGCTTGGCAGATACCACAAATTATATTTTCTCTTGATCAAGACGACGAGCTTAATCTATACAGCCATCCGTCTGTCCGTATGAACACCTAGATACCGAAAAACTTAAAAGCTGTAGGCGCCATTTTTGGTATGTAGGTTCTCCTATAAAGAAGCAGATTGAGTTTGTAACTTAAAAAAAAATATAGCAGCCCCAATTTTGGCATATACGTAGCATTCGTATGGCATTAGAAGTTGTGAAATATTTTAGATTATGCTAATGTTGGTTACGTCCGACTGTAGCCTTCCTTCCGACTGATCTGCCCTGTCGTTTTTAGTTAGACTCGGCACTTTTAAAACCACAAGATTCCCTTCGTTTAGTAACATAACAATGGACAAACTTATTTATTCATTAAATAGTTTAAAGTTAATTTAACAAAATGTTTCTGAACATTTTTAAAACATTTGTTTCGAATAAGTAGAATTGTATATGTGAGAATGCAAACATCGTAACTTATTGCGGAGTATCTTCTAGCGAGACGGAGCAATTCTATTTGTATTGCCTTGCTCTCTTTTTTATCGTCCCTTTCCATTTGTGTAGTATTTGCTCGTTTTGATTTTTGGTAACACTAAAAAACATGTTCATTGCTTATTTGTGCGGTGGCTTTTGAGTCTGGCAGAAGTTTATATATATGTGTATGTGTGTCTGTTTGTGTGTATGTGCGTGCCTGTGTCTTCTGGCTGGCTTCCAATGCTCCAATAACTGTGATTGTGTTAATTTAAATGTCAGTCAAGTAATATTTTTTGTACACAGCCGACGGACGAAACCTGGAATCGAGTATATAGACCCGATTCACTGCCAGCAGATCTGCTATATAGGCAGCCCCCTCTCCCCCTCTGCCACCACATAAGCTGAGTGTTTGGTACGTGCCTTTTGTGCATTGTGTGGCATTGATGCGTGTATGTGTGTGTATGTGTCTGGGTGGGCGTGTCTGGGGGGCGTCGGCTAAAAGCGGATAATCTACGAAAAATTTTAAAATTCCTCACAGGTTCAAAGGAAGTGAAAATGTGTTACTTGTTTATGAAGCGGCCAACAAACGCCTCGGGTGCGTCCTGCAGCGAGCGGTTCATGGTGATGGTGGGCGAGGAGCGGAAGGGGGATAAACGCATGTGCAAACGCATGAAATTTCATTGCTTGATTGTCCCACAAACACACAGCGGAGGAGAGAAAGCAGCAACAGGGAGAAAGAGAGAGAGAGAGACCCATATAACTATGCCCATGTCTGTGTCTATATTACTGCGGCTACATAATTTTGCGCTTGAATTCAGATGTGAGCCGTGCGACGTTTAGAGAGCCCCAGTTACCCGAGGCCCAACAGACCCCAAGACCCCAAGACCCCAAGACCCCAAAACCCCCAAAAGACCTCGAGCTGCCTGCATTCGTTAGTGAAAGCAAATACATTGCTCTTTGGAATTGGGCACCCGCTGCTGAAAAATACCCTGTTTAGGTGTCTATATTTAATACACTTAACAGCTGGGCGTATTGACTTTTTAGCCAAGGTGCTCTACGAGTCATAAAGATATAAAGCTTCTATATATTGCTTTTTCACATATAACTAACTTAAATAACGTTTAAAAAAAATTTAACTTACATATTTCCTAGTTTTTTATTATTTAATAAAACAAATTTTAAATTTATATAAATTTCAATTACATATATTTATGTCTTCAATAAACTTATAATCTTTTTTAATCACATTTTTATTATTTTTTTTAAAGAATTAAAAATAACCTATATAAAATAGTATTATAATTAATTATTTATGGTACAAATTTTAATACATACTTGAATCGACATTTTTAAAATATTTTATTTTTAGCTAATAATCAAATATTATATTACATAAATTTTAATAAAATTACAAAAATGCTGTAATTGCATAAAAAATAATAATAGCCTTCCATTTATTTATAAGTCGATACATTTAGTTAATTTATTTTTTTTTAAATCATAGCTTATTCAATTTTACAAAGAATTAATTTTATCAAGAGTTTGAAATTTAAAAAAATTTAAAAGATCCCCACAGTAAACATTAATGAAAGATTTCAACAATCTATCTATTTTAATTTTAGCTTTACAACTATATTTTTTTAAAATAATATTAAAAAAATATATATTTTTCAGCTAATCTTAATCTTTTTTATTGGTATTTCTTTGCATATAATTTAAATAGGACATCAACTCATCGGTCAATAAAAAAGCCATTCTGTATGTAATTTCCCCCAGTTGTTATCTTTGAGGGCAATTGTAGGACAGCGAACGACACTCGAGCTTGGATCTAGAAGCTAGGAGATTGGAGAGTTGGCAGCTTCAGCTGGCGTTATCCATGGTTGCCCCTGGAGGCGTGGCGTATGCGTGATTTTTAACGCACGCCATGCTAATTCAATTGTGTTTGCCTTGTCTACACTCCATGTAATGAGTAACACAAACAACAACGGCAATAAAGCCAACAAAAAATGTGATAACGATGATGATGACAATGATGATGAGCACAACGATGACGCTGCCTTAGTTCAGGGAATCGAAACTCTTCCCGCCAGCCTTCCAACCTTACCCTTTGTGCCACGTGTCACGCCCGTCACGTGCGTTCCAGCTGTGGGTGGAGCTGGGCGAACGGCGCTCATCATTTATGGCACACACAAGTGCATATTTATTTTTAATTAAAAACTTATTAAAAACTAGTTAAGCATCAACTGCAGCATTTTTAATTACTTTCCACAAAGGCCCTTGTGCTTTTTCATCAATGCAAAAGACGTTTGCATAAAACACTTCAAATGCGCCCGACGCAACCGTCGCAACGCGTCGCCACCTCCAAACTCCGAAAGCAAATTTATCTTTTAATCAAAAACAGTGGAGTCGATGCTACGAAATTTAACAAGTCTGTGTTTAGTACATATGGGCAAATAAATAAGCTAAAGAATAAATTTGCTATATTAAACCAAATAAAAGTATAACTTACGTTAAGCGTAATTAAGAATTCCGCTCTAACTACTCAATAAGACTTATAATAATAAAAATTAAAAGATAAAAATAATTCTATAAAATTATATTACAGAACAATAAAATTAATAAGCTTATATTTTATTAAACATGTAATTTATAATACACTTATATATTTAATAGTTTTGTTAGAATTACTTTGGTTTTTTAGGAATTGTATATTTTATTTCATTTAATTTTTTGGTATACTAATATAATTTATATTCTTCTTTGATTTTTTCATATTTAGGTTTTCCATATTGTGCTTCAATTTTTTAGAAATAAACTTAGTTCAGAGCAATCCTTAATAGGGACACTTTTAGCAATCTAAACCTTTAAAAGAAATTAAGAATAAAAATAAAAATATACACCTTAGTTGATATATGCAAAGGAAGGAAATCTGTTCTTGAACAATCTTCTCCATCGCCCAAGGATTTGACGAAATCCTTAAAAATCCTGTTCCATGCAGATTTTATAAAATATTTGGTCCAATTATTTGTCCTTGTCGAATCAAAGGATTGTTTTCGCTTTTTAGGTGCCTGACAATATTAAAAATATTAAAATTAAAAATAAACAGACCATTAAAAAAACACATAAGTAAATAGAATATTCATATTTAAATATATTGAAAAAAAAATATGATTTATGAAATCTATGCCTAGCTTAAATAAGTTGTTTCCAGTTCCCTATCTGCAACATCTAAACTTACAGAATTTTTTAAGTGTATTCAGCTAATGTTTTCACTTTATTTGTTACGAAGAATTCAGTGAATTTTGTAGAAATTATTTATGGTTTTTTACTTTTTACAATTGAATTTCCAGGCAGTTGGTTGTGGAATTGTATCCACCGTTGGATCGAAGAGAAGGCCAGGAGGCCAGGTCAGGCTGACTCTATTGACTCATCGCTGATGGTTGGGATGCTGCATAGATTTCAATGGTCGCAGTTTGGTGTCCTGCCTTTGGGGGCGTTGCGTCATCAGGACATCCGGGGAATACCCATTCCACATAACATATACCCCTCATCCCGCTCAACATAGCGCCTGAAAATTTGCATTGCTGATATTGAAGATTTTTTTTGTTATGCGCTTACTTTGTATTCTTTTTTCTTTTTCTTTTTTTTTTGTTTTTTTGTTTTTTTTTTTTTGCCTATGATTTATGGTGGTTCGTTGAGTGGGCGTGGCTGGGAGAGGCGGCGACGCGTCCGTGCACGTCTGTGCATGTTTTGCGGTTGCGTTTGAAGCTGTTGCCGAAAGCTGAGTCCGTCACCGAGACGGAGACTGAGAAGGGAGAAGGTAGAAGTCTGCACTACTGCAACATTTCGAAATCAAACCAAACTGAAACTAAAATGACGAACAAACGTTGCTCTGCAATTGGAATTCAAAGTCCTTTTTGGTTTTTGGCAATTTTGTAAGCGAAATTGCCGCTGTCTCGCACTCGTTATCGTTTTTGCGTGTACGTCGTTTTTTTGCGTAGTTATTAGAAGAAATGCCGCCTGGTTTTTCCAAACTGCCCTCCAGCAACGGGTCACAGTTGCCCAGGCGCTGGGCAGCGTTTTGTGTGATGAGGGTTTTTCTTCATTTTCATTTTCGTTTTCAATTTTTTTTTGGTACCGTTTTTTGCGATATAGCAGCAGGGTTGACATCTTGCGCTGGGAATTCCGGTTTCCGCTGCAGTTTTCTTTGCAAGCTACAAGGCATCTCAACTTTGCCCTCCTCCATCTCTTGTTTGCTGCTTTTCCTGCCTTTGTCGCTAGGCAAATATATTTTGCTCACTTTGCTGGCATATTGCATTGGCCCTGTTGAAAAGTCTTAAGTTAAAGCCGCAGTCATTAATACCAAAAGTTTAGCTCAAAGTGTTAACGAACGAAAACTTTGCCAACACTTGCTTGACAGAGTGACAATAATATTTAAGATCTCCCTTCTGATGTGGGTACACAAAATATCCACTTACAAGGTCTGTTATGAATATAACGAGACCCGTGGAATCAATAAATCAAGAGGGAGTTTTTGGATACCAAACATACAATGCTTAATAAAGTTAATTAAATAGCAAGGGCTAAATTAATTAAATAAAATCTGATTAAATAAAAATACAAAATTGATCAAGAAATGGAAACCAGATTCGTTCTGCCCAAATCCAGGCAATTCCAAATATTTACGTCATTAGTAAAGTCTCCTTCCAAAGTTTAGTTCTGAAAATGGTGATATAAATTTCCTAACCTAATTAAATAAATTTATTGTATAATCATCAAGTTTTTCCCATTACAGCTCAACTTTTTGTAAGCTTTTGAAGTTTATTTGCTAGATTTATACAGCACATGTGGTATCTTTGACACCTTAAAACCGAATCGAAGACAAACAACTCCCACATTGAGTATTACGTATCGAAAACTACTCAACTTGTAATAAGGCCCCATAAAGCATCTTGACATCTCTGTTGCCCTATTCCCCCCCTTGCTCCCACTGTGTTTCCCTCTTGCTTTCGTCGCGCAGTTTAGGCAAATGCCTAATACCATTTGTCAGCTGCAATATTTATGTATGGCAGAGCAATTGAAATATCCATAAATCAAGCACTTAAAGCCAATGTCCGACCGCAAACTCCAATGGACGTGTCACAAATGAGGGATGCCATTTAGACATTGGCACTACTAGAACATTATCTTTGCCCATATATAAATAGAGGGAATCTTGCAAGTGTTTTATGTGTCATATGGTGGCCCAAATCTTTTGGTTTTTTTCGAAATCATAAAATTATTTTACATATGTAACTGTTTTTGTTTTTGTTCTGGTTGCTGTTATTGCCATAAACTTTGACCGTCGTATATAAGTATGTAGAAATATTTTTGCCATATGAGTTGTTTGCGTGCTTTTGCTGATTTCACAGTTGAAGTGCTGCTTGAAAGCTGGCTTGAATTAAACAGCAAAGTTTTCCACACTCACACACACACACTCACACATACCATGGCACAAACTGCCAAAATAACGCATATTTCCCTTTTTAGTCAGACGTAGCCAAGGGGCCAAGTCTGACTGCCAACCCTGCAGCTACAGCTCTTGCCTCATTCGCCATTCAAGTTTTTGGTCCAGTTTTTCAGCGAGTTTTTTCTTTCTTATTATGCTTGCTGTTGTTGTTGTTATTATTTTTTTATAAATGCCAAGTCGGTTCTGGGTGCCTACGAAAAAGCGAAAGCGCAGACATAACTCCATGTGCCGGAATGTACCTGTCTGTGTGTGAGTGTGCTCTGGTATTTGTGTCTGTGTTGTAAAAAGGTTTGTGCTACATTTACATTATGGCGCTCAGCAACAACAACAACAACACTAAACAAACGGCATAATCTACGAAAAGGAGTTGAATTTGGAACGGATTTAAGCACACCGAAGCAATAAATACTCTTGCTTTTAGACCTTGTTCGCTAACAATTTACATAAGGGTCTGCCGTAGACTGCAAAAATTATATATATTGTTGATCAGGACGACGAACCGAGTCGATATAACCATGCCCGTCTCTCAGTACTTATCAATACATAACTTTTCATAACATAACTTTTCATCCCCAGATTATCATTATCATTTACTTTTAATTTAATTCTTTAATTTAATTTGTGTTTTTAATTTTCTATGTCGACTGACAGTATTTGACAATAAATAAATAAATGAAAAATAAATAAATAAAAAATAAATAAAAATAAAAATAAATCTTGCACACTATAAAAGCTAAAAGCTCCATATTTGACTTTTAGATTCCCTATGCTCTATGCTGACCAAATTTATTTTAGAATTTTGATACCTACCCTACATCATCCGCTAGGCGCAAAACCACAGCAGCCATAATTAAAAAATTATATAGATTATGCCATGCTGTGAATTGCATTGCGATCGAATAAGAAACAGCGAAGATATGCTACAGACAATTCGGACGGGTGGGTGTATTTGATTTGTGCATGCACGCATCTGTGTGTTTTTTTTTATTGAAACAGCAGTTCTGGTTTGATTATGTCCGATTGTAGCCTTCCGGTCGCTAACAATAATATAGATGTCTACTTAGTTATTTATTTGAAATAGTTAATTTTGCATTTAATAAAATGTTTTTTTTTTTGTATTTAGTATTTTTGTAGCATTTGTATAAGATTATGAATTGATACTTCTAGGCGAAATTTCAAATGGAGTACGTTATCAGAATTATATATATGGCATAAATTAACTTATAAGTATATAATTTTTGTTGTCTAATATATATCTTAAAAATTTCAAATTTATTAATAAACTCTAAAAAAATATACAAGATCTTTAACTTTAAAAAAATTACAATAATTATTTGCTAAATTTAAAAATAATTAAAAAATATCACAAATCTTAGATTGTAGATTTTATATTGTGTTAACTGTTATATTGTCTACAAGATCAATTTCGGCATCTAATTCCTAAGCTGCGCTTTCAAGTGCATCAAACAACTTTAGGCAATGGAAATACCCCAGAGTTGCAGTTGTCGTCATTTGAAGCAGTCGTCCTGGCACACACACACACACACACACACATGCACACACTCCAACACCTTGCATGGCCTTTTTGGCGGGCATTACAAAACTTTTGCCATGTTTTTGTGCCACTGCCTATGGTTGTGTGTGTGTGCGTGTGTGAGTGTGTCAGACCCAGGTCCCAGACATACATAATTGAATGCTTGAAAAAGGCAGACCCATGCCCATGCCCATGCCTATATCCGTGCCCCTGCCTGGCACACCGACAACAACAATGTGATGAAGAAAATGGTTGCCTTCTACTAACATCCTGGCCATGCGATGCGATGCCGTGGGCCTCTGACGGGGCAAAGTAGGGAGGGGCAGGGCAGGGCAGGGCGAGGCTGGGCTTACAGTGTGCTCTCTTCTCGCTTGACTCTGCGCTCTGCACTCTACACTCTTCAGTCTTCACTCCGCACAATGGGACACAGGCCGTGTGCATTGCTTTAGGCCAACAAGGAATGTTACAATTATGTTCTCTTCACACTTTTCAACGATTTATGTTGGTATGTGAGATGTCTCCACACATACACACACACACACCTCTTCTCAGTGTCTCCTCCTCTGCTTTAGACCAGCACTTGACACTCGAAAATGTCGAGGGGAAACCATAATAATAACAACAAGAACAACCAGTCAGCAGCGAAGGCTACAGTAGGATGTAACTGACAGTAGCAGACCCTTAACTATGTAACCCCATAATCACACCTCACACACAGAGAAAAAACCACTTGAGCGAATTGTCTGTTGCATATCTCCGCTGTTTGTTATTCAATCGTATTGTAATTCACAGCATCGAAGGAAATAGCCATGGCCAAATCACAATTAGCTTTGAAATTGTGACTGCTGTCGTTTCTGGCAGTAAGCGGAGAATGAAGGGAAGCTATCGAAATTCTAGGATGGATAGGAGAACCTACATACCAAAAATGGTGTCTCTAGCTCTATTATTCGGTTAGGTGTTGATCTAGACAGACCGACACGGCTATACCGACTCAGCTCATCGTCGAGATCAAGAATATATATACTTTAGAAGTCTACCACGCTTCCTTCTGCCTGTTTCAATTCCCTACACAATTCCCATTTGTACAAACTAAATAGACTCTTTTATAACTTTTTTTAAGTACAGGGCCTAACAAGCCGTAGCAGTTACAGCAAGCGTCACAATTGCGGCTTTGGCTTTTCGGGGATAGAATATTTCTGCTTGCCTTGGCTATTTACAATTATATTTTTCTCTCTCGTTAGTTATTGTATTTATGTCGTGAAACTTTCGCCAAATGATTTATGTATCCAATTGTTTTTAGCTTCGTTTTTGTTTTGTTTCCCTTGCCTTTGCCTTTGCGCTTGCCTTTGCTGCTGCCTGTGCCAACAATAATTCATCGCAAGGCAGCGTGTGGCATAAACAAGTGGCAACAGTTTGTCAGCAGCTAAAAGCCTTAAAGGATCTGCCCGACGGCCTGCCAACTCGACTGCCCGACGTTCTGACTGCCTACCTTACTGTGACCCAGCTGCAGAGCGTTGTCAGCGCTTTAAGACGCGCTTCACAGGCAAATCGCAGTTAAAAATGTCTAGCGAAAATTGACGTTGCAACGTTCCACACGCTGCCACGTTGCCATGTGCCCCTCATGTGTGCGCCGGCATTTGCCTGTCAGGACAATGAAAGGCTTTGCTGAGAGGGCCTCGGGTTGCAGCTGCTGGGAGGGGGGCATCTTTATCACGGCTCCAGCATCATTACGTAACGTTTGGGGCGCCGTTTTGACTTACGTTACGTATACGTATCGTTGGCAGCAAGCATAAGGAGCACGGTCTGGCATGGGCGACAGCAACCGGGGCAGCTCTTCATGATGCCTCATGCTGCCTCATGGTGCCGCCCTCGATGATGCCGCCTGACTGCGCTGAAACACACAATGGAGTTATTCCAACGGAAAAACACATGCACTTCCGCCGATGTTGACAACACAGCCCGATGCCAGGGCCGCGATACTCGTACTCGTACTCGGACTGCATTGCCAACAGCCAGATCTGAGCCACTGCACCGACGCGACGGCTCCTCCAATGTGTGTGTGTGCACCCTACATCTAAACCTTGAAACGGGGCATTTGCACACATTGATGCCACACTTGATGCATAATAGGGAGCTTCCCCGAAAACACTACACGTGAGCTGGCATATATAATATATAATATAATAATATTATATAAAAATGTAATAATATAATAATAAAATAATTTAAAATTAATATTGAATATAATATAATATATATTAATAAATAACTGAAAAATAAATAAATATTTTTAGATTCTTTGAATATAAATAAAATTCACATTATTTAGTTCTTAAAAAAAACATTTCTAGGACCTGTAAAATATGAGCCACTTTCTAAATCAAACTCAATCTTTATGTATCTATATTCCAAATTCAACTAAATCTTTATTATCTTTAATTCAGACTTTGTTATCAGTTGCCCAATAAAGTTAAATTTATTATGAGCGAATTGATTTTTGAGATGAAATTATGAGAATATTTTTAGAATATTTTTTATGAACAGCAGGAAATAGTGTTGACAGAGCTTTACGAGAGCAAAACAAGCAAAGGAACTTATTAAAATATGAACATAACCTTAGAAAATACATTTTTAACAACATAAATAAATTTGAGAACCTGTTTATCGTAATATGTTTTGAAATAAATTATATGAAAATATAAATATTTTCTTATACATTTTAAAACAGTTATTTCATATTTAAAGTCGTTCGCTTATGTATCTAATGGCTTTCAGGTTGTGTTCTGATTTGGGTTTGAGCTTTATACATTATTACAGCTTTAGCTTTAGAACGTTCCATTGTTTGACTTTTTTGGCTTCTTTGCTATTGATGGTCTTAGCTATTCTGCATGCGGCTTAGCAATGTATTTCCTTTTTATCGATTTTGTGTGTTTGTTATCAGCAAAATTCAGTAGATAAGAGTATTTGAATTGACCAGCGTCTTCAGTAGCTGATACTTTTTGTTTAGTTGTCGTTGTTTTCTTTGGCTTGGAGACCTTTTTAAACGGTTTGTAGTTTCCGGTTTCCAATTTTGCGAAGAGCAGCTCATGGAGTCGACTGTAACTGAAAACGTTATTTGCATCGCTGGCTAACACACTTTCATCACTTTGCCCTCCGGGCCTTATGGGTGTTTCCTAGAGCACCGTTCCCTGCCCCCTCACTTGATGTCACCCACACCATCCTGCAACGTGCACCGTTCGCATCACACATCGTGGTAAACGTGGCAAGGTTCCAACGTAACGAAAGGCAACTCGTAAAATGCAAATAATGCAACGACGTCGCGACTGCCACAGCTTTTTTTCTTCAAACCCCCTGTCCCCCCCTCGTCGATTGTGGAATAACTAGAAGATTTTTCATATTTCTGGCTCCTGCCAGAAGACCGACAACTACCGAAAAATTTGCGCAGCTCCAAAATGAAACCGAGCATGCAAAACGAGGCAAGACGACGAAGCTGCAGGGGAGGAGAGCTGCAAGAGGATGAACCAAGATGCAGAGGTTGCAGAGAGTTGCACTGCACTGAGCACACAGAGCGCACAGAGCTCAGATTAATGGATGTTGATTTTACAAATTCAAATGGCAAAAATATGCAAGCAAGTGTAAAGGATGCCTGCAAAACGACTCTGACTCTAACTACAGCTTTAACTCCAGCACAAACACCAGCTTCATTGCCACACTGAACGAAAAAATATAGCAATAAGGAGCTAAAATTCACATAGTTTATTAAAACTTGGTATTCTGCATTTATTTGATGAGATACATATAGAAATAGAAACATTATTCGATGTTTGTATATAAATTCGATATTAAAACCGATATTTAAGTAACTGAAAATGTTTGGTACGTTTAGTATGTTGGGCTTTAAACAAGAAATACGACTTTTAAACATAAAACTAATATAATATGGAATAAAGTATAATATAGCTCTGATTAAAACGGCGAATTAAATTCATGTTTCCTTGCTGATATCTTTCAACATCTATTATTGAAATCATCTATTCCTTTAATTAAACTCTTCTATATAACAAATCTATGCAACAAATCATTTTACTAAGAATCCTGGAAAAAAAGTTTCATTTTTATTATATTTGTTTTAAGTAAAAGTAAAATTGGTTCAATATTATTTATTGTTTTGTTTATTGATTTACTTATTTGTTTATAGAATTCGCCATAGTATATAATTTAAATTAAATTAAATTAAGTCTAGAGATTTATTTTAAAAGGTTGCTATATATAATTATTTATTATATTTTAATTTCTTTGGGAATATATTGTACAAGATTGCTTAAATCTAATATAAATCAGGACATTAACTAAATATTTAGATGCACACATCTTAGTTTATTTTCTTGCAGTGCAGCTGTGCCTGCAGCGAGCTCATTGTTGTCGCAAATGCGATAACTTAGCTACCAATATGCGTTGACTGTCGGCGGGGCAGAGCAGGGAAACGGTGGGGTGGGGGGGAGGTGGCAGTCGGCAGCCGCTGTTGCCACCAAAAGAAGATATAACTCAATGCATATGTGTGGGTGGAAGTTCAGAGAGAGAGGGAGACGGAGGGCAGGGGAAACTAGTTGCATTGGAAGCATATGCACGGCTGCATTTGTCAGCGAAGCACAAAAATGAGACAAAGTGACGCAGGCTGGCCGAACTACGCAGAACCAGACAGAGGGAACCTACTGCCGATTTCAACTGGCAACTGGCAACTGGCAACGCTCTAGTTTGCTCTGCTGTTTTTCACTCTTTTGCTGATCTGATCTCCTCCTTGCCCTACTTCACTCCGAGCCACTGCCTGCGACTTGAGCATAGAAATAAATGCGCATTTATGGTGAGCAATTCAAAAGTCTTTAAGATTTTCACATTCCATGCATTGTGTCTGCCACAGACGCAGCTGACAGAGCCGAGTCATTTTTTCCTTCAAGATACCCTACAAATTGATTAATGCATGGCGGCTATATTTGTTAATAGATACGGCATTAAAATATTTCTTTACAACAAATCGCAGCATAACTATGGTACGAAAATGCTTGATAGCAATTGTAAGAATAAATATTGGTGTAGAGATCAATATAGATATAATAAAATATAAATAAATGAGGACGTAGTTTATTGAAACCAAGTAAAATTATTATTATTTAACTAGAATCCAAACCAACCAGCAATCAAACAATTTAAACCGTTGAGTTTAAGAGCGAAATGCGCCAAAAATTAAGATTATTATTAATTAATGCAGTTAGGCAGTCAGGCTGCTCGGACATTGACAAATTATTAAAATAATAATTGATGGAATTCATAGTTTTTAAAAAGTACCACTATTGTCAAGTTTTGCCAAGAGAAATTATTTTTTAAAAAATATAATACAATTTTAATAATATTAATTATTATTATTATTTATAATTAGAGTATTATTATTAAATGAATAAACTTCAGTCCAATTAATAAACGCAGTATTATTATTATTATTATTAAATGAATAAACTTCAGTCCAATTAATAAACGCAAGCATAATAATTATTTAATTGTTTCAATTGCTATATTTATAATAATAACAATAATAATGCTCAATTTCGTGAAATTTATTTCAATACAAAACTGATCAAAATGAAAAACTATATTAATAAGATTTTAAATTCTTCACTTTAAATAAATTGAATTAAATTTAATGCGTATAAAATATTAGTTATAGTAGCATTAACTAAAGTTTTTGTATATGTAGGAATTTAATAAATTGTATTATTTGATTTGTTAACTATTTTAATATTTAATATTTGTTTAAAATTAAATGCTCTCAATGAGACCCAATCAAAGAAAGTAAATTAAATAATTTGTAGCTTAAACTGAAATGTATTTAGACCACATATTATATTAAATGTAACTTGGCTAGTAAATAAAATTTACAGCATATAAAATAAGTCATTCATTTGCTTGGAACTCTGTCCATTCAAAGGACTTTTGTGGGTGCTGCGTGCAGTGCACATAAATCGAAATCCGCACCTTCTTTGGCATTGTCAGGACGAGCCATTGCTCGAATGCCATGGCTTGCCATTGAGTTTGGCTTGGTCCTGGTCGAGGGTACGGGTTTGGATTCGAGTTTGAGTTTGGGATTGGGCTTGGGTTTGCTTTTGCTTTCGGCTTGGTTAGATGGCAGAGGGAGAGGTGGCGTGACTATGACTATGAGCGACATTGTGCGATATGATAGCAGGACGCGCGTTTTATTGTCGTTGTAAATCGTTGGCGTACGTTTCGACATTAATAAAAGTTAGCAAATAACTTAAGAGCGACTGAGATGGAGTCACAAGCGAGAGCGATGGCGCTAAGAAGGGCGAGCAGCAGATTGAAGCGATAGCGCTGGTTTGAGCTTCAGTTTCAGCATCAGCATCAACATCAGCCTCAAGTGCCTAGTACGAGTAACTGAAATGGTCGGCGGTTTCGGTTTTCATTTTTATTGTGCTCGTCATCAAGTTGATTGCTGATGACTGCCTCCTGGCGCTTCCACTCTTTGTGCCCAGCTGACCAGCTCCAGCTGAGGATATGGATATGGCAAGCACAATGAAATTGAGTAATTTGTTGGGTCAGGCGGTCAGCAGTTGTGGTTTGCATAGCCAAACAGGCGAAGCTCATCCGCAGCTTCCCCAACCCATCTGATTGATGGGTATGCGTGTAACCTGCCTCATGCTGGTGCTCAATACGGATCCGACCCGTTCGCTTCTTGGTCCGACACTGCAAACAAATGCATTCCAATTGCAGTCGAAGACGTGGCCAGCTGGGACCCTGGGACCCCAGATAAGCCCAACACGCACAGACGCTTCGCTGTCAGCGTCTAAGGGTTTTAAATTACACACAGCAAACTTTGCAAAAAGGCAGATAGACAGACAAAGCTCAGCACCAAGAGTAACAGTCTAATAGGAAGGCAAATCATGGGCAGACAGGGCAGACAGACAGTCAGACAGTCAGACAGCTGGTAGCAGGTAGCAGCCGGCAGGTAACATAGCAGCAAATAGATTAGGCAACGAATTGATGCGTAGCTGCCAGGGCAGAAGCTGAGAGTTGTGATAACCAAACCGCAAGGAGCTAAAGAAAGTCTGTCTGCCTGCAGGAGCTGCATATTGAGCAGCACTTGATAAAAGGCTTAGGACCATGGATATTCGTTAGAGCATACCTTAGTGGCTGCGATTCGTACCTGAAGCAAGCAAGAAAAACACGAACCCCAACTAGAACTAGAACAGAAAACATGTTTTTGTTCCGAAACGATGTGACAAACTATTGGAAATGCAAATAGCTTTTTGCCGAACACAATCTGCAAAAGGTAAAACAAATGGTTAGCTTAAATAGATGGCAATCAAAATAAGCAGCACGATAAGGAAAAGGAAGTATGTCTTACAGAGCACCACGTTCATTTGGGATGAAAAGCGGAGGCGGAAGACAATGTCCAAAGCTAAAGGTTTACGGGAAGAAATTACTCACTTTTTTCCTTTCTCTCGGATTAATTTTGGGTAATGATGAAAGCATTGGCGCATTCTAAAATAGGAAAGTGAATAATAAAAACCATTTCTTATATTCTATGCTATTCAAAACCTTCAAAAAATGGCTATAGAATGGAAAACATCACTTTTGTCCTCTATGTGTATCGATTGCCAGTCGAATAACATTAACTACGTTGAAAATATAGTTACGATTGGTACAATTTCAACTAATAATACAGGGTTTATACCTATGCGTAAATTTATGTAACAGGCAGAAAGAGGTACACCCTACAAAGTTTATATATTGCTCATAAGGACCATGAGGACAGTCGATATAGCCATGTCCATCAGTCTGTTTGAACGTTGAGAAATTGAAAATTCTAACTCCTACAGTAGCTGTTTTTTAGTTTGTTTCAAATGTTTGATAGCAAGCCCCATTCCAATATTTAATATATATTATTAAATATAAAAATCACAAAATCAAGCTAAACACTTATCTTAACATTGTTTCTAATTAAAGAATTCCATTATTCTCACTAAGCATATTAATCCAATTTCTTTTTTCTCTTACAAACCATATTAAATCGATAAGCAAGCTAAGCTGTAAACTAAACACCACATTTAGCCCCATTTATTCACAGACACCTGTCGTCAGCGAATCACAAAAATCACCTCAAGAGCTTCTCATCATCATTATGTGATTGGTTGTGACAACTTTAGTTACTTTGTTGCTGCGCTTGACGTCTTTAGCAAATGGGATATTGATTTTTAATTTACCGCACACATTCCTCGAGATATACTATACGCATACGTGTCATCACACCCATACTACTACTCCTGCTCGTTACTTTACCTCAACTTTTCATTACTCTCATCAGTTGCAGGCTAAGTGAGAGTGTGTGGGTGGTACATGTGTTGTGTCTATCCATCTATTCAGTTGACAGTCGCTCATTTTCGCATTAAAACTCAAAAACTTTCATCATTTTTCAATATGCTGTTGCAGAACTTGCAACATGCTCGCAGAACTCTCAGTTGATGAACATCCAAGCAACTCATTAATAAAACACACACACACACACACACACACTCACACACACACACACATAAAGACACACACACACACAGGGAATTACTCAAATATCTATAGAGCTTACTTTCAACGGTAACATGTAATTGCATTTCTTTAGCGTCCCGGTTTCTTCACAACATATGTCACAAAAACCATAGGCGTACTGAAAGAGGGGCGCAAGTCGCTTATCTAGCCCTACTTAAATAGTTATCTAACCATAAAAACACATCAAAAAAATCACAAATTACTAAATTAAACAGATTATTTAATTAAGTTTTCTTGCAAAATAATTACAACATTAAAGATCTAGATATAGATAATTCAAATATATATAAATTCATTGTATTTAAAAAAATATATATCTCTGTAATCGAGACGTTTAATTATTTTTTACCTCTCACGGCATACAACATATTTCCATTCATTGATCATTACCGACCAATATTATATTTTATTTACCTAGTTTCGGACATTGGTAAAACAACATTATTTCGACATCTGTTTAAGCATCTGATTATTCTCCACTCTGAACAATTGCTCTCAATCAATGACACATTCTCGTCAAAACGAAAGTCCCCCTTTCGAAAAGTGTTTTCGCTACGCTCATGGCAGCAGCAAAGTCGAATAGTTACTGTAATGGCAGTGGTAATGGCAACGGCGACGGCAGCGGCAACTTTAACCGTTGCGTCAACTTTTGCTTACGCCCCAAAAACTATGCTACGAAATTCCATGCAAGGCAATGCAAGCAAACCCACCAAACCCACCACCACCCCCTTGCAACCGAGGAAGCTAACCAATACAACAACATAATACATAGACAGTGACTCGGTCATTAGGGATGGGCAAAGAAATCACAAAGTATTTGTGTTATGTCACGGCAAACCTATTAATTATCCCTGGAAAGTATATGCTCAAACTTGGTCTATTAATCAGCAGTTTTAGTTAATCTAGTGTGAAAGCGTTGACGGCAAGACAGTTTTTAAGCTTATTATAAATTCAGCGTACACTGTTATTAAAAATTGTTGGGTCGCTTGGAAAAACTTTGTGAGAATAAAAATAAATATAATTACAACCTACGGAGCACATTATATATATATGTATTAATTTGGACAAATACTTATTATTTAAGACACTAAAACAAAGTACTTATATTAAATAACGTAAAAATATTGAACAAAATTAATATATTTCTATAAATAAATTTATAATTATAGATCATTCAAATTAATTATTAATGGTTAAATGAAATAAAACATATGATTATTTTAAATATAAATTATGAATAAATAAATTAATAACTTAGTTATTTATTTTTATTGACCTGCTACTTCATTAACAAAACAAAATATGTAAAAAAAAATTCAAAATAGATATAGCTGAAATTTGTAAATAATATTAAAATATAATAAAATAATAAATAAAATAAGAGGTACAAAACTTCTTTTTTGAAGAGCGTTGAATGACCAATTTGCTAGATTTTAGAAATCGTAAGCCATTGGAAAATATTTTCAATATACCTTAAAAATAGTTATTAATGCACAACTAGTTAATAATACTGTTTTCACCCATTTTCAGTGAGTACAGGGTACAAATAATATTCGGTAAACTGTATCATTAAACTTGATGATATTATGTTTTGATAATAAATTGAATCAGCATATGATAGAAGATTGTAATTAAATATTAAACTAAGTTAATGATACATTAGAAATTTTGAAAGTGATTAAAAAATCCGTAGAGTTAAGATGGGAGTTGAGCGGGTGAAATTCCAAACTCCATGACGATGATTCACGATGATTCACTGTTTTGCATTTCACTTCATTGCACTGTATGCTAGCAGTCGATTCGCACTGCACCGCATTGCATACTACACTACACTACACTACAGATATTACACACTTGCACACACACACATTCTTACAGAGACACACACACACACGCACACACTGCACTGTGGAGCTCTTTACCAATTACGTGCGCTTCATTGCTCTCGGTGCCATTAGTGTGATTACGTTTCATTGTCTGGCCTCGGTCTCTGGCTCTGAGGCAGGGGCGCTGGGGCGAAGGGGGAGCATGTAAGTACAAGCGAGGGGTGGCGGGCGAGTGTTAATGTGTGTGTGAGAGTGTGTGTAAGTTCCTTTCAATTGTGTGTCAAAATGTAGCCGTGACGAGTCTTGACAGTCGCATACAACTGAGAGATATTCCAAATAGATATACAGATGGAACACAAGAAAGTGAGGGACGTAGACAAGTCGGTAAGGGAGAGGGGAAGGGAAGGGCAGGGGGCAAATGCCAGAGAGCCAGCCACGTACATAATTGTATCTTAGTTACTTACGATTGCACAAATTTGAATTCAATTATGTTTTACTTATATACACAGAGCTTACATATATTTCGCTGGCTCTCAGCTCCAATCGTTGTCTAGGGCCCGAAAGAAAATTGCATACATTTCGTCTGGAATTGAATTATGCGCCAAATGTCTTCTAAAGAGACATTCGCAGCGGGAACTCGGGGTGGAGCAGGGCGGGGGCGGGGGCAGTGACCAACTGGTAACTGTCGCTGCAGTTTATTGGCTGCCATTTAATTTGCAATTTTGTAATTTAAAAGGAAATTTTTCAGTTCGATAACTCAAATGATGCCGGTGCAGTCGGGCAGTCGGGGCGGGGGCAAGGGCAAGGGGTTCTCCACTTCAACTAGCTTTCATCTAGTTTTCCAATTTTCAACTTCAAATGAAAATTACAGAATGGCAATGCAATTTATTGCAACCCAATTGCAAGTATTAAAATAAAAGTTAACAACGTTTTTTTGCTGCCCACAGAATGCGGCAAACATTTTAGTTTTCAATTTAATTTTGCGTTTTGTAATTAAAGCAAACACTGCGATTATTTTATTTATTTATTTATTAGCAATGCACAACTGATTTCAGCGCTGATTATTACACGGCCACGCCCACACAAGTAGGCGCCAGCCTCTCTCTTGCCATGCATTAAATATTTAACATAATTGAAGTGACAAGCGCAAATGCCACTACATCGGGCAATCTGGGCACAGGCCTCAGCACCCGATCCAGAACCTTAACTGCTCTACGCACTGTCGCACAGTGGGCCAATTTACTCCAAAAGTGCCGATTTGTCCAAAATAGAAATTTAAGTTTCGGCAGCTATTTTATTATTTGATAAAAGTCAACTAAATTTTTCAGCAATAGCAAAATTATTATTAATTTATTTATATTTATTTATATTTTTATTGTCAACCAATGTAAATCAATACAGAATAATAAAAACGTAATTTATTCCAGATATAACAATCAGAATCGTTAATTTTTTAGCTTTGTTAAAATGTGCGAAAATTCAAGTTGTGTAAATTGTGAAAATTATATATAAATCTTGTATAAAGAATTTTTTCAATAGAGTTTCAGGATGTGATATATGTATTTTCTGACGTAATTTATAAGAATAAGTAATAATAATATATTACTTAGTGATACTAAGTGATATTAATACTAAAATCAATTAATTACGTGAAAATTATAGGATATACTAGCTATTTTCTGATGACATGTTTTTTTATTATTTATTGAGTCTATCCTATCCTTAAATTAGATTTTACAATAAGTTTTAATATCTTATAAACAAATAGGGAAATACCCACTTATATTGGTGAGGTTTGGACGGTGGCCCTAAGAATTGATAGCTGGGCTGGGAAGTCGTTTCTGCGGAGACATGTTCGATTCTGATGAATAATTGCTATGGGATGTATATAATATAGCGGTCAGATTTCAACACATTTTATCAGATGGTGAAGAGCTTTGTAAAAGTCGGACTGACATACAGACGGTAAGATAGACTTGGCCATATCGATTTATCACGTCGACCCTAAGATCAAATTTCTTACTAAAACAAGTTTTGATTTACATTTTGATATATAACAAAAAAAAAACAATTAATTTCCTTAACACTATTTTAAAAACTAGTTGTTTTACTTATAGTAAAATAATGTATCAGGGATAAATACAACTTTGTCTAATTAAAGCTCTACTTAATTTATCGACACTTTTGGGATAAAATAACCCACTGTGCGGCGGCTATGCCTGCCACTGACGGCAGCAGCTGCTAATTGTGTGCAAGCTCATTAACATAACCGCAGGCCATGCCCAACAGCCCAACCGCCCAAACAGCCCCTCGAATCCTCGATAGCCCCCCTCGATCTGGACAGCCCCCAACAAACAGCTGGCGGGTTACGGCAGGCCTGCACTTAGCGTTGAGGGTGTCACGGTTTGGCATGCCGCATGCCAGAGTTGCCACTTGCCACTTGCAGCACACAAAGCGCCGAGCAACAGTTTCAAATTTAATTTCCATTTAAATTACAAACAAAAAATATTCCATTTACAACATTTACTATACGAACTCTAAATGCATTTTATAATAAAAAATGTTCTATTATTTAATTATTATTTATTTATTTACAAAATCAAACTATTATAATTATATCATTATTAATATTGTACACAAAAAAAGGATCTAAAATATAAAAATTAATATTTCCACTGCGTTTAAAAATGATAATGTGAAGGAATTTATTTGAGTTTTTTAATAGTGTTGACCTGCTTTATTGACAAATAAAACTGACAAATGCATACAAAAAATTAATTAATTATTTTATGATGTTGAAATAAATATGATTTCTACAAACATGGCACGTATAAATCAAAAGTATAATTTTTATTACGATTTAGATACAATTGATTTAGAAAATTAGATTATCGATTAGAGCCATAACAATAAAAACATTTATATTGAATGGTGAAATTAACAATACAATTCGTATAAAATAATTATTTTTCTTTCTTATTTTAGTTTGATTTTGATTATAAATAAATGAATATATAATAAATCAATATATAATAAATAAATATATAATAAATGAATATATATATTTGATACCAAAGAGAGATTGAGAGTTACAAGATGACCAGATGAAAACATGAAAAACTTAGCGAAAACAATATATTTACTTGTCAAATAATATTAATTAATATTATTAAATAAATGAATCTAATATTCTACATTTATATTGATTATTTATGTATATTATTATTACACATTAATATTGTTGCCATTATGTATATTTATAATTAGTTTCTCATCCATTTTGCTTCTCTAACTGCGCTTTCCGTTCACTACAGAATACATAATGAACAATGCAAAATTATAAAATATATCAAAAACCGACAAAAAAAAATATTTCGATATTTTGGAAAAGATATTCATAAAATATCTATATATAAATATATATCTATACATTCTCGACAAGCTTAAAAGGAACCCAACTTGTGTATATTTTAGTTCGATTCTGTGAAATTGCTCGTAGCATGCGACAAACTGTCTATGGGTTTACTAATACCCTAGACGCGGTGAGCGCATCTACCAAAACCGACAAAATGAATTATAGCCGCTAAATTGTAAAATATACGCCAAATTCCGATAAATCAAATCTGGCATTCACACACACACGCACCGCACTCGAAATGAGTTTCGGTGAGAACATAAAAATATATACAGACATATGCATTACGAATGGATGGATGTTGTGGGGCAGAGTGCGTGTGTGTGTGTGTGCGTGTGTGTGTGTGTGTACTTATGCACAGCATAAATACCATATACATTTATATATAAATCATGTTGGCAAGTTTTTATGCCTTTGCCGACTTTCTATTAGCAGAGGCGGCTGCTGCTGCTGCTGCCAATATGCGTATAAGGTTCCCATCTTCGGCTTGTAGCAGAGGCCCAGAGATTTTTATTGTTCGAGAGGGGACACAAGCTTGCTGCTTGCAACCTTGCCCCTCTTCATAAGCCCCGTCCCGCGCTCCCTCGGCCGCAGTCTGCTGCGAGTGCATGAATATTTATGACGCAACATTTGGCATAAGTGGCACTCATTTTCAATAATCATCTTAAGCAGATTAAGTTAAATGTCAACCATTAGTCATAATGGGCAGCGCTTTTGTTGCCTATCCCCCTTTCCACTCCCCCTACATACGCGCAGGATCTCCGCAGCAACAATAACAACAAGCAGAACTTGCTTACATTTCGTATTCGCATTCGTTTTCGCAATTTTATTGCCACAAGTAGCAGCAGCAGCAGCAGCATGAGCACAATGTGCCATATAGCTCCAGAAAAACGCATAAAAATCCGAAAGTAAGAAGTGGCGATTGGGGGAGAGAGGGGCCAGGGGATCCGCCAGCCCCATTTATTATGTGAATTCGAGTCGAGGCTGCTGCTGATACTATAAACGCGCACCACTTGAGTTAAATATTTTTTCCTCTTCTCATTTTTTTGGGTTCCACGGATTAGCCGGCAACAATCGCCAGGAATGTTACGTTTTCATCTCCACGTATAAAAACTGGAAGAAGAGAGCCGTAGAGGACGAGAGAGTGCCGGGAATTGTATGGGGCAAAGTGGGCCAATGTGGGCTGCAGCGGTGCGAGTGGTTGGTCAGGTGAAAAGTGACGGCTATTAATTTGAGCGTGCTGTGCCAAAATGACATTAGGCATGTTAAGCATTCTGTTGAATCACTTGAGCACTAACGAGCTGCCATTTGAATAGCTTAGCTGCCACCACCGCACCACTCGAGCATCACCTGAGCACCACCTGACATCTTAGACAACAACAACACCAGTAACAACAACAGCAACAAGACTCAAAGGAAAGCACAACATTCCAACAATAAGTGTCAGGTACTCAAACAATTTTTACTTTTCACTCAAAAATGTCACAGCAAGTTAGCCAAAACTTGACAAGTTACTTCATGCTTTCTTTTGCATCAATTGCTCTACGAAAACTTAATTTCGCAATCTTTTCATTAAATGAAGTCAAGAAGCGTGTAGAAAATTAATATTCAAATAATAATACCATAGGTCATTAAAGTCAACAACAAGCATACAATTAGCCTATGAAAACAAAGCTGAAACCAATAAAGGGGAAGGAAATAAAAAAAACGTATAAAAGCGCATAGAGTCCATTAGTTGATTTCATTGTCCCAGATTTTATCCTGGTTAATCATTTCTGATATATGAATTTTGATGAATTTGAAGGTGGAAATAAATAATATTATTTAATTTGGTCATTTTACTTGATAGTGACTAATGCAATAATTTATAGGTTTCATACTTGTAGCATTAGGATAACATATTTCGAATAAATAAATAAATAAATGAATAAGATAGATTAAATGTATGTAGCAGGCAGAGGAAGGCGTGGCAGAATCCACGAATTGTATACTATATTCTTGATCAGGTCCGTCTGTGTCTATACAGAGCAAATTTATTTTAAGTTTTAGAAACCAACCCAATCGACAATATAGAAAAATTGAGGTTTTTAACTGGAGCACATACTCCTTATAATTATATGAAATCGGTTAATAACCACAGAAGCTATTAAAGAAACAATATTACAGCCTGGCCATTAAATCATGCTGCACACCAAAAAGTAAGAAGAGACATTGCTGCTGCGCATCAAATATTTTATACTTATTTTTTTTTTTTGTCAAATTATATATCAATTATATGCTGGAGTCGGACGCGTCTGACTGATCGGCTGCGTTTATATTGGTTATACCCCGTATCTTAAATATGTATAAGCAGAAGAAGGCGTGACAGATGTCGTAGGGTTTAAAAATTCTGCTCAATCTATTTGCAATGTTCGTCTGTATAAACGCGTCGTTCTTAGCAATTATAAGAGTTAGTGCAGCCTTTTCATTAGATTTAATTATGCAAATTGCAATTTGGATGAGTGTTATAAAAGTCCCACATATTAATTAAGGTTATCCAAACCATTGCAAGCTACTCGAAAGCTAGAAATATCAGCTGCCTCTTCTCTTTTTAGAAGCCAACACTTATTTCTTAACTCATACATATGCATAGTATAGTATGTACTATGTTGGATCTGTCCAGTGCATCCACTTGAATCACTTTGGCCGTTACACTGAACCACAGACTGACAAATAATGCTAATGAGCGTACAAAAACTGCCATTTGCTAACCAATGAACTTCCGTCAATTGCAAGCGAGGCAATGGCTGCTAAAATGGCGGCGTTTTGCCAAGTGCATGACCAGAAACAACAACAGCAACAACAGCAGCAATGGCAACAAACATTTTTGAACTACTATAATAATAGTTAGTAGGGCAACCGCAGGGCACAGACTGTCAGGCGACGCGATGGAAGGTAATGGGCCACGCTCACGCCAAAAACAGCCAAACATTGTGCCCCGATGACACCAGCCGCATGCTGCATGCCGCATGCTGCATGCTGCCTGCCAACTCTAAATGCGGCATAGAACTCATAACGGATTTAATTAGTGGCAATTTAAAACTTAAAATGAGTGTGGTTTGTTCAAATTTCAAGTTCTCGGCACGTTTTGGTTACTTGCCTTTGGGTTTCTTTTAATTACTTATTAAAATACAATGAATATTGTTGGGTAGTTTAAAAATAATCAACAATGGCAACTGCAACTGTAGTTACCTAGAATATTCTTTATTGAATAACTTTCATATTTTTTATCCGATAGGGATATAATAGTGATAACATATGCAAGCCAAAACATAACTCCTGTCCTGACTGAAAATTAACCTTACATTTGATTTTTTCCTAATTTTCAGAGAGTCGAAAGCAACATATTTTTAATCCTTTATATTTGTTCTGAAGTTCACGTAAAAAGTTCCTTAAATCAACCTATAAAATTAAACAACTAATAAAATTAAAAATTAAATTTAATCTAAATTGATTAAAATTAATCAATCTTGTTGAAAAATCAGAAGAATAAAAATACAAAATATAACCATTATTACGTGTTTTTTTATTTTATTTTTATTTTACTAATATTGATTAAATTTTGTTTATAATAAAATATATTTATTTATATACTTATCTAATATATTAAAACAAAATAACTGCAATTCGTACACTAAATTTAAACTAAATTAAAGCATACTTTTAATTGCCTTTTTAGGGAATCTTATGATATAAACAAATGTTAAAAGTACAACCTAATCCTATGTAATATATAAATACATCTGTTCCATTGTGTTTTAATTTAATTCATAGTATCTAGTAGCATTAAAAAAATATATATACATATAATAAAATAATAAATGTAATTTAAAATATAAACTATTTTTCTTGCAGTACAGAATAATTGCAATTTTGTAAAGCGCTTGAGTTCTCATTCAGTTTTCCTATTTCAAGCTTTTGCATTTGCTGTACTGATATTGATATCTTCTAGAGATTAATCGAAAGTTTTTTGGCAAGTTTTCAGCTGGTGTCATTGAGATTCGCGGTCGAATCTGTGCCAGTAGCTGGCGTTGATTGGTCTCTCTCCTCTCGCTCTCCCCTCTCCCCTCTGCCCCTCTATCTGTGCCTGCTGCCTGCTGCCGGGCATTTATGTCAGTTTGTCACGATAGGCGATAGAAGCACAGAGATTACCTTGGTTAAACTTAACAATGGCGCTGCCATGGAGCGCGACCAGCAGACACAGACATGAACAGACAGCGAGCTAGAGGGCAGGAAGGGGAAGAGGGGGAGCAGGCATCATCAAAATGCAACGCCGTGCCGTGCAACTCTGTTCTTGGCCCAAGGCATTGGCCAAAAAATAAAAAATGAAAATGCAGAAGGTAGCGGCTCCGTGTCGAAGCACAGTTTTTGGTAGGAAAACTGGCGAAACGTTTTCGCGTCCTAGCCTGGTCTGGTCTGTTCTGGCCCGGTCTGGGATCGCATCGCGTGCAGAGCTGTTGAATCGCATTAAAATCAGTTGGTGCATCTTCACTGACTGCAATTTCAGAACTAGACGCTAAATGTTGCAGCAGGGGCAGGGGCAGGGGCAGGACGTACCCTCGAGAGTATGCAAGTTTTTTGGCTCCTGTGCGCTCAATTGGCTGCTGTCAGCAGCATTTTATGTTAATTTTCATTAGCACCATCGACGCGCTGCCAATTTGTATGGAAAGTGAATTTGAAACTGGCCCAAACAACCTAAAAAAAACCCAAAAAAAAGTGTGCCAATTGGGCGAGGCGCGGCAGCAATTTGCCAGCAGTGGGAGGAGCCAATGTTGGTGAAGTCCCTGCGATAAAATTGCACAACAAAGTATTTTTCAATTAGCTGTGCCGGGTTGAGCCTCGTAAAAACAATAAATGTAAGCGCTCGAATGTCTCCTCTTATCTCTCCCCCTTCCCCCTCTCCCACTCACAATTTCAGCTCCGAATATATATATATTTTTTTGGTGCTGCACTGTTGCGTGAGTTTTGCTGAAATTGGCAGCAATTGGTAGACTTAAGCGCTGGCACAAACATAAATTCTTTAATGGTCGTCAGCGTTGGCGTGTCTTTTTTCGGTTTTTTTTTCAGTGTTGTGCTTCGAAATTCTGTGGCCGTGTGGCATTTGCTGCAATTTTAATATTTGTTTTTATGGCGCCAAAGCAAAAGCGAACAGCTGCAGTTTTATGAGTGCGAAGTGTATTTTTAAATAGAAAGCTTCTGTAATTGGCTGGACACTGAGAGGGAAGCAGCAAGTAGAAATCAATCAAGCGTGTTGATTTCCTACAATAGTCCGCAACATTAAGGTTACTCAACGACAATTTGACATTTTGATAGAGAGAAATTGTACAATTGTTTCCAATAAGGCAGCTGATAATTTTAATTTAAACAATGGTAGCGATGCCCACGCATTTTAATTGTAATTCTCTAATGAAAATTGTTCTGAGATGCCAGAAAAAAAGACATAATTGGAGAGTTTGTTTGAACTAAGTTTGTTTAAATTTACGTTTCTGTAAGTTATCCGAAAAATCCCTAACAAAAAACTTGCACATCAACAACAAGAATGTTATTTATAATGCTTATAAAGGTCTAATGCAAGCCAAGCTTGATGTAATTGGCTTAAAAAATGGGTAAAAAATGCGTTTAAAAATCTCTCGCAAGCCCGACTGTCTTATAGCCTGTACCACAGCTCTCGCTCACCCCTACAGTTAACAATTTAAAATATATCAATGATAGTCTAATTTATTTATAAACAAGATAACGCCTGCAATATTGTTGAATTATAACTTGATTTATATTGGGCGTTAATGGAGCTTAAACACTAGATATTCAATATGCTATAACTATTTCGGTGTTATTAAATTAAATTATTAAATTTTCTAAAATAAACTCTTGAGTTTGCAGGCCTTGTTTTACCTCACGTTTTCTAAATATAATTGTTTTTAATTTTATATTGATACGTTATACATATTTGTTTACGTTTAATCAGCCGACTTTAATCCAACTTTAAAGTATGCTTTCCCTATTTATATATCCGACGCACTCAATTCTCGGTATTACATTTATCAATATAAGTTCCATTGTTTAATTTTAAGTCTCGATATTTGGTTGTCAGTGTCGTGCATACTGTTGTTGTTGTTGGCAACATTATCGTTGTTCAATTAAACTTTTCAACTGAAAATCGGCTTTTGTTTTATCGCCCGGCGGTTGTCGATGCCAAAAACAGAATAACACTGTCTATCCCTCTCCTACTTGCTCTATATTTCCCTGACTTTCTCGCCTATGTAGAAAAAATGCATTGGAAAATCTGAATCAGTGCGAGTTCGATTGCCATGCAATGTTTTACTGGCCAGTCTCAGCCATAGTAATTTTTTTTATTTTTTATTTGTGTATTGTGATTTTTAATCGCCATATCACCAGATTCACGCTTCCACGATCTACTACGCACATTAAGTGCAATGTTTCAGTATGCCATGGGTTAAGGGAAGAGACTGAAGGGAAATTGATGCACATGCAGCATGGAAAGTGCATTTTCCAAAGCTTGGACAACAATAACAATTATTGTGTTCAGAATACCCTGTACCGAACGTTAATTTAATGAGTCCCAACATATCAAAATAAATATTTCCATTAAAGTTTTCAATTCTGACGTATAACGTACTATGATTTAATTCTTTCCAAATTCAATAATTCGTATTTGTTAATCGAATAATATGATTTATTATGTTAGCATTAGCTGGACATATTTATTAAACTTCAATCTTAATAAATCGCTTTGCAATAATTAATTTAATTTAAACTTATACAGCTAAAGTTGCCAAAACTTAAAGTAAATTAACTGAAATAAGTCATGCACAATTTAAGGATATTTATTCCAAACACAAATATATATATATAATAATATAAAATTATATATAATATATTTAATATATATTTGAAAGTTCGGTATATTTTTCGAACACCGAATATCTTGGTATTATAGTATATATTCAAGCTATTTAATTATGTCAAATTCATTCAAATTCATATAAAATCTCAAATTTTATTGTTGTATTGTATAAATCCTTAGCAGATCCTTATAGTTTCTAATACTTATTATCTCTCCTCTTTCATTCCTCCAAAAATCACTGTACATACTAATTTTGAAAGCAGCCTACTTCCGATTTTACAATCACATAGATCTTAGTTCATAAAATATTTATAATTGGATCATTAACTAAGTTATGCAAGAAATTACTCACAAATAAATTTAATGGAATTACTTTTCCGGTATTTCCGGTATTACACACTATCAAATAAAGAAACTTGATAGACATTTTTGAACTAGATGTTATAATTATATTCTTAGTATATTCTTAATATAGAAACCATAATTTTATAAAACAACTTTACAAAATTGCTAAAATATGTCATGAGTTCCTAACAATTATTACAAATTAGTTTAGCGCTTACAGGGTATTTGGTAGTAGATACAAATATTGAGATACATGCAATCCAATGCAGATTTGACTTAAATGTTTTTATCGTTGTTGTTATTGCTGTCGCCGTACCTATTGTTGTTTTCCGTTGTACGCACAATTGTGCAAATGTGACATCATCATTTTCATGTTTATGTCGAACAAGTCAAGAGCCATTTATACACGCATACATGCACATACATACACACACTGACCGAGTGTGTGTGTGTGTGTGTTGGTGAGAGAATAATGAATGTGCCCAGTCTGCTGTTGACTGGCCTGAAATGCCAGATCTAATGGAGCAGGCCCATGCCATAAAACCCACTAACTGCACCGACTTACTCGAGTCCGATTCTAAGCCCCGCTCTCCGATGATTGCAGTGGCAATGCGCTGCCATCATCATCAGCGTGCGCTCTAATTAGTATTAAGTGGAAATTATTTCTTCAACTACATTCAATTTTTTATAGGCTACATGCCAATTGATGTGTCGATGGGTGTGTGTGTGTGCGTATGCATGATTCGCAGTGCTGTGGGAAAAGTTGTACCGAGAGCAACGATAATTAGCTACGTTCTACATGTGTGAGGGGCGACATTTAATGAGAGAATAAGTTGACATGTGAAAATGCTATCGTTTAATTATTGCCACACAATTTATGGAAATTCATTAAGATGATGTTGTGTGCGAGTGTTCGAATATACATGCATACACACTCGCATTCACGTATGATTTTTAACTGTATTTATTATATGTGTACCCTCATTTGGGGCCACCCTCACTTGTAATTATGATAAGTTACGCGATTGATAGTTGTATATTAATTAAACTGTGTTCAATGGTTCCAAGGCTTTTACAACTCCAAATAAGTTTAGTAATTGAATAATACCGAGTATATTGAATATAGCTAATGTAGATTTATTTTAAGTAGAGCACAAACGATTGCCTTTTTATCCCGATTCTAAGACTTACTAGACTTTATTTTTGGATCAAACCTTTAAATCCGGAATATTAATGAAATGAAATGAAAAAAAAAACACGTCAGACACAATTTTATAGCTGCAGACTTGTCGTTAAGCACCTACCTTGCCTATGGCAGTCTCTCAGTCAAATCGGATATAAAATAGCGAAGATATGTATCAGGCAATTTGCTCTACTGGAAGGAGAGAAAAAACGAACTACAGGATCTCCTACTGTCGGCTACGCCCAACTGTTGTTGAGATTGTTTAATAAACATTTCCAAAAAAATTTGGGGAGACATGGATTAATTATATAATTATTAAAGAGGACCGTGTGAACTAGTTGTTCAAAATTAACAGGATTTACCCAACACTAATACGACTGAAATTTACGTTTCTAGTACGAAATTATAGACCTTTCTTTGAGACGAAAGTAAGTTATAACACCAACATTATTGTAAATATCCTTATAGTATTATTTTATATATCTTTATTTGAGCATAAATACTTACTTTATACCAAATTTTTACCCCGTACGTTCTGCATCCGCAACAATTTCATAAAAAAAAACACTAAGAATATCTTGAATCTTTCATGCACTTAAACATATGCCATTCTTTCAATAGTTTAAACTGATTCCAAATTAATTTGATTGCCTTTGTTCAATGCATTTGCATGAGTAACAGAGTACCTTATGGCACATTTCCCATGTAATTGTAATATTCACTGGGCAATCGAAGAATACTCATTAGTTATATGCCTTTAGGGTATGACAGAATTCAGCTGTCAAACTTTTTAGCACTCGACTGCAAGCGGAGTAAGACACTACTCAGTGGGACTTTTGTTACAAAAACAGAGCTGCACTTGCTCTACACTGAAAAAAGCGGCAGAATCACAAATGTTCAATGTTTAAAGTTTAATGAGAAAGAAAAATTCTTGATCCAAAAAGAAAATTCTTAATTTTAGTGCGTATTTTAAATTTGATTTAATTTCATGCATTTCTAAAATTAAATAATATGCGATTCGTAGCTAATTTAATGATTCTTTGGGCTTGATTTCATCTCAATCCGGTATGCGTAACTAAACTGAATTCAATTTCGATTTACACAAAATATAATTCGTTGTAGAGCTTTAATTTATAAAACATATCACTCCTTGTTTTTCTGAGTGTAGAAGCGTACGTATTTAAATGGATTGCTATTGTGTAGATGTGTATCAGTATGTGTGCTTGCAGTTGGTTGGGACTCGGGTCCAGTTAGCGCTCCCTTGATGGTTATGCCTTGAGGCGATTATGCCTTGTTGCCCCGCGGTGCTCACAGCTGTTCGTCTTCTGTGGGCTCGAGTCGAGTCCCAGTGGCAGTTGGAGTTGAGGCAAAAAGTTGCACGTTGCTTGCCACTTCCTACTCGGTACTTGCCACTTTCCGCTTCCCACTTCCAGTTCATTTGTTTGGCTTTGTTGCCACAACAATTGGCGACGTGGTGTCAGGCCAAGTTTTGCACAGTTTGCACTAATTAAATATAAAATCTATTCTGTTATCGCAATGTATGCATGTCTATGCGCACATATTTATACATTAATTAAGACTTTTGAGTGTGGCTGACACACAGAGCACACTCACACACCCAAAGCAAATATGACAAAACAATAATGAAAGCTTTGACACAACTAATTGCCTGCGGCGTTTGCTGTCTGCTCCAATCTCTGTCGAGACTCTCCCCAGTCTCAGTCTCAGTTTCAGTTTCAGATCCAGTCTTAGCCTTACTGGATGTCTATTTCTTCTAGTCTCAAGTTGAAGGCGATGTCTAACGAATTTGTAATTGAAATAATGCAATTTCCGTTACTCGTTTAAAATACATTTTACAGGAAATCGCAAGGGCGCCGCACTCGCTGAAAACTTAAACCAAAATTCATTAAAAGTTTGCATTGTTTCCCCAAAGCCTCTCGTGTCCTTCGCATGACATGCTGACTTGGCCAACTCTTCTATGCCCTTGCCTGTGCCTGTGCTTGTGTTTGTGTTTGTGTTTGTGTTTGCACGCCCTATTTGAATAGGTATCCATTTTATTGTTTATTTTAGACTTTGGGATAAGCATGTCGCGACTAATTCCAATTAATTCAGCAGACAAATACCCCCCAAGTACGGCAGCAACTTGAGCTTTTGCTTCAACTACAACTACAACTCCAACTGGCAATCGCACTCGAACTCGAACTGAACTCTACTCACAACTACCGAAGAGCCACATCAGATTCAGCAGCAGTATCAGCGAATCAAAAACAGAAACAGAAATTGCCAAAATGCTAAAATGCTGAGCATGCAGCAGCGGAAGAGCTGCTCTTGCTCTTCTGAATTTTCGGCTAGTTGTTTGCCTTCATTGTTTTTTTGTTCCTGCTCTGCTCGGTATTGTTCTTGGTGTTCTTGTTGTTGGCAAGGTCGCACCAACAAACATGGTAAATCGAACCAGCAAGGACTGAGCAGATCAGTCGGACGGAAGGCTACAGTCAGACGTATTCGACACTAGCAGACCCTGTTTTAATAACACACACACCGTCGAGAAAATTGTCTGCTGCATATCTTCGCTGTTGCTTATCCGATCGTAATCCATATTTCATTACAATTACAAGACTGTAGCTTTAATATTCTGGCTATTTTGGAGCTTATAGTTTTCGAGAACTACGAGGCTGCTGGGGTGTTTTGTGGTTAGCGTAGAATGGAGAAGAGATATCCAAAAGCAAACTTGATCTGCTTCCAACAGAGGAGAACCTACATATCCAAAATTTAGCCGGATAGACAGACATGGCTATACTGACTCAGCTCGTCGTCCTGAGTGAGAATGTATATATACAACGCTTCCTTCTACATTTTCTACATTTTCCATTTGCACTAACTTATTCGACCGTTTTGTACTATTTTAAAGTACAGGGTCTTAAAACGTAAAGCACAGTGGTAATAGTTATTTATTGTTATTTTAAATGTTTTATTGCTCTGTAGGCACGGTAAATGGTAACTTTTCTTGCCAGTATAAGAAAGGATCAAAATAAGTAAGAAAAACAGGAATTAATGCAGAAAATAAGTTTCCAATTTTCAATTTAAGGCTCTTATTATTTTACAAAAATTATTCAATTAGCTTGTGAAATTGTGAAACAGTTTTTAAATATAATCAAAATTGTATATAACTACAATTAGGAACTTACATTTCAGATTTAAGTATCTATTCAACTTTTATTACTAAAATCATATTTAAAATTTTACTATTTTTGTAGGAAAAACTTGATATTTCCAGAACCAAACCAAATGTGAAACCATTTGAAATAATTTGTTAATGTTTTGATAAAGCTTGCATAATTTAGCACATGGGTGAGGTGAGTTTTCCACACAAACTTCTTTGTTCAGTGGCATACCTGAAAGATTTTCAACAGCATTTAGGATTTAGTTACAGCACTTTGAAGGTGCATGCGGATGCCGAAATAATTCGAGTTGTGCCGCCCACTGTGCTTCGTAATCAAATGCAGATTGGGCGGCAGGACAATGGGAAATGTTCGGGGCCGAAGTCGAAGCTGAGGCTCCTTAGACCTGGCCAACTCGTCATGTATGTGCATGCGAAAAGCAGCTTATAGCATCGCATTTGAGTATCTGTATCTCAACGTGTGTCTATCTGCCTGTCAGTCTAGGTATGTGAGTGGGTGTGTGTGTGTGTGTGGGTTTGTTGAGTTTATTTAAGCAAGTCGGAAAGTTTTGGCTTGCAAGATTTACCGTGTGCGCTGCCAGGCAAAAACTTCTTTTGCAACGCCATTGACTTTTGTATTTGTTACAAGTCTCGTAAGCATTTCACAACTCAAGCCCAAAAACAGCAACCTCTGAACCCATGTCTCCATCGCTCTGCCTCCCCCTCCCCCTCCCCCTCCCCCTACCCCTAAATGCACATCCTGCCACACCCTGCCCCGCTTGCTGCTGCAACACTTTTCCAGCTCCTCTTTGGCCAGGGCTAAGCTGCTCTTGTTTTCGCTGCGCTTGTAATTTGCTTGTGAAAAATATGAACTGAAATACGTGCACGGATTTCGAGGAGTAAACAAACAAATTCAAGAAAAAAGTTCAAAGCTTTTTTTATATATCTTGAGAACTACAAATATTCTGATACATATATTTTTTAATGACTAGAAAATATATCTGCGTGCGTAAGTAAATCGTATTCATGAGCTGCATAGAAGCAACTAAATAAACTCAAAATACCCTAAAAAATAAAAGATTTCAAGTTCTATTTCTGATCTTCAAAAATCACCCAACATACAAACTAAATTTAATTATTTTAGCATACAAATTAAATTTAATTATTTTAGCATGAGTTTGTCAAAAACTTTTTTTCCTTTTTTTATTTTTAAGTTTTATTATATTACCATTTATAAATCTTAAAAATTTTTATCCAAATGTTGGAAATAATCTGCATCGTAAGGTTAAGCATACCCTGTTATACCCTCTAATCATGTCAACAGTTTGAGCAAACAGTTCGTCAAACTTTCAGATACTTTGAGCTGAGCAAGTAACTTATACATGAAATTCATTTCAAGGGTTAATTGGTTGAATCCAGGCCAAGGATACCAACGTACTACGTACGGAACGTGATGGGAAAGTGCATGGTGAGGGGTTAAGGGAGCGCTAAAATGTATCCTCAGACTCGGTTAATCATGTTATTGCTCGGCACAGGCAATTAATTAATTTGAGCTATTTATATATGTATTATGTATGAGATATTCAGGATATTCAGATGTATATTCAGATATAACCAAATGTATCTAAATACTCAAATTGAGAGAACGAGCACCAAATGTGCTGAGTCAAGCTGTCAGCTGGTCTTTGGCCATATTTGTTTTTATTATTATATGCATATGCTGACATTTACACACACGTAGCACTTAGGGGTGGCTCCAGTTGAGAGGAGCAGAGCAGAGGGGTTGAGGGCGTGGAGATTTCAGATGCTTTTATATTTAGTTGGCTTAGCTTGGGCAAATAACTTTTTGTATCTTTGGGGCCATCAGGAAAATGCAGCAAAACTTTTCATTTAACACATGCACAAGCAGACAAATAAGATTTTTCGACAAGTTAAGCATTAAACTCCCAAATCCGCAATCCCTTCAACCCCTCTCGTCACCCCCGCCCCGCCCAAGCACACATACTCAATGACACAACCATAAACCAAACACAGCAAAGACATTTAAACAAATCAAGCAATGAAGCCAAAAGTCTCTCAGGCGTATCACATACATATAGAGACCTCAGACCCCTGCACCCTCTGCACCACTACTCATTGACGAAAGAGTTCGCTTCATTTAGCCAAAAATTTGTAGCTATGCAAACATATCTCCACACTGAAAGTTGGGGTTGGGGTCTCAGCTTCTCCGCCTGGGAGTTACGACTGAATGCTCCCAACTAAATCTGTCTAAAGTGATGAATTTCCGCACTTGGTTTACATGTGATGAGTTCTGCTCGTTTCCTGTGTGTTTTATTGCTTCCTATTAAAGCAGTTTAGAAACGCTAAACAAATATCCATGTGTATGTTGTAAAAGCTGTTAATTTGCATTTATAATGCATGTATCTTTGAGCTTAACTGTTGAAGCAATTGCAAGCTCTCAAGCTCTTACAATCTTATGAGGCATCTAACTTTCCTCACTCTCAAAATTATCATACGTATGGCGTCTTAAATTAACACCGATTTATTTTTAAATGCTATACATTTTGCCATTGGTTTTATTGTTTTAATTAAACAGATTCAAATTTAGCAGATTATTAAATATTACGACTAAAAGTTCACAGGTTAATTTCAAATTCTTCAACAAAATCAAAGCTTATGAAATCTCACCGAATATTTAGTTTAAAAATGCATTGTTCAACATTTATAAAGATTGCCTATGTTCCGTTTTTTGATTGTTCTGTGCTCCATAATAATTAAGAGTTGATTGGTATTAATAATTGAATTAAAATTAAAATCATTTCAGGGATATTTTCGAGTGCAATAGTTGTAAGAGGATTCTTCTACATAGTACAACATAAGCCATCCTAATTTTCTGTATACTTGTTACATTATTTTATACCATCTGGCAATATTATTATTAACAATGACTAGTAAAACTTGCCTTCTACAGAGCAAATTTGCTACTTCGCAGTTAATTAAAGTAGCAACGTATACAGAACATTCTATGATTATCAGGAAATTGCATTTATTTGTTCAGATGACTTTGCATTAAACTTAATCAAAGTATATTTTTCACTCATCAAAAATAAAACTTGTTTCCCTTATAAAATTTTGTAGTTCTTATTTCTATATATGTATTTAGAATTCCAGATTTTGGTAACATGATTAGATATTCTAAAATTAAGATTATTTAAAATATATTTTGAAATATAGTTAAAAGCAACGCTGCATATTGAGATAATCTTCCGCTCTATTCAAACCCGAAATAATTTGGAAAGGAGAAACAAGAAACATTCACACTCCTGTACGATTCGCATTATATTAATTGGATTCTTCGCACTGAAAGCCTAACAAGTCCCCACACACCGAACTATTTATTTGTACTTGCAACATTCAAATAGTTATGGGCAACACAAGCTCGGCTGTTTCTGTTTCCTATCTGGCTATCATCCCTCCCCAACCTCCGACCGTTTTCGTTAACTTGTCTTATTGCTGCGACAAAATTAAATTCTACATACACATTAATTTGTGTAAGTGGAAACATTTTACATGACATTTAAACTTGCGCTGTGGTGCCCAAGACACACGCGTGCTCTTTGACACTGCATTCGGATGGTGCGCTGGGCTCCATAGCTGCTGCTGGTGGTGATGGTGGTGGTGGTGGTGGTGGTAATGTCGTCTGGTGGTCTGGTGGTTTAGAACAACCACCGAAAGGCACACGCACAACGCTTTGCACTTTGTCTGGTGAGGCGGAATTGGAATATGCGCGTGCAGTTTTCGCTTTGTGCTTATTTTCTCGTTGTAGGTTTTTTGGAGGTCTTACCCCGAACCGTTCCATTCGTAGAGCCAAAGTCGAAACTTTGCTGCTGCCATGTAAGTGGTCTCCGGGGAGCAAAAAGGGCGTGCAGGCAGAGTAGGGGTATCTGGAGGGAGAGCTGCACATCGTGGTATGCGGTCGTGTAGTCAACTTCAACTTCACTTAAAATCCTTTTTGCCGTTACGTTTCGATGCATATGAGGTTTTGTTTAGAGACATTCGTTGCCTTGCCGCCAACCCCCCCCCCCCTCTACCCTCGCACTCGCCCTCGTCCTCACTTGTAGCCGGCGCCAATTGCAAGTCAGTGAGGCAGGCAGCTTATTTATAATTTAAATTTGGCAAAAGTTTGCAGGTTGCATTCAAATTTCCCGCTGTCGAGTGGGTGAACTTTACTTTTATGCAAATGACACTGCAAACACTAAAACACACACACACACACACACACACACACACACTGACTCACACAAAGCTCTGGTCTCGATTTCGGTGTCATTCACAAAGTTTCTACTTTGCTCTGCATATTACGCATACGCACAGTGGTACGGTGTCAGCCTTGCCTCTCTCCTTCCCCCATGCTGCCCCACTCCGCTCTTCTGCCCGTGCAATGTGAGCTATAGTCTAGGTAGCAGCAGTCATTATGGCTTATGATTATGGCTATTAGTGCGAGTTAGCTGAGCTTAGCTCGGCATATAGTAGTTGCTCCGCTGCTCGTTGTTTAAGGAGCGCAGGGGAGGGGGGAATGGCGGGGGTTTATAGTCGGCAATTTGCCCCATCGGCAACGTCTGTGGTCAAGTGGGGTCATAGCCCCCATTTATTTTGCCTGCGGATTACCCAGACAACATCAAGAAATGCATATTAGCCAGATTTTGTGGATTTGCTTGCAGCTTTGCATTGAGAAATAACCTGGTTTTGGTTTAAACGTCGCCAACAGCCACTTATATTTTTGATCCTCAAGGCTGGCTCTTTTTACTAGCGTAGTCTCTTGCACTAGTATTTAATTTAGAGATTATATCTTATGATCCACTTTGCTTTTAAAGCAGTATGCATCATGCAAAGGAAATTGGAGTTATAATTTATAAACCTTTTATCTCTATGACTTTTTAAATACTTTTTATTGGTATTGCATTGCCAGAGAAAGACTTTGTAATTTAATTAATTAGCTTAGGTTTTTGAACAAAAACAATGAAGAAAGGGTTTTTTCAAGTAAACTAAGTTACAACTTTATTACGATTTTTTTATCAACATTAAAAACGTATTCAAAAATAATTGACACGAAGAAATAAAAACTCTGAATTTGTATAACATTACCGCTTACAGATTTGTTTAAATATTTACTATATATCTTTTTTAATTTATTTATTCATTTTATTTGATTTACTATTTATTTTTTTCATTTGTTTTTATAAATATAATGATTAAATTTAATCTTAAAAATTTATAGAAATAGAAATAGGTATTTTATGCTCGCGTTTAAATGAAGAATTTGGTTCTTCATGATGAACTTTAGACACTTGAAACTCTCGATTCAAGAACGTAAACTAGAGATTTTTCTTTTAGTATTGGCATTATCGAAAAAAATTTAATAATATTTAAAAATTCCGTACAATTTTACTTTTGGCACCTGACTGAGTTTAGAGATACTTTACGAAATCTCTATTCTTTTTGGTGACTTTTTTATATGCAGGTTTTAGCCATGTCGCAAATGCGCTTATCACCAGCTCCTGCTGATTGCCTAAACTCGGTCGAGTTCTATAGCCGCAAACCTTAGCAGCAAAATAAATACATTTTTAAGAGCTTTATCGGCCTAACTGAAAGGGTCCATTGCAGTGAGGAGGTGAGGAGGGCGAGCTGAGGGCACAGACACAGGCGACAGTTGGAAAACTCGAACCAATAAAAATTAAAATATTTAAGAAAAGCGTAAAGATGCAAAGCCCTGCAGTAAAGAAAGATACATGGCCCGAAAACCAAAAGTGGCAGGAGCAGCTTGCCTCGACTGTTGCTGCTGCGGTGCTTGGTTGTTTGGCTGCCACTGTAGCAGATTAAAAATTCCACACAACCTGAAAGTGGGCGGTGGTTAGGGTTGAGCGTGCTCAGAGCTCAGGCTGAGGTTGAGGTTGGGTTTGAGAGGTTGGCGCCCAAAAGTATCATTGCAAAGTTTTGTTCGTCGTCCTCTTTTTTTGCTGCATGCGAATGCCGCTGCGGTGGAAATGCCTTCGAGCCAAGGACCTTGCCATGTCTCTGTCTCCCCAACTGTATGTGTGTGTGCGCTAAGTATTTTCTCAGTTAATTATGCAAAGATATACGCTTAAAATTTTGCAATATTACGTGCATATTTCAAATACCCAGCGTAAATTCTCTGTTTTTTCTTCTCACTGCGCAAAGAAAGCTGTAAAAATGCCCCAGGCTCTGCCAAATGCGCTCTTTCCCAAAGCGTGCGTATCTACGAGTATGTTCGAGCAGTGTTACCAGCTCAGATAAAGCTAAAATGCAAAAAAAAAAAAAAACAAAGCTAGAAAATAGCTCTAGCTTTATGAAGTTTTTCTACGCATTTCAATTGAGATAATAATGTTATAGCAGATTTGGAGTGTAATATACCCAAAAACATCTTTAAAATTTGGTTCAAACCGATTTTAAAATCTGCCAAACAGAGTTTTTGACAGCGAATAATGAAAATGTTCTCTTCTGCAAGATATTCCACAGCTGGGAATTATTATTCAATTATATAACAATTTAATTTATTTTTATTTGGCAAATAACAATTTGCCTACAGTATTTACTCTCAAGTATAAAGATCGAACAAAAGAAATAGCAAATTTTACTATATTGCTTTAAATTAATGATATTATTGACAACTAGCAAACAATATATTGACGACAGATCCATAATTAATTCTTATTTGTACATTGATTTTATATTAATCTTAAAAAAAATCGCAAAAATGGCATTATTTTTTAAAAAATCTAGAATTACCGCTTGTTGGAGTTTCACAAGTTTTGTAACAAATGCTCTTCCAGATTTGACGGGAAAAGAGCGGATCTGGCAACACTGCGTGTAAGGTTGCGCCTGGTACGTGCGGGTTAAGTCTTACCTTGTCACAACCTTGGCCCGGGGTCGCTGCTGGGGTCGCCCGGCATGGATGCTACAGCTGCTACGGCTGCTCAGATGCTCGACAGCTGGAGCACGGCTTTTTTAATTGCTCGTTTGCCTTGCAATCATCGTACGCCGTAAATGTTGTCGTTTATTGTTACCGTTAACGTCACTCTACGGCCGTAGAGGCACACACAGTTTCTCACGTTGCGTGCCAACGAAATATGGCCAAGTCTTTCGTTTCTAATTAAAGCGATGCGATTTTAATGGGATTAGCAAACACGCACACACACTGACATTCACACACACACACTCACTCACGCACACACATACTAGAAAAACGAATTATGTCCTCAACAAGAAAAGTTTAAGTGTTTCGAACATGAGAAGCGTTTATCGTTGACACAATCAGTCAATACAGTTTTCACTTACAATTAAGTCTCATTTACTGATTGCATATCTGCATTTTAGAACAAGTACAAGTATACAGATCAAGTTTATTTCAAATTTTTAATGCAACGCCCACAATGAACATAAATAAAATACATTCACCAATTTAAGAGACACAAATCTAGATACATAAATTCTGTTCAGAAGTTGGTAGGTCTATATCATACGCAGATGAAGTTTATTTCCTATTTTGGATGCCTTCTCCTTTTACGCCCTAATCGATAAAAACCAAATAACAAACGTAACAAGCGTTACAGGCGTGCAAGGGCCCACAAAATGATTAGGACTCTCTTCCGCCTAGTCGAACCACTTGACTGCACACACTACGCTGTGATTAGCAGCACTGCATCAGCAGCATTTTTAGTGCTTGCTGTCTTGATCAGTTCCCGCCAAAAAGCGCTCTCTATGCTCTATCCCACCCAGTACAGTATTTCTGTTGCTCTGTAGGCGAGCCGGCTACCCGCTGCATTACTTGTAATGCAGGAGGTATGCTTGGAGAGCCAGCAAGCGCGAGCGGAAGAGAGGAGCGCGGCTAAGCGCTGCCTAGGAGGCGAGCCGGCTACCCGCTGCATTACTTGTAATGCAGGAGGTATGCTTGGAGAGCCAGCAAGCGCGAGCGGAAGAGAGGAGCGCGGCTAAGCGCTGCCTAGGAGGCGAGCCGGCTACCCGCTGCATTACTTGTAATGCAGGAGGTATGCTTGGAGAGCCAGCAAGCAGAGCGGCTAAGCGCTGCCTAGCACCTTATGCATAGAGAGCGGTCGATCCCACCACAGCTGCTGATTGGTGGGTGGGTTTTCTTGGCTCTTTCTTGTTCTCTGTCTCGGGAACTGATAAGAGACAGCGACTGCGCAGCCCGCAAGCACTATAAATACAGCTGCTGCAGTGCAGCTGATCACAGTGTAGTGTCAGTTGTCAAGTGGTTAGTACGTGTCAAGCGCGCTTAAGTGGAGTGCCGAGTGTACTTATTATAACGCTACGCTAACAGTACGCTTTCACTCTCGCGCTCTCGCTCTCTCTCTCTCTCTCTCTCTCTCTCTCCCTGTCTCCCTCACTCCCTCTCTCTCTCTTTTTTTTTCTCCCTCCCGCACTCCCTCTCTCTCTCACTCTCTCACTCGCTCGCTCTCTCTCTCTCTCTCTTTTCCTCTCTCCAGCACTCCATCTCTCTCTCTCTCTCCTCTCTCTCTCTCTTTTTCTCTCTCACGCACTCCCTCTCTGTCTCTCTCTCTCTCTTACTCTCTCTCTCTCTCTCTCTCTCTATTTCTCTCTCTCCCTCACGCACTTTCCATTGCTTCTGCACTTCGTATGATATTTTGTGAATATTGTTCAATAATAGTATTTTAAATATTGGGCGAGGGATATTTTACAGGAGAGGGCATCCGACTCATCTGTATCGTGCTTATTTTTGATTGTTAATCAATTGCATTGAATATGGCTAACGTGTTAGTGATCTAGTTCACTTTTATAAATAAACTTTAATCATGCATGAAACATAAAAATAAAATATATTCAATGTACGAAAAATGATGTTGATGTTGGATTTATCAAATTGGGGAGTGGGGTTATCTTATCTGTGTTGTCACAAAAGCATTAAAATATTATAAATGTGGCATAAACAAGAACTCAGCCACAATATGTAACCCCGAAATAAAAGAGCACATCCCATTCTAATCCCGTTCTTTTAATGGGCACGTGAAAATAAATTGACGGCAATTGCGTTTGGGAATTTTACGTGGAAGCGCGAGGGCCAAAACTACCGTTACACGAAAGGGGTGTGTGTGAGGGTCTCCTTGTATGTGTGTGTGTGTGTATACAATTTTTTAAGAAGCTGTGTGTGCATGCGTCCATGTATCTGTGTGTGCGTGGATGTGTGTGTGTGTACGTGGGTGTTGACTGACTGAGCAGCGGTGCTTGTGATTTATGCGAACTCTCTCCCAGCCCCTCGACGCTCCCCCTCTGTGCGCTTGGCTTGCTTCTGGTAACTCGACGAAACATATGCATAGATAAATTATAAGCGGTAAGCGCCCACAAGCTTCCAAAATGTTGACAACACCAACAACGACAACGACAACGACAACAACAATAAGTTCAGTTGGTTGGGCAAATATTGTGCTGCGACGGAACTAAATTGGGCATGTCAAAGGTGAGCATCGCATGCTCACGTAATGCAGGATACCTTGCTTAGCATTTCGGTGCTTCCCCCTTAAAATAGATTTCCAGTTAACAGCAGATGCTAAATAAACTTTTATTGGACTACGCCTTGCTTCAACTACATCGACCATTACTCCTTCCTCGGCCCTCGTTTCAACTGTTAACATTAAACTTTTATTTTGCAATAGCTTAGATTTATTTTTAAATGCATCGCTCATTAAAGTGAGTTTACAGTTGCAGTTTATTATGTTAAAATATATGTTGTTAAACCGAAAAACCCGATATTCTGCTAAAACAATATAAATAGATTGCATTTAGCACTAAGCTTAAATTAGATAGCCTACAATTTTAATTTATATTTCTGTACCCTATACGTATAAAAATGGATAACAAATTATATAATATTAAAACGTAAGCAACAGAGCAACAGGTAGAAGAATGCATTTTAGACCCTATACAGTTTACCCATATAGTCTTGATTAGGATGTACACACAGGTCAAAATAATTTCAAATGTTGGATGCCGCATTCCCTTTACAACGTTATCGAATAATAAGTGTAATATTGTACATTCAGAATATTTACATTAAAATATTTACTTTTATGTATACTAGAAAGCGCATTGAAATTGGTTAAAAAGCACTGAAGATATTAAAGAAACAATAGAGCACCGCGGCCATTAAGGCCTGGAACGGAGAAAAGAGCAAGAAAAAGCATAGTAAAATTACAGATTATTATGAAAATACTTTTGGAAACTTTCCATTTATTATTGAGCATTAGTTTTCATAACTGAGACTTGCAATTAATTTCTTTATGCATATCTTGAATATTTATGGCTCGATTAAAGTATATTTTAGAATATATTATACATACAATTTCTTGTAACATAATGCTCTCAAGATAAATAATATAAGTCACATTTTAACAATTATCGGTGGAAAAACGAAAGATGTTATATATTAGTATTGAACTTGATCTGCAAATATACAAAAGCTTTTAAGCCTTATTTCTTATAGGAATATCTGTACTTTATGGGATCTCCCACACCATCTTTTAAATGTTAATCGCAGCATTTAAACACTTAAACTCTTTTAAAAATATGTAAAAATAAATGTTAGTTAAATAATCGGGAGTTTAGAAAATCTCAGCGGAGCAGAATTTCGATGTACTCGAAGTGACACATATCTCTGCATGACAAAAACATCCGCAGCAGGGGGAGCATTGGGATATCGATGGCGAACACATGTTTGGCACACAAACGAACTGCCAAAGCAAAAATATGCATACAAATTCATCTATGCGTAGTGATGGCCAAAACCAAATTCAAACCGAAAGCAAATCGAGTCAAACCGAACCGAGGCGAATCGAGAGGAATTGAGTTGAGTTAAGTTGAGTCCAGTTGTGAGTCCAAAACTCAAATCTGACAACTGTGTGCATGTTTGTGCATGTTTGTTTGTGTGTGTGTACGTGTTATCGAATATTGTATATATGGGTCTCTGGTCACTGATTCCCTAACCTTCGGACTGTGAAATCTGGACGCTGTTTGTTCGTCTGTTTGTCCGTTCGTGGCGTCCCAATCAATTGTCCAAATGTCCAAACTTCATTTGTTATGCGCATCACAAAAATTGAAGCAAATCATTTTGCCAATCGCATTTTGATTTCGAATGTCAGTGACAGTGCTGTTATTGGTAGGGTGGTCAGAGAGAGCACGCTGAAGATACCACCAGGGGCCCACCCACAATTTATGTTAATTCTTTGTGTGTTTGCCGCCAGCGTCGCCCGAAATTATGCAATGCCTTTATTAATTTATGGCCAAGCCAAATGGGAACTCGTGCTAGAGATGGCACACATATTTATATCATCGGCATAAGTGCGTGAAAACATGTGGAATTCGAACTACCAGAAAGAGGTAACTAATGTGAAATGTTCTCAATGCGATCTTCAATATTTTTAACAAATTACACCGTTTCGCAAGATCTTTCTTTGTATTCATGTTAACTTATTTTATTTTATTTTTGTGAAAATATAAAATTTTTATTATTTTTTTCATGGTATGCTGTTACTGTAGTGTAGTAATTTATACCATAGTAATGTGTAATAATTTTAATTTATATATACAAATGTATATAATTATTCCTAATGAATAATGCTGGATACGAAAATTATATGATAAGCAATAATATGCCTTAATTTTATTTGCTTTATTTATTTGTATACCGTTGAAAGTCTCCAATTTAATCTTTGTCTTCATTTGCCAACTTAACTTGCTATCTACATTGATTTAAATATACAGTACATAGATTAATATACATTGGTACTTATTTCATTGAAATAGTAACAGTCAGCTAAAAGGACTTAAAATAAACCAATATTTTTAGGAGGGAAAAAAATTAACCATATACTAGGCAATGAACATATCTATATATTACCCAGTTTTTTTTATGTACTTGTACTAACCAAAATATATAAATTATTTTAATAAAGACAACCACACCTTACGCTATACATCCTAAATTATTTGTTAAAAATAAGATTACTTTTTTTGAATTGTGCACATTTTAAGACTCAAGAATAATTTTAATTCAATAAAAATAATTTATTTTATTTATTTAATGTCAATAACCAAACTGCCGAAAGAGAATTTATAATGCAAATCAAGATTAAATATAAAATTATATGTAATAATTTTATTTTTATTTATTTAAAGTCGACTAAGGCCAGTCGATTAAGAAAAATTAAATTACAAATTAAAATAATAAAATTAGAATTAAAATTTAATTTAAAAATATCAGATAAGAAAAGAAAAAGAAATAATAAAATTAAATTAAATTTTTAACAAATAAATGGATAATCTGGAGATAAGAAGTCAAAGGTTAAAAATGTAATTAAACGTGAGGAATAATTTGTCTAGCATTAATAAATATGGTTCAAAGAAAATTTTACATTGATCAAATATTTTACAAGTTTATTGACGTATATGATAAAAGAAAAAATTTTATTGCATTTTTGTATTATATTTTATATAATTATTTCACTTTAAACAAATTTCCGAAAAGAAAGATTAGCCAAATTTACATAAATACCCACAACATTGCATTAGTAAATAATATAACAATACAGAAGATAATCGTTAAAGTTGTGTCCCACTCCAAATAATACGAAATTAAAATAAATAATTAAAATCTGTATTCAATGCAGTACTAGCCGATACTGCTGATAAATAATACTATAATAACAAATCACGCTCTCAGCTATAGTGGAGTTTGATCTCTTTATATGCACACACATCCGCCTATAGCTTTCTATACGGCTGTATCTACTAACTGGGCCCACTCTCTCTGCTATTTATGCAGTGTTTAACTTGGCCCAGGGCTTTTTGCTGTGTGTATGTGTGAGGGGGAAGTTAGTGGAAGAGGGGGAGGGGGGCCTGGCATTTTCATTTTCACGCGCCGGTCGCGTAACTCATTTTCGCCTTAGACGAATGGGAAAAAGTGCAAGCAAACAAAATACTATGTACAACAAAGCAAAATAAATAAAAATAAAAATGAAAACGAAAACGAAAATAAATAAAATGGAAATAAAGTTTCTTTTGCTGCCACTTGGCACATTCTTAATTTCTTGCGTATTTTGTCAAGACAAATTGAATTTTTATGAGCGCCTCCTGCGTCGTTCTCGGTCTCGTTGCCTGCTTTTTAGTTGCAAAGACGACGTGGCAACAGCAGCAGCAGTAGCAGCAGCAGCAGCAGCAGCGGCAGCATCAGCAACAACCAGCGAAAACTTTAAACTTTTCTCATCTTGTGAAATTCATTTTATCACAAGTAATTACTTTGTAAATATATGGGGAGGCTGGCGGTGCAGCAGACGGCGCGACGTGAACTGCACACGCAGCGTCCTTTTGGCCATTTGAAGAGGGCAATAAAAAACTGAAAGACCTGCAGCATGCACCCTGCCACATGCCACATGCCGCATGCCCCATGCAACATGCAACAAGAAATTAAAGCCCAAGGCAATGCTTAACTTAATACTACTTCGCCACAATAAATTATATCACAAAAAAATTTAGAATAATCACATAGAAGACGTTAAATTGAAGTCCTTGTTTAGATTCCATTTAATGCATTATAAAAACTAAATTATTGTTGTAGTTTCTTGAGTTATATTTCACTTGTTTCAATTCAAGTTCAATTGCAAACGATAGTTTTTATTATCGAACATTTTTACATGAGATTTGTGATAGTGAGCAGTTGCGGGGTCTTATCGATATATGTACATATATATATGTACACTTAAATATAGTATATTAGAATATAATCCAAAATTAATTCGACAAATAGATGTAATAACTAACCAATTTTAACAAATTCAATAAAAGATAATAATACAGTGAGTCTGAAAAGTATTCGTTGCAAAGTATATACGGGTGCTACGCACATTTTTTATGTGCACTAACTAATTAAACACTTTTTTTTTTTAAGTACATGCTAAAAAATTTTTTGGTATATTTGAAACTAAGGAAGATATGTCAAAAAATTTGGACAGGGCAGATCAGTCGGACGAGGCAGATCAGTCGGACGGGCCCGACTGTAGAATACCCTGTGCCTTTTATTTTATATACAATTTTATAAAACTGTCACACTAAGCGTATCAGCAGTACTTCTTCTTCTTCCATTTTACGTGCGCCAGCTGCGCTGCACTGCTGCTGCTACTGCGCTGCTGGGCTACGCTGCCAATTGCGTAGCTTATATATAGTTTGTTTATTAACCGATTTCAATGCGCTTTTCAGAATAGTTAATTGTAATAGAATGTTTAAAATTACGCTTGTTTTTGAACTTTAAAGTTCAACTATTGTGAAGCTTATATCTCCTGTGTTTCTTAACCGATTTTAATGCGTGTTACAGGATAGTTAAATATAATATAAGAGAACTTATGTTCCGAATAACAACATTCTATGATTAATATTACGCTTGTTATTCAACTTTGTATGTTAAAAAACACGAGGTTGTGTGAGTTTTATTGATTTTGGGGCGTAAAGGGGGCGTGGCATCAACGATTTGAAATAAACTTGATCTGCGTAAGATAACTACCTATCTATAGCAACCAAAACGCAATCTCTAGCTTTTGTAGTTGCTGAGATCGACGCGTTCATCCAAACAGACAGACAGACAGACAGACAGACGGACAGACAGACGGACATCGCTAAATCGACTCAGCTCGTCTCCCTGATCAAGAATATATATAGTTTGTGGGGTCTGCCACGCCTCCTTCTGCCTGTTACATACATTCTGACAAAGTTATTAACCCTGTTTTTCCCATTTTTATACCCTGTACCCATTGAAAAATGGGAAATACAGGGTTATTAACTTTGTCAGAATGTATGTAACAGGCAGAAGGAGGCGTGGTAGACCCCACAAAGTATATATATTCTTGATCAGGAGGACGAGCCGAGTTGATTTAGCCCTGTCTGTCTGTCTGTCCGTCTGTCCGTCTGTCCGTCTGTCCGTCTGTATAAACGCGTCGATCTCAGCAACTAAAAGAGCTAGAGCAGCCGTTTTGGTCATTTTAGAAAGGTGTATACCATACGCAGAACAAGTTTATTCCACATTTTGGATACCACGCCCCTATCGCGAACAATGGCCATAAATGTAATACATTGATTAATTTAAACGCGTATATCTCAGCAACTATAAGAGCTAGAGCAGCCGTTTTGGTCAATTTTGAAAGGTGTGTACCATACGCAGAACAAGTTTATTCCAAATTTTGGATGCCACGCCTCCACCGCGAGCAATGGCCATAAATATAATACATTGACCAATTTATGACATATAAATCTATCTCAATAAATTCTTTCTTCTACGAACTGTGGAGATGATTAATATCTACCAATTTTGCAAATTTCTATTATATCGGTCCACTATTAAAAGAATTATGATTAATAAAAGATTTTTTTTTTGTAAATTGAATTTTGATGTATATGTAAGTAGCTATGCTGCATATAATAATATCCCGATATACCATTGCTCTCCTACTAGTGGTGTTCCCTGGGTATCGATTATATTTATTAATCGTTAGCGGATTCGAGCGGCGAAATAATATAAATAAAATATTTTTATTCAACATAGAAAGTTGGTATTCGGAATATAATTTGAAATAGATTCAAAATATATTTTAAATAGAATACTGTATTAGCAAGGCTGATCTTTGGTACAGGGTATAAGACAGTCGGGCTTGCCCGACTGTCATGTCTTGCGGGCGATAGCCCGCGAGATTTTTCAAATGGGCACAGGGTATAAAAATATGTAGACTTTCTTAGCGAAAATAAGACAAGGGGAAAACTAAAATATAACGGTATCTGTCAAGTGCATTATTTCACTCTCTTGGAAAGAGGGATTGTCGATTTACAATAAACAGCAATTTTTACGACTTTCCGTGCAATAGAAAAAGAGATAAGAAATGAAAAAACGAAGCGTATCAGGGGGCTCTAATCTGATAAAGCGCAGGGTGCATACATATGTACATACGTATTCGATTTATTTATTGGATGAGTCAAAATGTAAAAAGCGGTTCTTTCCAATAATAGTTAGCTGTTGCTTGTCAACGCAGTCTAAACACAATTCTTAAGCAATACAATAATTCTGAATGGTGGGTTTCATGGATCATTATAAAATTTTGGGAGTCAACCAAAACGCATCCAATGATGTCCTGAAGCAGTCCTACTACGAACTGATGCTCAAATACCATCCAGACAAGAACCCAAACAACTCTACTAGCAGAGGAGATGTCTAAAGCGGTCACCGAGGCTTATAGAATTCTATCCGATCAGGTGGAACGAGATAAATATGATCGAATATACAACGAATGGATCCAAAAGCACCGATTTCAAATCGCCTGCTTTGCTGGTGGCTCACTCGTATTATGCTTTATGGCCTATAAGCTATTTCAGTATATGCGCAAGGACACTATGGAGAGCGTGTCATCGATCGCATTTGACCATTTGGCACCCTCATCGGTTATAGCAGAACAGCCAATGAAATATCCGCTTAACCCGATCATTTTAATGCCGACTGTTAACACAATATTCAAAAATTACAAGACACCTGTACAATCGGTTGGTAAATCAACTCCATCGCCATCTCCGTCGACTGTTAACACAATATTCGAAAACTACAAGACACCTGTACAATCGGTTGGTAAATCAACTCCATCGCCATCTCCGTCGACTGTTAACACAATATTCGAAAACTACAAGACACCTGTACAATCGGTTGGTAAATCAACTGCATCGCCGTCTCCTTCGAGTTCAACATGGGCTAACGCTTTCAGATCAATACAGCAGTCCTTTTCCAAAGTTTTCAGAGTGACATCAGAATCAGCAGGCTCAGCTACGGAATGGACAACAGGAAGGGCATGGCCATGGATCGCTGAGTCAACAAGAACGGTCATGAACTGGACCGCTACATTGTTGGGTTCTGCTTGGCAATGGATCACAAAAAAAGTATCGCAGGACATCACTTATTCTTCAGACAAATCCAGAATAAGCTCCTTGGCTTCTTCGTCACTTAGCGGTTTGTCCAAAGCATGGAAATGGACTGGAGGATCATTAGGTTCGGCATGGCAATGGGCCACAAATGCAATCTCTTCAGTTAGCTCCCTGACTATTTTATTGTTTGGGGGCTTGTCTAAGGGTTGGAAATCGTCGTCTTCGGGAATCACAGCTGCCGCCGGATCAATTAGCTCTGTTTGGAAATGGACTGGAGAATCATTAGGTTCAGCTTGGCAATGGACCACAAAAAAAGGAACCCCAGACATCACTCATTCTTCAGCCAAATCCGCAGTTAGCTCCATGGCATCTTCATCCCTTAGTGGTTTGTCCAAAGCTGGGAAAAAGAACCCATTTCAAATAGTCTGCTTTGCTGGTGGCTCATTCGTTTTATACTTTATGGCCTATAAGCTTATTCAGTATATGCACAACGACACTGTGGAGAGCGTGTCATCGATCCATTTGGCACCCTCATCGGCAACATGGACTAACACTTTGAGATCAATACAGCAGTCCTTTTCCAAAGTTTTCAGAGTGACATCAGAATCAGCAGGCTCAGCTACGGAATGGACAACAGGAAGGGCATGGCCATGGATCGCTGAGTCAACAAGCAAGGTTTCGAAATGGACCGTTACATTATTGGGGTCAGCTTGGCAATGGGCCACAAAAAAAGTAACCTGAGACATCACTGATTCTTCAGCCAAATCCGCAGTAAGCTCAGAGATTTCTTCATCCCTCAGTGGTTTGTCCGCAGCTTGGAAATGGACTGGAGCATCAGTAGTAGGTTCGGCTAGGCAATAGACCACATAAAAAAAATATCGCCGGACATCACTTATTCTTCAGTCAAATCAGCAGCTTGGACCGTCCTGTCTGTAATGTGGAAATGAATAAAATAATTTCATCATCAACAAAAAGAAACAAAAATAAAATTAACATTTTGATTAAAAAACATTACCATAGATTTCAGCAAAATAAATAATTACATATATCGGTATATCATGATATCGGTGTCGATAACATGTTATCTCATTGATAGAAATTAACGTACGGAAGTAATACGCTGTTTATACTGATTTTCACAAATTGCCACGTTTGCTACAAGCCCTCTGTGGGTAGAAGAGCCGCATGTTCCAAGATGCGACCATTACGCGGAAAGTGTGGCTGTGTCTTATATAGGATTTCGATGCAATTTAGTTTTTTCGATACAAAATAATGCCGTTTCAATAGCAAACAGCTGTTTATTACAGTTCATAAATTTAAAAACGCTGGCAAATAAAAACTGACTGAAATGAAAATAAGCCAAATGAATGATAAGAGCAAAAATGTATTTGTATGCCCTATACCCAGTAAAATAGTTTAAAAAATATATTTTATTTTTCAATTTGTAACTATCCTGAAAAGCGCATTCAAATCGATCGAGTATAAAGTTTACTTTATACTTGTAACACGAAGCGGTAGAGTTTGCAAATGTTTATTTATAATTTTTAGCAGACAAATTTTAGAACTGATTAAAAATTAAATACACAAATCTAAAACGTAAATGTGCACTAAATAAATAGACCCTTTTACTTTTTTAAAAAACTAAAACTTAATTTATTAATGAATGCTATAATTTTAATATTCTTAAGCTTTCTGTGTTTGCATTCATTTACATAGTAGAGTTGTATCGTTCAGTTCAGACACAGTTCAATTGAACGGTTCCTCAAACTGAACTAAAGAACTGTGTCCCTGATTGCAGTTCAGTGAACGGTTCAGCGGGACACAGTTCACAGAGACACAGTTCAGTGGGACACAGTTCAGTGAGACACAGTTCAGTGAACACTTCAGTGGGACACAGTTCAGTGAACACTTCAGTGGGACACAGTTCAGTGGGACACAGTTCAGTGAGACACAGTTCAGTGGGACACAGTTCAGTGAGACACAGTTCAGCTGGACATACATAGTTTACTTTATACTTGTAACACGAAGCGGTAGAGTGTGCTGGGTGCTCGGTTGCGTTTGCAAATGTTTATTTATAATTTTTAGCAGACAAATTTTAGAACTGATTAAAAATTAAATACACAAATCTAAAACGTAAATGTGTTTAGAACTAATTTGCTATTATTTTGGATATATTTTATAAGTATGTTATTACCGCTTATAAACAATAAAGTTTTTGATAAGCTATAATATAATAACAAATAGTGAATATTAATTTTTATCATATATATTATTTGATCATATTATTTATTAAATTAAATTATAATAATTATAATATTTGTAATATTATTAAGCAATACAACGCAACGCAAATAAATAAAGGGCGCTAGTAAACAACAGCGCCCTCTACAGATTGGTGTAAGAACTACGCAAGTGAACTGTGTCCCACTGAACACTTCACTGAACGAACTGTTCGTTCACCACAAAATGAACTAAAGAACTAAATCCCTAAATTGAACTACGATGAACAACTCTGTAATACATAGCATTCTTAATAGTGATGCAAGTCAAATTAAACCATCGATGTTTCGATACAACGAACTCCTAAATCATCAGAAAACATCGATACATCGACCTAAAACCATCGTCAATGTTCGATGCATTGATGGTTTTTCACATCGCTAATTCTTATTTATCAATTGCTGAAGGGAGATTTCGTGTAAGTTTTCATTTACAATTTGAAGTTATTGTTATTTCTATGTAGAAAGCAATTTGTACAGTAATATTATTTATGTAACCCAAACATTAGACAAAAACGGTGTATAAATATTGATTTCTTTGGGAATTTTCGTATGCTTGCAGAAATCCAAGATGGCTGATGAAAATGCCGACAAAAAAGCGCAAATTGAGTTGGATATAAAAAAGTTGGATAAAGATATCAATGCGCGCCTGCAACACGTTGAAGTCCATTTGAACGAGCTTATGAAAGCAAGGAAAGTAATCGCAGAAATGAAGATGAAGCTTTCGAATGGAATTTCGCTGGCATCCGATAATACGGGCGTCCTTAGCGATAATATGCCGGATCGGGAGGTGCAACAGCATTTGTACTTAATTCTCCAGGAACAGGTCGCTTCCCTCGCAACCATTCAGAGTGTCGCGGCAGAAGATTTCCAGCGCAAGATCTCTGCGAAGAACAATGAGTACCAGGACTTACTCCAAAAAATGCAGCTGCAGGAGAACGCACATTTGGACGAATTGAAGCAGCAGAAACTTCATTTCACCCAACAACTGGACGAGAAGCATAGTTTGTGCCTGCAAATGGAGCAACAATTGGAGGAACAACGGGACAATCACGATATGAACAGTTCCTGCTCCATCTGCATGGAGCCCTGGCAGGCCTCAGGGCCGCATCACGTGGTCTCATTGCTATGCGGCCATCTCTTTGGCGACAATTGCATTCGTGGCTGCCTCAGGCGTTTGCCGGAATGCCCCATTTGCCGTAGAGCTAATAACCCTTCTAATATCCGATATCTGTATGGTTTTCAGTAGGGCAATGAGGAACAGCTATGAGGATGCAATACTTTCATTGTAAATTGCATAAATAAATAAAAATAATTAAAATTAATGCAGATTAAAAATAAACAAAGGAAAAGTATGTAAATAAATAAATAAAAACACGCCAAAAGAACCTACACTGACCTACACAATTCATAACAACTAAAAGAAAATATTAAATTGCAAACATAGTTTGTAACTGAATCAAAATTTCAAATAGTCGGGTAATAATATTCATAGGCAATAGTTAATTCATAAGTAATTATTTAGCAAACATTGAAACACAACGGGCAACATGGTCCAACAATCTGGCAACACTCCATCGTGTGGTGGGGCTGCCAGCCTTTTGTTATACATACCAATATATACATACATGTTCGTGTATGTGTTCTGGCTGGCATACATATTTAAATACACTATTTAAATTGCTCATCAGAAAAACAACCCCATAACTTCTTAATTATTGACCGATTTTGATCAAATATACAGAATTTGTAGATATTTATGATCTCTAACAAGATACCACACAGACAGAAAATATGTTGAATTTGTATCTATTAAATATATCAATATATATATTTAAATTTGTAGATATTTATGGTTATTGTAGGCGGCAGGGGCGTGGCATCCAACATTTCAATGAATGAGTGCTCTAACTTTTATAGTTTTCGAAATCCGTACAGATGGACGAACAGATATGACACGCCTACTTCTGTCACGCACATTATCCGAAAGTTGTCATTCCAATTATTACCTATTTTTTAACGTGTACAGAGTCTAAAAAAAAAACAAAACAAAACTGTTTTTGAAATGCGTTTTATTTTATTGACAATAGTTGTTTTTTCACAAATTAAAATTGTCTTGTTTCTTGCTGTTCAAAATAAAGTTATCTAACTTTAATATTTCTCAATATTTTCGTTTGTAATAAATTATCAAAATTAATTTTCTTTTCTTCACTTTTCACCAAAAAATAATTTTGTTCCTTAATCAAATATGTTTTTGATTTCCTTAAAAATGATGTTGCTTTCTTCGTTTTTTAAAAAAAAAACAAATAAAAAAAATATATCTGAGTAAACTAAACAAAAAGTTAATGGTAATTAAGCTTGAGTTTAAAGAAAAAAGATCATATAGAGTAAACAAAACGTAGTTAAAAGCAATATAGGTAGGTTTCAAGAGAGATTATATGTGTGTGTTCGGACACCTCTAGGTGTCAGACTGCCATAGCTTTATGGTCTTATCCTTATCCGAGGCACCGGACGCGATAATATTCTCTGTGGGATGGCAGGCGATGCAGAGCACGGTGTCAGTGTGTCCTTGAAGCTTCTGCACGACTTCCTTGCTCTGCACATTCCAGATGTAGACCATGTTGTCCTCGCTGCCGCTCACAATCCACTTTCCTCCCGTTACGGAGAAATCGGCAAAGATACAATACTTGCAGTTCTCGTGGCCCGTATAGGTCTTGACGCTATTGCCGTTGAAGTAGTCCCAGAGCATAAGGGTGCTATCCAGGGTGCCGACCAAAATGAATTTGCAATTTGGTGAGAAATGAACGAAGCTAACGGGCTGATAATCGTAATCGATTAGGGTCTTCAGGCAGTGCCCACTGACCGTGTCCCAGATGCGCCAGCTACCATCATAGCTGGAGCTGATGATCACGGAACCGTCATAGTTGAAATCAACCGCCGAAACGGGTTCCAAGTGGGCAGATAGGTTCCTAAGGCACTTGCCCGTGGGCACAGTCCAGATGCGTACGCTCCCCTCGAAGCCCCCGGAGACAATTAGATTGGACAGCGGATTGAAGTTGCAGCAAAAGACCGGCGCCCTGTGCCCCTCCAACGAATGCAGCAGCTTCCCGGTGCTACGCTCCCACACCATGAGGGTCTTGTCGTCGCTTGCGCTCACCAGCAGACGCGAACTCGCCGACCAGGCCACATCGTTAATTCCCAGCTTATGCCCCGATATCGTCCTCTCGGGCCTGCCGTCGTAGGCGCCCCAGATTTTTATCAGCTTGTCGGCGGATGCGCTGGCGAGCCATCTTCCGTCAGGACTAAATTTCACTGCGGATACGACCTTGGTGTGTCCGGCGAGCGTGACCTTGAGCTTGTAGTTGGGCTTGACGGAAATTGAAATCTTGGAGGTGGCGTCGGAGGAGGCCGAAGTGCTGTTGCTGCCCTTGGAAGAGTTAGGATGTTCTATGGGCTTCATGGCTAACAGGTGTGGATACCGTTACAATTGTTATTATTGTCGCTGCTGCGTCGCAATTGCAAATGGCGTTACTTATTGTTGTTATTGGCTGCGTTCACAGAGGATGCGCGCCATTAAGCGATAAATCGATAATGATTAGTGCAAGCAACTGTAGCATAACTGTAAAATCGTGTGGATCGATATATCGATAACAGATCAAAACAGCGTATTCCAATTTTTAATGTAAACAAAAATTAATTATTTCAAGACTTTCTATAAGACAACAATTTTGGTATTTTTAATATTCTATATTTATTTATTGATATATTTAACTATTCCTTGTATTTATTATTTTATTTTATTTATTATGGTTAGAGTAGTTAAACACTTTGTTGAAATTCAATTTACTCAATTATACAAATTAAGTTATTACGCTGTTTATTCAAATTTAAAATTCATCTGCATAGTGATAATAGGTTTTGTTATCGAACGCAAGTGTAACTCAAAATGGTAAATATCGATAATTTACATGAGATGTAGCGACCTCCTACTTTTATCGACAATAATAATTTTTTAACCGGGTATGCCGCGTTGGTGAATAACATACAGCTCGTCTGTTAAATGACAGACCAATTTTCATAACAATGTTAACGAAACGATCATAATTAATTTTGAATATGTAGTTTCAAAGTAAATGCTCATCTTGCATAATTATTATTATATAATAGAAAATATTTAAGAATATAAGAGAGAGCAACATTACGTCTTTAATTGGTTTCGATAAAAGTGGGCGGTCACTACGCCTCCGTTTTGCTATGATGAGATTTGCGGTATTTCACCATAAATAATTAAAATTAATTTGACTAATAATAATAATAATAATAAGAGTAAATAATCATAATCCTTAATCATAATCTAACAGACTTGAATGTTTATTCAATTTTGATTTTAAAATGCATCATTTAAATTTGTTAATTTTTATTTATTGTCATATTGTCACATGAAATCTATGGTATAAGTTACTACATGACAACACGTGTTGCAAAGGGGCGTTATGTTGCCGAGACTTGTTGCTGTCCGGTTTGACACTTTCCAGAGCGGGTGCAACATTGCTTGCAACATCAACTGCACTTTACATATCACATAAAAAATAAAGAGCAATAAAATTAAAAATTAATAAAATTAAAATGCTCTTCGGATTCTCCTCATTGTTGACAAGAGACGCTAGCAGCTGGTGTAAAAGTTCCTGCAACTAACGCAACATTATTAGCAACATCATTTGCTATCCAAATGTACCCAATATAGAGATGTTGCCGAGACTTGTTGCATACCGGTATGCCAGTTGCCGCAGCTGACGCAACATTGTTTGCAACATCATCTGCACTATCGATAAACTTTACAAATAAAGCAATAAAAGTAAAATGCAAAAAATTACAGAATCCATTTCACCCGCCCTCCTTTAGTTTCTACTCATTGTTGACAAGGGGAATTGTTGCCAAGGAACATTATGTTGCCGAGATTTGTTGCAGCCCGGTATGCCATTTGCCGCAACATTGTTTGCAACATCATCTGCACTATCGATAAACTTTACAAATAAAGCAATAAAAGCAAAATGCAAAATATGACAGAATCCATTTCACCCGCCCTCCTTTAGTTTCTACTCATTGTTGACAAGGGGAATTGTTGCCAAGGAGCATTATGTTGCCGAGATTTGTTGCAGCCTGGTATGCCAGTTCCCGATAAACACAAAATAAATCAAAGCAAATTAAAATTAAAATACACAGGAATAGTAGGCATTGAAAGACAATTGTCAAGTTTACACGATCTTTATTGTTGTTGGTTGCTCACGGGGCGCGCAACTTGCCATTGGGCTTGTCAAGCCACGACAATAATTTGCGCAGCGTGCCTGTACAACAGCTTGAGCCGCATCGAATGTAAACGCAGAAAGGGGGCGTGGCGCACCGTTTAGTCGAAGAGGCCGAAGCCCATGTCGTCGTCTTCCTCCTCCTCCTCCGACTCGACCTTCTTGGCCTCCTCCTTGGCAGCGGCGCCAGCGGCGGCACCGGCGGCGGGGGCCGAGGCGGCGGCGGCGGCAGCGAACTTGCTGGGGTCCTTGATGTACTCCTTGATGGTGGTGGCCTCCTTGAACTCCACCTCGGTGGTGGCGGCGATGGCCAGCAGGTTCTTGAAACCGTTGGCGATGCTGTGCGGCGCCGAGGCGATGGTGGGATAGCCCACGGACAGACAGACGGCGGCCAGGTTGGCCACGCCCTGCTGGAACTTGGCGCGCAGATCCTCGGGACGGATGTCGAGGATCTCGGGCGAGAAGATGGAGCCGGAGTCGTACACCTGGCTGACCAGCAGGCCGTACGAGAAGGGCGAGATGTTGAGCATGTTCAGCAAGGTCGCCTCGGAGGCGCCGACCTTGTCGCCGGGCTTCAGGATGGGCACGTCGTTGATGATCTCGATGGTTCCCTTGGAGATCTTGGTGGGGATGGACAGCGCCTGGAAGAAACTGGTCTTCTCGGGTCCCAATCCGGTGTTCTGGGCCGGGATGACCACCGGCAGGGGGGCGATGGCGCCGGGGCGGGCGGGGGCGCGCACCTTCGACTCCAGCAGCTTGTCGCGCACCTCAGCGAGGTCGCCCTTGGTGAACACGAAGCCCACGTTGCCCTTGATGTGCGGCAGCAGCTTCTCCAGCTGCGGGTTGTTCTCCAGATGCCCCCGGATCGCCTTCCGCATCATCGTGTTCTTTCCCATCAGCACCACCGCCAAACCACGCAGGCTCGTCCTGATGTTCTGCATCTGCTTGGAGCCCACGTTGTCGGCGCCCACGATGAAGCACTTGGGGAACTCATCGAACAGTTCCTAGGGGGGAGGGGAGAGGGGGATTACTGCATCACTTGCAACGCTTCAATGACGCCATCTGCCACTTACCACCACTTTAATGAAGTATTGCGCCTTCCACGCTGCCTTGTTCTCCCTAACCATTTTGGGGCTGTTTAGGGACTCGTGTAGAATTTAAGAACTGCAAAGAAAACGCAAAATTTTATTACCAGCGCCTGCACCGCCCCCTCAACTTCCCGAATCCATCAATCCTAGGGGAAATCCACACGGGATGGCCCCTATTTTAACGGATTATTTTAGGCTTACCAAAACACAAACTGTACGCGTTGGTGACTTTGACCAAATGGCCGAGTCTATCGACCAGGGCTGCGCAGCTGCCGCGGGCCGCAGGGCTGCTCGCGATACGGGGTGAATCGAAGTATCGATAAAATGCAAAAATATCATTTATGAGATTATTATTATTATAGCTATACGATGCAAATAATGTATAAAAATAAGAAATGTTTCTGTAGTATATATTAAATAAATTAATGTAATATCTTTTAAAATTTATTAAATTTAGATTATAATAAAGGAAATACTGTGAAAATAAAATAGACTACGGCGTTTACAACAAAAATAAATTGTTGTCGTTATATTATTTTATATACAATTAAAAAATTAACAAAAACTAAAATAACTAAAACTGGTTGAAATATATACAACTATAAGAAACAAAATAAAACTAAATCCAATAAATCAAATGCAATTAAAATTATAATTTTCGTTTGATATTTTATGACAAATCAAAATATTTCGTTAATAAATATATTAATAATCTAAATATACGTTTTTCCAATAATCTTAAATACTAAAACACAATATTAACGACTAATGACATTTTTCTAACAATCAAAGACGAGGTTTTTTATTTAAAGCGCAATGTAATAATTACGAAAATTCAAAATTTTGAGCAATCGCCGCAGTTTTTAGTTTCGATATATCGTTGAAGTGCTGCCAACAACCCTAAAAAGTGTTGCACAACGGGCGCTTCATGTGGCAACGCTGTCACGGGTCAGCTGTGTTTTCTTCTATCGATAACTGTAAAAATATTTAACTGCATATTAGCCTAGTGTTAAATCTGTTTTCCTACCCAGATCCAACCATACACATAGGCGAGTAATTGCAATGGGCAAAAACTACTACCGCATACTGGGAGTGGAGCAGACGGCAAATGACGAGCAAATCCGAAAGGCCTACAAGCGCATGGCGCTCAAATACCATCCGGACAAAAACGACCATCCCCAGGCTGCCGAGGCCTTCCAAGAAGTGGCCGCGGCATTCGAAATCCTCTCGAACAAAAGGAAGCGCGAGATCTACGACAGCTACGGAGAGGAGGGTCTCAAGGACGGCAACGAACCCTCCACCGCCCCCCAGGAACCTTCCTCCGATATGCTGCCCTTCATGTGCGCCGTCGGAGGAACCGTTTTATTCGCCTTTGGCGCGTTCAAGGCGTTCCAGTATTTTACCAAGAAGAAGGAGGGAGGACGCTCGGAGGACGATTCCTCCTCGGACTGATGGTTGAGGCCTCTTATCTGATTAGCTTTGAATTTATTAGGCATAGGAACGCTGTTAAATGTTAATTTCACAAACGGTGCGCTTAGTTACATATGTATATTTATCAATTCTACGGCTTAATGTACATACATACAAATATTGTTTGGTTTAGAATAAATATAGTGGAAACCATTAAGGACGAAACTACAATGGGACGGACAGTAGCAGACCCTGTAATTTTCAATGATTCTTGAATTTACTACAAAGTAATTTATTTATTATATTTATATGTATTGTCTGTTGCATATCTGTTATGAAAAATGCAATAGAGTTGCTCAGATCCACATGGCATGGCTATATCCAGTCAATATAATTTTGAAATTTATTGATTTCTCTATTGCTTTACATTTTTATATACATATACAGATTTATTAAAAATTATTCTCAACAAAATTGTACCAAATATCGAAAATTAATATAAGTATAGGTATCGATATTAGCAAGCGATATTTTACTCACTGACTAACAGCTGACCATTTGTAAACAGATTTCTTTATGTTTTGTGGTTTTTAGCCTATTGTTTTTAGATCATTAAAAAAGATATTAAAAATGTTATTGAATATTACCTATTATTGTCAATAAAAATTTTAACACCGATTTTAACCGATTATATCGTATTTGAAACGATTTATACATACGTCTTCGATATATTTATCGGAAGAGTCAAAATAAAATGCGGTTCATCCCAATAATAGCTAGCTGTTGTTTGTGCTCGTCAACGCAGTCTACACAGTTCTCAGTTCATTCAGAATGGGTTTCGTGGATCATTATAAAATTTTGGGAGTCAACCAAAACGCGTCCAATGATGTCCTGAAGCAGTCCTATTACAAACTGATCCGCAAATACCATCCAGACAAGAACCCAAACAACTCTACAACAGAGGAGATGTGTAAGGCGGTCACCAAGGCTTATAGAATTCTATCCGACCAGCTGGAACGAAATAAATATGATCGAATATACAACAGTTATTACAATAAACAAAACCATTCGAGTTCCAATGGACATAAAGGGCAAAAACGCAGCAATAAAAGTGATTGGCAGCAACACCAACGACAAAACAATCAAAATTATCAAAAGCCAAAGGCGAGTGGCAACGACCATAAGAATAGCCGATCTCAGGATAACACACGACAAAATCAGTACAACAATCAGAGTTATCAAAAGCCAAAGGGTAACGATCACAATAGACGATCACAGGATAATGCTAACAGAAGCTGGCAACAAGATTATCAGAATGGACACAACCACGGATTCCGACAACCTGAGTTTGAAGATTTTTATAAAACTCTAGGTGTACAGAAAAATGCAACAGAGAATGAAATTGAAGAGGCATTTTTAAAACTGGTAGAAAAATACAATCTAAATAGCAATAATCCACAAATTATAATACAGGCATTAAAAATATATAAGGCATATTTGACTCTAAGTGATCCCATACAGCGCGCCGAATATGATAGAGCTTATTTCGGCTCCTACCCCAACAATTGCTACGAATGGATCCAAAAGAACCGACTTCGAATCGCCTGCTTTGCTGGTGGCTCACTCGTATTATGCTTTATGGCCTATAAGCTTATTCAGTATATGCGCAAGGACACTGTGGAGAGCGTGGCATCGATCCCAATTGGCCATTTGGCACCCCCATCGGCTATAGCAGAACAGCCAATGGAGCAGCTGAAATACACGCTTAACCCGAGAACTTTAATGCCGACTGTTAACTCAATATTTGAAAATTACAAGACACCTGTACAATCGGTTGGTAAATCAACTGCATCGCCGTCTCCTTCGAGTGAAACATGGGCTAACGCTTTCAGATCAATACAGCAGTCCTTTTCCAAAGTTTTCAGAGTGACATCAGAATCAGCAGGCTCAGCTACGGAATGGACAACAGGAAGGGCATGGCCATGGATCGCTGAGTCAACAAGAACGGTTTCGACATGGACCGGTACATCGTTGGGTTCTGCTTGGCAATGGACCACAACAAAAATATCGCCGTACATCTCTTATGCTTCAGCGAAATCCGCAGTTAGCTCCTTGGCTTCCTCATCCCTTAGCGGTTTGTCCAAGGCTTGGAAATGGACTGAAGGATCATTGGGCGCAGCTTGGCAATGAACCACAAAAAAAGTAACCCCAGACACCACTGATTCCTCAGCCGAATCCGCAGTTAGCTCCTTGGCTTCCTCATCCCTGAGCGGTTTGTCCAAGGCTTGGAAATGGACTGGAGGATCATTGGGCGCAGCTTGGCAATGGACCACAAAAAAAGTAACCCCAGACACCACTGATTCTTCAGCCGAATCCGCAGTTAGCTCCATGGCTTCCTCATCCCTTAGCGGTTTGTCCAAAGCTGGGAAATGGACGGGAGGAACACTAAGTTCGGTTTGGCAATGGACCACAAAAAAAGTAACCCCAGACATCACTGATTCTGCAGCCAAATCAGCAGATAGCACGGACAAGCTGCCTAACGTCCTGTCAGTAATATGGAAATGGATAAAATAGTTCACTTAATGAGAAAACAAAACAAATTTACGTTTGAATAAAAACCATTCACATAGATTAAAGCAAAATAAACATTTATTAATATACAGTATATATCGGTATATCTTAATATTGATATCGATGTATCGACCAGTTATCGCATTTATAGAATTTATTGGGGTCTTCCACCTCGTAAAATTAGGATTTTTATATTTATTATACAATGTATATTAATTTATCTCTGGAGTGTCATCAAATACATTATTATATTAGTTATAATTATGAAGCATTTGGTAACATCTCACCACTATGATCAATGTTTTTTATTCAATGCTAGCTTTCAGAACAACATTTAATTGATGGATTTGTGGTAAACTTGTATAATCGAATTTTTGCATTATTATCAGCAAAAATAAATCGCAAACAAGGCCAAAAATGGATAGTAAATGAATCAGGAGGACTGCAGTAGCATGCAACCGACATTATAATATCCAGTACTAGAGTTTAGCAAGGAGCGTATTTGGCACGAAAAAGTACAACGATCACTTTATTCGCACAAGAAACGGATGATTCTGCTACTTATACCCTGTACCCATTGAATTATGGCTAAATACAGGGTTAATAAATTCTGTACTGAAAGAAATGCCAAAAGCAAATCTGTAAATTTTAATGAAATCCTTATTAAACATTGTCTAATTCAATTTTAATCATATTATATTTACTAGTTTCTTATATCGCTGGCTCTTTGATTAATGGGAGGAATACCTTCATTATATGCACATAATGAGTATCGATAGTCTCTATCGGATTTTTTTATGTTCGGTTACCGATCCTAGATATACATTGATACTATCGATTGGTGCACAGCTTGTTTGGAAAGTGGTACATCACACTGAATTACGGCAAACGACACGAAGTACGAAGAATGTGCAATCCATTTGTTGATTACTATAAAGTTCTGGGCATTGCTGTTAATGCAAGCGAGACGGAAATTAAAAATGCATATTATAAACTTATGTTAAAGTATCACCCTGACAAGAATCCACGGCAAACAAAAATTGACTTAGATTTTTGTAAGTTGATCAACAAAGCCTATCGTATATTATCTGACCGAGATGCACGAAAACGATACAATAATGATTTTTGGGCGTACAATCGCCAAGATCGGGATGGACAAGGAGAAAACCATAATAACAGTTATAACGACAGTTACCAAAATCGAAATGGAGATCATAACAGAGAGGAAAGCCACCAGAATCGATATCACAACTATAATCAAGGGGAGTTCCGTCGCAACCAGAATGCCAATCAAGAGGAGTCCCATCGATCGAACTTCAATTTTAACTTCCGCACATTTTTTCGTAATATTTTTGAAGATTTTTCTAACCCTTGGCAAACATATTTGGTAATTAGTTTGAAGTGTTTGGGATGTGGTCTCTGTATTTACATAGTGTTCAAATGCCTAATGCTTGTTTGGATAATTCTGAAATTAATCTGGGAAATAGTTGGGATTTTGGATCAGATTGTATATATTATTGTTAAATCCGCAGTTGTTATATTGAAAACTGTGGCAACGGTGTTAGGTGCCATCGTCAAATGTGTTAGCTGGATTTGTGGGGCGATTCACTATGTTGTAGGTTGAGTTTAAGATGAATAATTGTTTAGTTAATGAGAGAAAAAGGTAATATTACGAAATATGTTTATGTAAAAGCAGTTCTCAACTGCGCCATATATACATACATATGTACATTCCTTATGATTCCTATTACTATGTTGCTCATGAAGAGGAAATTAAATTCCCAAATAAAATAAACTTACTAAGTAAGTGTTGTAATATTTATGGTATGTTTGGAATAACTCAACCTTAATCCAAAGAAGCAAAATTGTCGAATGAGATAAAACTGTGTTTATCCAATAAACCTAATTTGCGTATGGTATACCACTCACTAAGAACGCAACAAATCGGCTAATTGTCCCTATTAGTGATGCTAGTCGTCATTACCAGACTTAACCAAGCATATTTAATTTAAAATAATTTAATTGATCTATTTAGCCTGAGCAACTGACTGGTTTAGGTTTCTGATAAAGTTAAGTCGTCTTTAGAGTTATGCAATTGTAAGTAATAGAGCTTTCAACATGGTCTTAAAAACGATCTTTAACTAAATATACATTTATGAAATGCAATTAGTCGCACAGCTGTTATACAATTGGTCTATAATGTATTACAACGCATTTGTTTTCAGTAAACTGCAGATTCTTACTGCGATTACGAGCTGATCGTTGTTATTAGGTAATTTAATACACATTAGGAACTGTGTGTGGCATATAAATTCAGAAAAATGTTCAAGTTTTTATTTCCATAATGAAATATTACAACGTGTTGTTGCTTAGTGACTAAGTTACGGAATGATTATGATGATTTAATTTCCAATCTTTTCGATATCGTCAGCATTATCGGTATTCAAGTAAGTAATGTCCTTTTGGAAATGCTTCTCGATGGAGCGGCATACGGTCATACTTTTTTCTCCGTCGATTAGATTAATGGCAATGCCGGATTTTCCAAATCGACCGGTACGCCCAATGCGATGCAAGTAGGTCTCACAGTCGGCATTACCTCGCAGATCCACGGGCAGATCGAAGTTAACGACAATTGTGACCTGCTCTATATCGATTCCACGCGACAAAACGTTTGTGGTGATGAGAACCTTCTCCTGTCCGGTACGGAAACGATCCAAAACAGCCAGTCTCTGTTCAACAGTCAAATCGCCAGACAAAACCGCCACCGAATGGCCATCGGCGGTCATTTTGGCGGCTAGCCAAGCGGCAGTTTTGCGTGTATGGCAAAATATAATGGCTTGACCGATGCTAATGCAACCATAAATGTTTTGGATTGCATTGTATTTGCCATCTTCGTTTTTGCAATTAACATAGTATTGCTTAATATTATCCAGAGATTCTTCCTCTCGCATCAATCGAATTACAATGGGATCCGAGACAATTAAACGGGCGAAGTCCATAACCTCCTTATCGTATGTGGCCGAAAAGAACAACATCTGACATTGGGCGGTTAGCATTTTATGAATTCGAATGCATTGGTCATGGTGTCCTTGGGTGGCGATCATAACGTCTGCTTCATCCAGCACAAATACGCGAACCTTCTTCATGTCGAAAAGACGCATTTTTAGACCCCAGTCCAGCATTTTTCCGGGTGTTCCAATCAAAATGTGCTCCGTGATTTTCGAGTTTCGGTCAACTGAAAATGAAAAACACATTTATCAATAATTTAACTAATGAATTTAAGAAATTTAACAAATTCAAGTTGAATATTCTACAAATTATTTATTATATATGCTAGCCTATTTCCACAAGCACATATGTGCATTATCATACAAATGATGAACTAGTTTATCCCAATGACTAACCAGTTCATCTGCAGTGTAGTGTATTTATAGTGCTCACTGTCTTGATCAGTTTCAGCAAAAAAAAAAAAAAAACCCACTCCGCTTCTGTGGAGAGCGCTCTCTATGCTCTATCCCACCCAGTAAGGTATGTCGGTTGCTCCGTAGGCGAGCCAGCTATCCGCTGCATTACTTGTAATGGAGGAGGTATGCTTAGAGAGCCAGCAAGAGCGAGCGAGAAGAGAGAAGCGCGGCTAAGCGCTGCCTAGGAGGCGAGCCGGCTACCCGCTGCATTACTTGTAATGAGGAGGTATGCTTGGAGAGATAGCAGCTTATGAATAGAGAGCGGTCGATCTCACTACAGCTGCAGATTGGTGGGTGGGTTTTCTAGGTTCTTTCTTTTTCTTTTTCTCGGGAGCTGATAGGAGACAGGGACTGCGCAGCCTGCAAGCACTATAAATACGGCTGCTGCAGAGCTGCTGATCACAGTGCAGTGAAGTCAAGTGGTTAGGACGTGTCAAGGGCGCTTAAGAGTGGCGAATGTGCTTATTATAATAAATATTTATTTATTATAATTTCAAAGCCATTAATTTGTGCATGTGGAGTGTGTTTGTTTACTTACCTTCCTCGCCACGAACTGCGAACCGCAGCTTTATATCTGGGCAGAATTGGCCCATGCGGGCCGCAACCTCTCCGGTTTGGATGGCCAGCTCGTAGGTGGGCGAGAGGCAGAGCACCTGGGGGTGGTTGAGGGAGGTGTTCACGCGGCTGAGCATGGCCAGGACGAAGGCAGCGGTCTTGCCGGTTCCGGACTGGCTCTGGGCAATCATGTTCTGCGGGGGCTCCGCGAGGAGCGTTGGAAGTGCGGACTCCTGAATTTTGGATGGCGTGTTGAAGCCCATGGCGTAGATGCCTTTGAGCAGCTCTGGCTTCAGGTGCAGCGCCTCGAACGTCTTCACCGAGTGCAGGGGGGAGTAGGGGTTCTTCTGCTGCACGTCCAGGGATTGTTTGGTGTTCACCAGGCCCTTGCCCAGTATTTTGATGAGGAGGCTCGTTTCCGCTGGGTCGACGACATCCGGTTCATTGTCTTTGCCGGCTGCTGTTGTGGCTGACACGGCCGGGAGATTTGGGTCGGCGTTGAGTTTGATCTTGGGCACCTCTTGGTCCTCCGCTATTTTGACCCAATCAGTCATTTTGCTTAATTGTTTTCGCTCAACAAATCACGATGAAATCACACAAATGTGTATAGTAATGCCAAATGCAGCTGTTCCTTGTGTATCGATAGACACTGAACCAATTATCGATATGTTCGTGGCTTGGCACGCTATTGCTCAAGTAAATTAGCGCAAAAATTAAATTCCATTTATCAACTATCAATTATAGCAAACGACAAATTATTTGACTACATAAATATCATTATAAATAATAAATGGAACCAACTTGTTTTATAGCAATATGCTTTAAAAATTGGTAACTCAATTTCACAAATAAATTTACATCTGTACATTTTATTGTTTTTGGCGCAATCAATGATGTTTGTGTACCAGAATCAGCATTGCCAATTTAATTGGTTGCAAAATTCCAAATCTTATAAATTTTATAAATATATTTTTTTTTTTTAGATTTAGGTAACAAATGTATCGCCACCTTTGTTCTTACAAGAACTTTGTTGTATCGATATCAACTGCACGATATCGCTGCAACTGGCTTCGATTGACTGCACTTAAATACATTTATTGTAATAAAAGAAATACTGTAAATACAATAAATGGAACTACGATGTTTACAGTGTATTGATTATGTAATTGTTATTTATTTTCACGCATTTTTATTTTGTTATATTGCCAATCTGGCTTCTACTGCCAACAATGAACAGCGTACCAGGCCTGATGCGCGCCATGCAATATATCGATATACAATGCGATTGGCAGCACATATCGTTAACTCTATCGGACCCCTCGAGTATTGCAATGTACAATGTTTTCGACAAGATTACCAATTTTACGCTCCACTCACAAAATTCGCAATAAGCAAGACATTTAGAGCCAATTCACCTGCCACCAGCAGCCCCTTGGATGCAGTTGTGCCCACTTAGCACAGGTGAGTATGCAGTTTACTTGAGCAGCGGCGCCTCCTTCTGCTGGGCCCAATAACTGCGTGCAGGGCCTAAACGGAGCCTACTGCGCAGTTAATCGTTATGCGGCTATGTAACATATATATTCACGGTCCTTCTTCGACTTAATGACAGAGCAAAGCACCTACGAGAGACAAACAACTTCAACAATGCCAACGGCGGGACGCCTTGCGGAGCCTGCGGAGGACGTGACGCCCTGGATGAATGAATTCTCCTCCGCCTCCCCCTCCTCCAGCAACAACAACAACCACAGCAACAGACATATGGCCAGCAAATACATTGGCCCGGCCTCCACCGCCTCGCCCAAGATGTGCCCCAGCAGCAGAGCCAACAACAACAACAATAACAGCACAAACCTAGGCAAGGACACCGCCGATCTCTGCAGAAGGCTCGAAGCAGGCCACAAGATCATGATCATCATGCGCGGCGCCTCGGGCAGCGGCAAGTCCACGCTGGCCAGGAGCCTGCTGCAGCAGGCGCATTTGCTACAGCAGCACAGCCCCGACGTCTTCGTCTACAGCAGCGACGACTTTTTCCTGACGCCACGTGGCTACGAGCACAACAAGGCCCTGCTCCCAGAGGCCCACGACTGGAATCAGCAACGCGTGCGTCGCAGGGCCGCCGAGGGCTGGAGTCCCATCATAGTGGACAACACCAACTGCATGCTCTGGGAGATGCAGCCCTACGTCCAGGCGGCCGTGCAGCACGGCTACGTGCTCGAGCTCCTGGAGCCGCAGACCAGCTGGAGCAGATCCGCCTCCAAGCTGGCCCAGCGGAACGTGCACCAGGTGCCCAAGGAGAGCATCCAGCGCATGCTGGACCGCTACGAGCCCGCCAGCGTTGCCGATCTGCTCAGGGTGAGTGAAAAGCGGCGTTTCAGACAATTTCATAGAGACTTTGTATACCCTGTACCCATGAAATGGGGTTAATTATTCCCTATGCCCATGAAATGGGTTAAAATTGGGTTAATGTTATATTAACAAACCTGGTCCCACGCTAGCATCTTTGGGCGAATGTATGTTACAGGAAAAGAAGGCGTGGCAGACCCCATAAACTATATATATTGATCAGGGAGACGAGCTGTGTAGATTTAGCGATATCCGTCTGTCTGTCCATCCGTCTGGATGAGTTCGTAGATCGTTTTGGTAATTTTTTTAAGGTATACGTAGAATACATTGACCAATTAAAGTCATACAAATCTGTCTACGTAAATTATGTTTTCGGTAGTTGGTAGTTCTAAACAATACGCACATAAAGTCTACATCAAATTTTGGATGCCACGCCCCTTTTACGCCCTAATAAAAAAAAACCGAATAACAAGCGTAATATTGCACATAGAAAGTTGGTATTCGGACCATATACTCTCTACTATAATGTTTACCTATCATTGTCATCGGTCCATAAACACAGGAGATATCAACGAAACAATATTGCAGGCGTTGCCTCGCTCACCTTCTAGCAGCGCGACCGTTAAAGCAGAAGACAGAAGTACGCTACGTATGACAAATTTATAAAATTATATAAATAATATAGGGTACAGGGTATTCTACAGTCGGGCCCGTCCGACTGATCTGCCCCGTCCATATATTTTAATAATATTTTTTTTTTTAATACATGTTTTTTAATTATATTAATGTTAACCCTTGGCTTCCAGCTGCTGAAGGAAACCAAATACACAGTGCCATTGCCGCAGCTGCGCCTGAAGCCTCCGCTGCCAGCGTCGCCGTCGGCGCCAGTGCATCCAGCACCGCAAGCGCAGCAATCGAAGGCCTTCACGGCAAACGCCGATGCGAATGCCGACGCTGAAGGGGAGAAGATTAAGCTGAACGTGCACGCCAACTGCTGGGTGCCCTACGAGAAGAACGCGTCCAACTACTGGGCCAGGCTGGACGAGAAGCCGTTGCCAGTGCCTGCGCCCGTGGCCAACGCGCCGGCAGCCAGCAAGAGCACGCTGCTGGATCTGCTGCGGGACGAGCAGTGTGCGGGCAATGCGGCAGAGGCTGCAGATGCTGCGCCTGCCGAGTCGCCGCTGCAGCGCCACAGCGTCAACTGCGCCAACGAGTCGGTGGAGTTCGGGCTGCTGCGCCAGATGTACCCCAACAAGCAGGTGACGGGGCTGTGGGATCTGTACGTGAAGTGCAACGGCAATGTGGACTGGGCCGTGGACATACTGCTGAAGGAGGACGAGCTGAATGCGGAGGCGCCCGCTGACTATGCGCACGAGGCGTTCCTGCTGGAGGGAGAAGCGTTTCAATGCACCTGCAACGGCAACGGCAGCGGCAGCAACTTGGCGCAGTTGCAGGAATCGATGCATGCCGCCTCCTTGGCGTCGCCAGTCGCCAACAGTGGCAAGTTGCAGGCCAAGCCGCAGCGGCAGCCACGCGCCAGACGCAACGCCAACAAGGAGCTGCAGCTGCAGATCGAGAACTGCTTTGTGCTGAGCGACGATCAGTACTCGGAGCACACGCGCAAGATCCGGGACATACGCATGGGCGTTTTGGACCAGCCGCTGCCAGCGGTTGAAGCCGCAGCTGCTCTGAACAATGTTGCAGCTGCGGCGGATGAGGATGACTATGAGTTCGAGGACAATGGCTTGTTGGAAATGGATCTGGGTCAGAACCTGATCGAACAGCTGCGCAGCAACTTCCAGTGGGAGGGCGAGATGCTGCCCACCGACCCGGAGCTGTCGCCCACCAAGGTCTTTGTGCCCCGCCAGCTGGCGAAGCAGCTGTACATGGTCTGGATGGAGGCCGTGCAGAACCAGCAGGAGGAGCAGCGCCAGCAGACGCTGCGCGACGACGAGCAGTTCGCCCGGCTGCTCAAGCTGCCCGACTATGCGGAGTACACGGATGCCCCGGGCAACGTCAACGAGCTGCTGGACATGGAGCTCGCCTGGAGCATCTACAAGAGCGAGCAGCAGGCGGCCACGCAGGCGCTGCAGCAGAAGCCCAACGACATTGCCACGCACCTCACCAAGATGAAGCTGTGCGAGAAGTTCCCGGACATTCCGGAGGACACGGTGCTCGAGGTCTTCGCCGCCACCAACAACGACTTCGTGAAGACCGTCGAGGTCCTGGGCAGCAATGTGAAGAGCGAGCTCACGGGAGCGCAGCTCTACGAGCAGGCGATGCGCGAAAAGGAAAAGGTATTTGCTTACTTATTTATTTTAAAAGTCTAAGAGTCGTCAACTGAATATTATTAAATTACAATTTAAAGTTATGCATAAGATGTTTAAAATTTAGTTAAAATAATTAAATTAGGGTATGAAGATAAGAATTAAGGTTTTAGACAATTTAGTATAATCGGGGGGAAAAGAAAAGGTATTTGCCCTATTTTAACTGCTTACTTATTTATTTTAAAAGTCTAAGAGTAGTCAACTAAGAATCATTAAATTGCAATTTAAAGTTAAGCTTAAGATGTTTAAAATTTAGTTAAATTAATGAAATTAAGGTTTAAATATAAGAATTAAGGTTTTAGATAACATAATCGTGGGGAAAAAGGAAAAGGTATTTGCCCCAACTCATATTTATTTTAAATGTCGTCTAAGATCAGTCAAGCGAGAATATTTCAATTTTAATTTAGAGATGAGTATAAGATATTTGTTAAATTAATTAAATTAGGGTTTAAAGATAAGAATTACGGTTTTAGATGACATACGTATAATCGGGGGGAAAATCGACTAAGAGCAGACAACCAAGAATCAATTACAATTTAATGTTAAGCATAAAGTGTTTAAAAGTCAGTTAAATTATTGATATTAAGGTTTAAATATAAGAATTAAGGTTTTAGATAACATAATCGCGTGGAAAAAGGAAAAGGTATTTGCCTCAGCTCAACTGCTTACCTATTTATTTTAAATATCTAAGAGAAGTCAGCCAAGAATCATTAAAATACAATTTACGGTTAGGCATAAGCATAACCACAAGAAAGGTCTACACAAAAGATCTAAATTCTGGTCGAAGTGTACAAATAGACCCACACACAAAAAAAATAAAAAAAGCATAAGATTAAAAGTAAGATGAATTAATGAAATTAGGGCTAAAGGATATGAATTAAAGTTTTAGTTATTCGGGGGGGAAATCAAAATAAGATATTGAATCAAATTAAAAGCACGGATTGGGGAAAACCTCAGACCAAGATTGATGGTTTGTTGGGTTCAACAGGAATATCATGCTGGGATGATGAAACGATGTTGGGATGTGCTAGGTATTGTAGGATTGGAAATTTAGTTGATGGGGAAGCGAGTTATGCAGAACTTAATTGATAATGCAGGTTGTAATTTGAACATAACACACGAAAATCATTGTGCATAGATTAATCAGAGGGGAAGAAAAATGGAAGAAAAGTTTCTGGTTGGTTCGCGAGGAATTGAAAATCTAAATTGATTCCAAAGGGCAGATGAGCTAAATTCACCTAAAATCAATTTATATAAAATTTAAAGAGAAGTCCCACGATTAAAAAAGTGACGGAGGATTAATAAGAAGCAATCTAGCAAAATAAGACGCTAAGCAAAGATAAGGATACCAGCCTAATGCGGCCTAATCCTAATTCCTAAATTAAAGGAATTCTTTTCTATCGTGATCCATTCTATAAGGGGCACACCAAACAAACCAGCAGTATAATAGAAATAGAACATACTATGTTGTTGAATTCTTTAAACCTGAGTTTTGTGAATCCGAGTGCAACTGACGATAATAATTATTATTAATAAAAATTATTTTTAAAATTGTTATGCCCCGCTAAACTTGTCTCTCTTCACTCATTCGCAGCTGAAGGCGGAGGAGCAGACGGAGGAGCAGAAGCAGCATGCCACGCCCAAGCTGTCCACGCCTCGGGCTGCGGGCAACGCTAAGCCGCAGTCGCCACAGCTGCAGGACGAGGCCAAGTGCGCCGCCCTGCGCGACTTTGAGGAGACCCGCAATCTGGCCGCCCACCACGCCCAGCTGCGGGCGGAGTGCAACCTGAAGGCGAAGCAGGCCGCGCAGAAGGGAAACGGCAGCGTGGCGCTCTACTACTCGGAAATAGCGCAGTTGCACAAGAAGAAGATCGATGTGTTCAACCATCGTGCGGCCAACTGCATCATGGAGGTGCACAAGCATACGCAGAACAATCCGGATCTTTTGGATCTGCATTATCTGCACGCCATGGAGGCGGTTAGCTCCCTGGACCTGTTTCTGGATCGCCATATCACCGTGCTGCGCAGCTACACCCGCGTCTATAAGCACATCTTCATCATAACCGGACGCGGACTGCACAGCGCCAACGGAGTTTCCACCATCAAGAAGCGCGTCAAGGCCCGGCTAATTGAACGGGGCTTGCGGTAGGATAAGATATATGTAGATGGTCAACAAAAACTAATTTATTTTTTTTATTTTCAGCTGGCAGGAGGTAAACCCTGGACTGCTGCGCGTCAAGATCTTCTCAGCGTCGCGGCACTCGAATAATTTCTGATCCGTGTCGTGCTGATGACATATCCATGCCTATATCACACTCACGCACAAAATTCTCCAGATATACATATATCAGCGTACAATTTTGATTTTAAAATTTAAAGTTTGCCAATGGTTATGCCATCGTATTATCTTGTGTGTTCATTCAAAACTGTAAATCAAACAAACATTCCCCAAATACTATATACACATATAAATATCAGCCCATTCTACGGATAAGCCTAGTTTTAAGCTTTTGATAAATACTCGTAAGATACTTTTTTAAAGAGGAATTTATAGTTTTTATGTTTCTCTCAACTGCGGAGAAACGCCATTTTTTTGGGTGCTGTTTAAAGGGAAATACTCTCAAATACTAAACTAAAAGTTCATAAACTTCCTATATTTTTATACATCGATGTATATATGTACATATGTCGAACCAAATATATATAAACTGTAAGGTACAAGTTAAGTTTTTAATTGCTTTGAGTAAACCAAAAACTATGTTAATAAACTTTTTAGTATCGTAAGTGAAAACTAATGCAGTTCTAATTTCATTTCTCGAATTTTCGCTAATTTGGGGCAATGTGGATAATATTATAACCTAAAGTCTGTGCCTAAAAGTTTTATGCTTCCCCTAAGTACAGCTTTGTGCATATATAGGAAAGCGTGTCAGAACCCACAAAATATATATATTCCTGATCATTGCAGCGAGGTGAGTCGATATCCCTGTCCGTTGATTCCGGAAACTATAATAGTTTATGGCACCTCGGCTAATAAAGCACGCGCTACTTATGATATTTTATAAATATTTGTAGTTTATATTTTAAATATAGGGCGCAGAATATTCTACGTCCGACTTATCGGCTCCGTCCCTACTGGTTTCTTTGAAATTCCTACCAGTTCTATAAGTCATGACTTTTCCTGCTTCAAAACTCCAATCTTTTGGCTAGGCCTACTGAGTAGGGAGTCCTCTAGGCAGAGTCTACATACAGCATTGTCCATCGCACTATGGGTGAAAAGTCAATAATTTTGGTAATAATTAAAAAAAAGCTATAGCTTCACAAAATTAACTAATGTTCGTTAGATTAATATACCATTTGGGAACAAATTTAGTATTACAACATACAAGCCAAAATCTATTTATTTCGTATTAAATATAATAAAATCGTTTAAATTTTTATTGCATTATATATTGGTATAGAACATCCAAAACTTATGTTGATTTCAAATTATTGGTGTATTGTTTTCAACAAAGGCAATTTTAATAATACGGAACAACAATATGCTAAAATTATTAACTTTTTGGATTGTCCACATTCCGAAATTAGCTTAAATAAGCCTGCTGAGTTCTGCGAGTATTATCAACTTTAGGGGCTCATCCAAAGCAGCTATGGGTATATGGATTATTATATTCAAAAACGACTTATTCAGTTTTGAGGAACGAGATTGAAAATTGTTTTGGTTTAATGTTGAAATATGAAAATGGAATAGTCTTATCACTAAAACAGCGTAAACTAATGAAATTCGTAATATAACAATAGTTTAAAATATGTTCTTAAGTCTAGAGTTCAGTTCTCTATATTTTGGCAACTTTCCTCTCTTAAAACAAAGTTTTCTGATAACAATTGCATCTAAATAGAAATAGATATAGACAGCAGATACTGGTCTATACAAAAGACCTCTAGCTAGTGATAACTCGAGGTAATTTTATTGTTTGAAACATGGAAAGACGAATGTTTTTACACGCTATTCGAATACATATATGCACATGTAAGGGAAATGCCAGTTTGGTTTCAAATACACATCGTGTACAGTTCATAAATTAAGCTCTATATAATGCTAAATTCGAAGGTTTACTCTAAGCGAGGACATCCTGATCGACTGCATCCTCTGGGAATACCGATGCCTAGCTAAGTAGATGGCTGCCCCTTGGGCGATTGGTTCTCCTTGCCAGTGTTCATGCGATTCATGGCCACCAGCTCCATGAGATTGGCGCGGCTGCGTTTTGGAGTATTACGGCTGGCCGAATTGGGATTCGAGTTGGAGTTGGAATTGGAGCCGGGGCTGCTGAGCTTGTCCCGTGGCGGCGTCTGCAGGAAGACGCCCTCGAAGATCGTCTCCAGGCTGTTGACGTGCAGCGACTCATCCGCCGGACTGTCCTTGGGAGCGCTGATCTGTGCGTTGATCTCGTGCAGCGCCACGAACTCCGGATCGTTGTGGCGTCCAGGACTGCGTTGCTGCTGCTCCTGCTGCTGCTGCTGCTGGCTGTTGGCCGCCACGATGTCGGACAACTGCAGGTCGTCTATGGGCGAGGGGGTGCGTCCGTGCGGGGAAAGCGCGCGGATCTCGAAGGCGGGCAGCTCATCGCAGTCCGCCGGTTTCCGCTCCTCGCCCAGTTCCCGCTCGAAGGCCATCGAAAGATCGCTCTCGCTTTCCAGCGAGGAGAGGGAGCACTGCAGGGGAGGAAACTGTTCAACTGCAACATTTTTAGGGAAATTCTACTTACCGCATCCGCCTCCGCCTCCGCATCCGCTGTGTTGTCCATGCCGTGCGTTTGGTCTTTTTTACTCCGATATAGTTCCGATGTCTGCAGATATAAGTGTCTTCAGCTAAGGCCCGTTGCCTGCCTGCGTCTGTTTTGTAGTTTTCTGCCTCTTGCCGCCCTCCGCTCGCGGCCAGTTCCCGGAATTTCTGGCTTTTGTTGTGATTTTGAATTCAGGTAGGAAAACGCCGCACCGGTCGGCGAGTAAACAAAAAACACTTTGACGGCGACGGTTATCGAGTGAGTCCGGGGCACGTTTATCGGCGCCTCTGTCGAGTAAGTGTGTGTTCGCAAGCCGGCCTGCAGTGGGAGGTTCGAGGTTCGAAGCGAGCTCGAACTCAAGCCCGCGTTGGTTCGAAGGCACTGTTGCCACAACAAGTACAATTGTGCTAAGAGTGGTGTTTTTGCTAGGAGTACAATCTTTTTATACTCTGTACGCATTGAAAAATTGGAAAAAAACAGGGTTAATTTAATCTCATTTTAGTTATGATAGTATCATCTTTCGATCATTTAAGTGGCAGAGGTTCGAGGTTCGAAACTCGGCTAAGCCAATTTGTAGTGTACGTTGCAAGCATTTGATTCGGACTCAATCTATGTGTGAAAGCCTTAGCCCAGACGCAAACCAGCAAGTTGTTTGAGCCCAGTTGCCACATTGCGCACAAGTGTTAAAAGTTGTGTTGACTTTATTCGGTGTAAATTTGATTTGCTCTTATTCAATCATCAAATATTTATTATATTTTAATCATTTTATTTTTTTGAAAATAATACATTTGTAGAGTTTTGTTTATGTGACAGCCATTGGTGTCTTTAGAAAGGTTCGTGATGCGAGTTCGATATGTGGTCTTATACTTATACTTTGATGGTCCCAGAGAAGCAAGGGCGCAAACCAGTACGTTGTTTGTAGCAATGTTCACAATTGTGCTAATTTAGTTATTTTTCTTTTTAATGTTGGTCATCAAAAATACTATGGCTTGTCCATATATCATATTTTCCGTTGTTTTTTCTAGGTGCCAGCTCAAATGGAATGTTTGATGCTTGCGGGGCTTGAAGTTGAAGTTCGATTGCAATCTTATACTGGTTAGCACATGCACAAACCGAAACGCTTAAGTCACAGTTGCTATAATAATTTTTTTATTTGTCATCAAATTTAGTTGGTATAATAATAGAAAATTATCTATACTGGATATCTTGGCTCGTATTTTTTGGTTTTTCACATTTTTTCAAGTCTATTCTCTTCTATTTTTCTACAGTGACAACTGTGCTAAAAAGTTCGTCGCAATAGCCTTTCACAACACTGGTTTAATTCAAATGTAGGCGGCTTAATTTAAATGCTCTGAAATAAATACTGAATGCAAGATTAATAATTAAAATAAATATAAAATGTATTAAAAGTAAATATTCAAATTAATAACCGCAGCTAGAGAGAGGGCTACTTACCATTTGGATAACGCTAAGCCGCTAACAGCTCGTTTGATACGATAAACATGGAAAAACATTTGCACAAATTACTTTCCGTAACTTTTATTTGGATCTGTCTTTTTGGTTTTGTTTGGTTTCGCTTCGCATTTGCTAATTAAACAATTTAATTAGTGAAATTATCGTACATTCATTAAAATTCATAATTTGCCGTATGTACTAGTTTTAGTTTTGTTTTGTTTTTTCTTTGGTTGCTTTTGTTTTTCTCGTAATTTGTTTAACATACATTGATTTTTAACGATTTTGTATTTAAACATTCAATAATTTATCTGTTCATCTATATTTAGTTGAACTATTCTTCTATTGTTAATTAGAATTTAGTACATATTTAAGCTTTAAGCAGCGCTTCTACACAATCAACACATTTCCCTCGTGGTTTTTTCATAAAAAACAATCCCAGAACAATATTGTTATATAACTAAATTATTGTGTTTCTTAAATAATTAAAGCGTGTCTCAAACAATACACTCCACAACAGAGTTGAAATTGTATTTGTAATTCAATTTAACCTACATTTAAGTATAATAATTAATTAATTAACTAATGCTTAAACAATACAACGTTTTCTCCGCTCTTGGAAGTTTCTCTCTGTTGAGCGCGCAATTGCAACTAACCTTTAGTATTTGTTTCAAACTTAAATAATTACTAGCATTATGTATACGATAGTTTATGCGTCGAAGAGTGAAACATGAAGTGCCTAAACATTTAGTTAAATTCAATTGGGTTTTCCTTTATGTCGTATTTTATTTTACCTAGTGTAATTTTGATGCTGTTGTTTTTCAGAGCAGAGCAAGCGCCCATAAAAGTCGACCTTGTGGTCCCGCCCCTTCGCCCCTTCGCCCGCCCACAATAGCCTTTTGTGGGCATACGTACAGTATATAGTATATAGTATGTGTATAGTATGGTATATAACAGTTTACATTTATCTAAGTGCGTCCAGGCATGTCCCTTCACACGCCCCTTTATGAGCATTTTCCAACACGCACTTTCCGAAACACCCGAAACAAGGGGAAAAACTGTGGCCAGGCAGCCGACAGACAAGTGAATGCATGCTTGTTTTTGTAAAACAAAGTTGATTTATTTTGCAGTTTTTATTCATAACATGAATGCGGAAAGTAGAGTGGAGTTTAGGCTTACGCTAATAAAATCTGTATCTGTGCTTCCTATTTAAATATGCATCACGATAGTACGCCTCTAAATGAACATCCGAGATCTTTTTACAAATGAATGAAACCATAGCTGAAACTGTTGTCGACTGTAATCCCAGCTCATTTCCCAGGGGGTTTCAACACAATCCACTAACCTACTACTCACTATTCATTTTTGGCACAAACTCTGAGTCACACTCTCTCCTTCGGTTCTCCGACACACCCGCTGCTCCCTCTGGCCATATCACTTCATGCCCAAAAGTCTTTTGAATGCGCGCCTGTAGTCCAAGTTGAATATCGTATAGATGACCGGGTTCAGGCCGGAGTTAATGTAGCCCAGCCAGGTGATAAAGTTCTTGAATTTGTTCGTCGGACAGCAGCTCTGGCAGAACGGCAAAATCACGTACATCAGGAAGAACGGCAGCCAGCAGATCACGAACACGCCCATTATAATGCCCAGGGTTCGGGCCGCCCGCCTCTCCTTCGACAGCGATATCTTCTGTTTCTCCTCGATGAACTGGTTAACGGCACTGGGCTTCTTCTGCAGGGGCGTGGCAGCGGCAGCAGACGCTGCCCCAGTCGACGACTGCGGAGGCGTCAGCTTCAGCGAGGTCTGCTCTTCCGCCTGAGTAACACAGACCTGCAAGAGAATATATATATAGATATATCTGATACGATTTGGGGTTGTCGAGAATATATCGAAATATCAATCGCTATTGAGACCCTGTAAAAAAGTACAAGATCTCTTTTAGGTTAGTGCAAGATGCCACAAAGTATATATATTCTTGATCAGGACGACGAGCTGTCTGTCCGTCGATTTCGGAAACTATAAGATCTACTGAAGCTGCAATTTCTGGAATGTGGGTGGGTAAATAACATGCGCAGGTCAGGTTAATTCAAATCTTCAATGCCACGCCCCTTCTGCCCACGAATGACATCATTAGAACAAATTGACCTATATAAAAGATATAAATTTTATTTATATTGATTTTGGATACAAGCTTGGGTTTGGATCCACATGGAGACTATCGACAACAAACTCGACTAGACATACCTCGTGAATTGTGCACCAATACCACACAAAATAAATAATAAAAGCTATTGCTGGTCATTGTGTGATTCACATTTTTATTCAATCAAAGAAGTGTTAATAGTTGGTTCAGATATAGGGCAAACTAATAATGAAGGTTTTACAAACAAGTGTGAAGTGTTAAATTGTGTTCTTGTGTATCGGATGTCTTTTTGGATCCCGCAGCTAGCACTTCTGACTCCTTGCAGCTCGTCTGGGATCCCGAACTTCATCATCGTAGGTCATTCATCCTCAGTAACAAACGATGTAAAAGCTGAAGTCTCGACAACTTCATAGCGTTCAATTGGGTCAGGCTCTTCATCCTTCACGACTTTAACACTCACATTGGACCCAATAATGCTAATTTCAACACTGCGAATTCCCGCATCTTCCCAGTCCTTCATAACTTTTTTGGCAACCTTCGCTGCAATATTGTTGCATATTTCCATTTCGACTTTAGATGGTTTTCCATGGTTTTCCACTTTTCCCGCACGGCTGCCGCAAGTACATAAGTGCGTTAGTATTGGTAGTTTTTGCGACATTGCGTCTTACTTACTTGCCGGGTGGAAACAATTGGTTTGCGATAGAGTTCGCCAGTAAACGTTTTCCACCATCCATATTGAATAATTTCCGACAAATAAAATTAAAATACGACACGTCGCTTACAAAGATTATTCGGAATATTGTTTCGACTGTGCTAGGATGAGTAGACAACTTTGAAACACATTTATCGAAAATCGATGAAGCTTGCGCAGCTGTCGGCTGTCCGATAGTTATCGGTAAGGGTATGCTTGTTATTCTATTCAACTTTTTCACATCATTCCTTTAACTAAATTTTATAAACACTGCGTATTACAGTTTAAATGTTTAACGCTATTACTAAAGTAGAAATCGAATTTTTAATATTTCTAATCAAGCCCGACTGCCTTATACCCTGTATAGTACACAATTTAAAATATTTTATATCGAATTTAATTTATTTATAATAATAAGCGAAATAATTGATACGAGCAAACATATAAATGCGCCGATGCAACATTATTTCCAAATGCACCAGTTTAAATATTGTTACTTATTTTTATGCACTGTAACCAATAAAAATGGGGGAAAATATATATTTAATTTTATAATTTTTAACTATTCTGATAAGCGCTTTCAATTCACAAAAGATAATAACGTAGCAATATTGCAGATTTTGCCTATTTTAAGTGTTTTCTTGTTGGTTTACATTTTGAATGGCCAAACAGCTGTTCGCATGATGCATCTTTGGTGTAAACACTTGCATCATGTTTTCTAATCTGGTCAGCCTAACTACTGTATTACGTTCAACTATCACATATTTCGATGAGTAATTCCTCGTTCCAAGTTTGTGCATAAACAATCCGACACTACCTTAACATGTCATAAAATTGTAGTCAACGGCCGATAACTTCCGATAACTTGTTATCGACATACATATGAATTATATTATTTGTATTATACTGATTAATTTGTTAGAGACCAATATTTTTAGACCCTGTACTTTGAAAAAGTACAAAAGGGTCTATTAACTTAGTGCAAAGAGGAAATGTGTGTAACACCCAAAAGGAGGCGTGGCAGACCCCACAAAGTATATATATTCTTGATCAGGACGACAAGCCGAGTCGATATAGCCATGTCCGTCTGTCCGTCTGTCTGTCTGTCCGTCTGTCCGTCTGTCCGTCTGTCTGTCTGTCTGTCTGTATGAACACCTAGATCTCAGCAACTATGAGAGCTAGAGTCACCATATTCGGGATTTAGGTTCTCCTAATTAGTAAGCAGCACGAGTTTGTTTTAGATTTTGGACACCACCCCCCCTTTCCCCGCAAACCGCAAAAAGCTACTGCAGCCACAGCTTTGAAGTTATTAACTTGTAATTTGGTATATAACTATCTTATGACATTATCTATTGATTCTGTGAATTTCGTTACGATCGGATAAGAAACTGCGAAAACATGGAAAGGACAATAAGCGTCACTGGGCAGAGGGGGGGTATGTCGCATGCACTCGCACACGTAGCACACGTGTGTGAGTGTGTGTATGTGCAAGTGAGTGAGTGATACGTGTGTGTGTGTACATTTTAAACAAAGTACAGGGTCTCCTACTGTCGGTTACGTCCGACTGTTTCATTTTATATTAATTGCAATTGTGTAAAATGTAATAAAACGGAGTGAAATAAAATTAGTTTTAGAATTTTGATACATCCCTAGCCAGCCGCAAAAAACCACAGCAGCCAGAATTGTCAAGCAAAAAGCTTGTAATTTGACTGTACTGGAGCCGAAGGGTACAAACATAGTGCGCGCTGTAAGCGAAGACGAAGATGAAGACGAAGCTGAAGACGAATTGCTTGCGTTGCGAGTAAGCGAATTCAGCTTCGTCTTCGTCTTCGTCTTCGTCTCAGCGCGCACTATGTTTTAGGCCTAAGGCATACTCCATGGATGCTGTGAGCTTCATAGTTATCGGATAGAAAACTGCGAAGATATGGAACAGACTATTTGCTTGACTGGACATACGATGGTGTGGTTTGGCAGTGATGCAAAGGTTATACAGGATCTCTTACTGTCGGCTGTGTCCGACTGATCTACTGGTTTTGCATATTTTTGCTTATTGCTTTATTTTTCAAAAGGGTTTTTTCCCGAGAAACAGAAACTGGATTGACTTGCCACGCACCTGAATACAACCCTTGGGATCGCTACCGCTCTCAGTGCTGATTTCCGGATCCGATTTGCCGGCAGTGTTGCTGCCGCTGCCGCTGCCGCCTTGGGGCAGCAACTGCTGCTCGCCCTGCGGCTCGTAGGCCGAGGAGGAGGACTGAGATCTGCGGCCGCTGCGCCCCTTGCCGTGCTTGATGGAGTCCTTGATCTTGGCGCGACGCGACTTCTTGACCACGACGACCACGTGCTGCTGCTGCTGCTCGGGGGCGTGGGGCTCCGGCTGGGCGTGGGTCTCGCTGCTGAGACTCTCCTGGTCGTTCTGTATCATGGGCGTGCTGAAGTTGGCCCGGTCCCTGCCGCAGCAGAGCCAGCTGGCGCAGAGGCTGCTGAGGGCGCGCGCCTTGGAGCTGGTGGAGCTGCCGGTGGTTGCCACATTGCTGTTGGCGTTGATCGTCTCCAGCTCCGTGGTCTTGATGGCGATGGTGTTCAGCTTGTTGGCCTTGGCGCGTTCCCGCAGGCGCCGCCGCGTGGCCACGAATATCTCAATATAGACGATGGTCATTATCACCAGCGGTATGAAGAAGGAGCCCAGCGAGGAGTAGATGACGTAGCCACGCTGCGAGGTCAGCTCACAGGGCGTGGCACTGGTGAACTCGTCCGGCCAATCGTTCCAGCCAATCAGGGGCGGACTGCTGATGATCAGCGACAGCAGCCACACGCCGGAGATCAGCAGCAGCACCCTGCCCACCGTGCGCTTCTGCGCGTAGTTAATGGGATCCGTGATGGCCCAGTAGCGATCCAAGGCGATGGCGCACAGATTGAGAATGGACGAGGTGCAGCAGAGCACGTCGCAGGTGAGCCACAGCTTGCACAGGTGTATGCCGAACTCCCAGCGCCCCAGTATCGAGTATGCCACATTGAAGGGCAGCACCAGAAGTGCCACTGTCAAATCTGCCACGGCCAGCGACACGATGAAGAAGTTCTGCACGATGCGCAGCGGCTTGTAGGTGAACACGCTGAGTATGACCAGAATGTTGCCAATTATGGTCAGCACGATGATGATGGATAGCACGAGGGCCGTCAGCAGCGCCTCCCACTCCGGCATGGCCAGCTGCAGGCCCAGAAAACTGCCGGGCAGCTCCTCCACAGCCAACGTGCCGCATTCCTGCGTCGATTCAACCAATGTTGCTGCCGCTGTGGCAGTTGCAGTTGCAGTTGCCGTGGCCGTCGCCCTCGCTGTTGCCGTTGTTAGACTGTCCACCAGCGACCCTGATAAATTGGCTGCCAGTGTTGTTGCTGTTGCCGTCGCTGTTGCCGCTGTTCTCGCTGTTGATGTTGCCGCACCGCGTCCGCCGCCCGTGCGCTCCTCCCCGCCCAGCGTGCTTGCCTCCGGCGTGCTGCTGTTGACGGCAACGGCGGCTGTCAACGCCGCCGCGGCCACCGTTGTGGTGACATTTATGAACAAGATTTGATCTGCCGATGGCATTTTGACATCCTGCTACCACTAGAGTACCGAATTCCTCCTTCCCCCGGCGCTCCCCGTCTGCCCTCTAACATGCGTCGAGGCTGGATATCTTGCTTACTCCCGTCTCCCTAAGACCTGCAATGACCAGCAAACAGAAATTGGGTGGCTCATAAATAAATCACGCTTTCGCACAGGAAACTTAAAAAGATCAATAAACGTTTGCAACAGGCAAAATATATGTAAACATATTTATGCACAGATGAACATAAAAACACTTTTAGGCAGTACACATCATTTGAATTTATTTTATTTAAAAAACCCACTTATTAGCACTTACTAGCCTGGTTAACAACCAAAGTTCGTTGAAAGTAAGAATAAGTAATAAAGTATTAAATTGAAATATAATTATGAATAAAATAAACCATTGATAATAATAATAATAATAGTAAATTTAGATTTTGAATTTTATTTTATTTTGAATTTTATTTCATTTATAAAAACGCACTTATTACTAGCATAAAGTTATAAATTTATTGAGCTTCTTGGTTTACAACTGAAATTCGTAAAAAGTAAGACTAAGTAATAAAGTATTGAATGAAAATAAATTAATTATTAATAAATTAAACTAATGCTAGCAGTATAATAATTTATTAGTATTTAGCGATTAGCTGCTAATTCATTCGATTACAATATAATACTTGGACTAAAGTAAATCGTATATTAATTAAGATTATTCTCTAAGATAATAATAATAAAATTCTATTTTGCATGCTTATTTCAGACAATTTTGGGACTCATCTTGAAAAACATTTAATTTTAAATCAATCAATTTAATTCTCATCTAAAGTGCAAGCATTGAACTTAATTTAATTCATAGTAGAAGATTCCAAAAATAAATGCAAAGTATATAAAAAACTATTTTATTTTAAAATAATTTAAATAGATTATTATTATTGGGGGGGACTATTGTACCGCGACCTATAACTCTATTGTACCCCCTGCTGAACTTAGAGTACGTCCATTAATCCAATATCCCGAACAAAGGACTAAGGACTCCTACCTCCCTTTCTGACATTGAAAACTTGCCTAGAAATTATATAGATAATACTTTCCATTTATGTTTGCTCTCTTAAGAATAATGCAGAATTTATTCTAATATAGTATATAAGCCATTAAATAACTTAAACTAAACTTATAATAAAAATGCTGATTAGAAATCATTGTTAAATAATTGTAGATATTGTTTATATTTACAAGATTATTATTTGTGAAATAAAATAAATATTATTTGTCATACAAATGTAGACCGATTCAAAAAAGATTCCGTTTAAAATATTAATCTATTCTCATTGTTACTAAAAAAACATTTAAATATTTTCGTTAGCAAACTTAAAGCTTAAAGATTGTACTCTGGCTACATTTTCTTTATCTTTTTTGTAGCAAACAAAATATGATTTGTAATATATTGCATTGATTGTTTGCCTATTTGAGTTTAGTTGATGTAAGTTTGAGCTCAAGTTTCGCTACTTCCGTCAAAGCAATTGGCAAATGCCAAACAAGGCAATCAAACTCATGTCAGACACAAATTATTTACAAGTTGCCCGTGAGCTGAACATGCAAAATATACATATATTCAAGACAAGGGCAGTCCAATACAAAACAATCGTATTGCCGGCATCTATAAAATGGATAAGACATTCGACAAAATTCTCTGCGTTAAGGTTCAGCCAAAGGGCAATCCCGAGAGAAATATAACACAAAAGCGGAAAAAATAAAATAAGATTCCCTGCAGGGGAGGATACATGTCACAGAATCCATTAACAAATTTAGGTGTCCATTCGAAATTTTTATCTATTCCGTGTTTGCTTTTGCTCAAAGGAAGTTGACTAATTAAAAGTGCCAGACAATTTGAAATGACAGCTGTAACATAATACGCTCTGCGGATAGAACCTTGTTATGTTTGTGTCTTATAGTGTCGTAATTAAAGATGCTTGAACGATTTTTTAATCAAGTGCATGACGCAAGACATTTTAAAAGCCATTTGGATCAGTTGTCCATCTCTTGAGCATGTTCTTATACCGAATTTCTCTTTACCTCTTATAAAAGCGCAGCAGAAATGCCTCTTCTTACTGCACTGCCAGAGGGTGTGCTAGGCAAAGCAATATTGGTTATTCAATATCTTCTGTGTTTTTTAAACGATTTCAATGAGCTTTTCAGGATAGTTATATATAATGGTAAAGAATATATATTCTGAATAACAACTTTTATTAAAGCGTAGAGGGGTAGTTGCATCCAATATATGAAATGGACTTAATCTGTATATCTGTATGGTTATTCAATATCTTCTGTGTTTTTAAACCGATTTCAATTAGATTTTATTCTGAATAAAAACTTCTATTGAAGCGTAAAAGGGGAGTGGCATCCAATATATGAAATGGACTTGATCTGTATACTGCATGTATATATCTACATCCTGAAGTTTCCGAGATCTCAGACAGACATACGGACATTTCTAGATCGTTTTGTGGATACAGGGTATAAAAACAACTACATTACTTGTTATATTTCTAATTTTTTGATTAATATGACAAATTACCAACTTTCAGAAAGATTTCTAATAGTATTTCAATAAGTGAAAGTTAGACTAAAAATGAAGTCAATGGAATTTGTGATACCGCATCTAAAATATATTGATGGAGAGCATAATTAATAAAGTTTTTTAAATGTGTCTATCAACCAATTCATTTAGTTATTTACATTGTCAAGTGCTGGATACATTGCCGCTAAGAACCCAAACTTATGCTGCAGTCTATAAATTTCCCATAAATGCAGCTCGGCCGTCTTTTTGGCTAGCTTTTCAACGCTTGACACATTTAGCCGCTTAGTCTTGTGCCCCATGCCAACTGCTGTACAAGTTGCAGCTTGCCACAGACCAAAGAACATTAATCAAAATAAACCTCTCATAAACTGCGCGCACGCCGAAATGCAGTATGGAAAAACTCCATGAAAAACATTTCCATTCGGAGAGCAAAAAAACGCACATGTAAAATATTTTTTTCTAAAAATGTTTGCAATTTTTTGTTGGATTTGAGAGGCGAGATTTTGATGCAGATACACCTGCAGCCTTGTTGGCGGGGAGAAGTGTGGGTTAGGAAAACTGGAGTGTAGGACAAGTTAATTTTTGGTTAATACTTGTACGAGTTGATAAGCTGATTAAGCTGCATACAGTTTGAATCAATTTTGAAAGTCGTTGAAACTCTGACTGGGAACTGCGTGCTCGCTGATAAGCTGATTACATGGATTTAAAACGCGTCTATGATTACCATGAGTTAAAAAATTAAATTGTCCAATATAACATGAGCTTGTATGAGTGTGTTTGTGTGAGTGTGTGAATTTGTATGAATGTATTTGTGAATATGTGTGTGTTTGTGGGTCTGCAAATGAAGGGCTTTAGATAGTTGACTTGAGTTTTCTTTTCGTGCATGTTTTGCTTTTCACTTTTCACTTTTTAGTCTGGCAAAGTTTTTGTGTGATGACCTTGCTTCTGCTTGCGATATGTTTTTTGATAATATGTATAAACACACATACACACGCACACGCACACGCTCACCCACACTAATTTAAACATGCAATCACACAAAGTTGTTTTATAGTTTGGCTGTATGGGCTTTTTGCTGTCATTAGCAAAAGTTTTGCCAGATTTTATTCTATTGAAAGTAATAATGTTTTCGGCCTGCAATTTACTTTAAAGCAAAAGCTTCCTTACCCCCGATAGCACACTCTCTTTGCTACATGTTCACAAGAATTAATTAAAGCTTAGAATTTGCATAAGTCTTAAATTTGTATGAAGAATATTTTGTATATGAAATGTAAACAAATATTAGTTATAAATCAATAAGCTGAGATTTATTGTATTGTTCATAGACATAAGTAGATTGTAAGCTTTATCAACGAAACTATCTGTCAACAAGGTCATAATAGAAATGATTTATTTTGAAGTAAACTACAAAGAAAGCTGAAATAAGTTGTTAATTTAAAATAAATTAATTAAAAGCCCTTCCTATCCCGGTCATATTTTAAGAGCTAATGTTTATATTAATGGATAATAAATAATGCATTCATAAATTAATTAATTTACAAATGAAAACAATAACATTTGGATGGAATATACTTTTATACATTTAAATATTTTCAAATTGAAAGTAAGTGCATTTATTTATGACTCTGGAATATTGTTAATAACATGAATTATTATTAGATATGATATAAAAGATATGAAAGACCTTTTAAACCCCATTATTTAGTTATAATTAACAACTGTGGAGTTCATTTAAGTCTTCTAGTATACTTAAAAAGCCAATTCCTACTAATAAATATTATATTGTAAGTTATCTAACTCATTCTACCTAGTAGTACAATAGATTAACCCTTTGTTACCCTTTGTCATATATTTATTCCCATAAAGTTATTAATCCTGTTTTTACCCAAATAAACTAATAAAAATCATTCACATTTTCCCATTACTTATGTTTATGTATATCATATGGTATAAAGTTAATTTATTCACAAATTTAATGTTATTTAACATTAGTATATGTATGTGCTATTTTTTTTTTTTTTACAACATACGATGTTCTTTTGATTTATAATAATTCCATTAATTGATTTAGCCTTTGTAACAACAAAGTTTCAGAGTTCACAAATGCGTATTTAACTTTTAACGTAATAAATTGAATTAATTGCTAACATTTACCCTAAATGCTTTATTAATTGCAAATGTCTGAGTACAAGGAATTGCATGAATTACAATTATGCATGAATTAATTTCAATTAGACGTAGAAAATTCTTTTCGAGGTTGAACGACAGCAAAGTGAAACCGAAAAAAAAAACAAAATTCACACGCAACCAACCGAGCAACAGACGAAAACATTCCAAAACATGAGACGCCTCGATATCAAAGAGATTCTCCTCAATCTGCTTTTTCGCTTTATTTGGTGGTCTGTAAAATATATTTTTGTGTGTAAATTAATAGCAGATTTTTCGCTTTGGAATCGAGTCGGAAGGATGGTGGCAAAGAGGCGCCTTAATTTATTATAACACAAATTTGTTGAATGCCTTTTTAAGAGGCGAATCATAAAGCGAAAATTGTTCGCCACATTAATCATGAAAATTATATATAATGAACGACAGACAGACACGCTAGCCACGGCAACAACAAATCAACCAAAATTACCTAAACAAATTAGAAAAACAAAAGGAAAAACAAAAACAGAACAAGGAAATTGGGAAAAATAGGCGGTCAATGCCAATTAGCAGAAATTGCCAAGACACTTTTTGTGGCTGAATCCATCTATTGTTTTATTATTTACATAATAAGTATGTATGCACAATACATAGACAAACAACTTAGGTATGTGTGTGTTTGTGTGTGTGTGGTGTTTGTTTTGTAGGACAAGAAAAACAATAGCTGTTTTGTTGTTGTTTGCTAATGTGCGGATTATTTTTAGCCCGCAGAAGCGAGCCTATAAATAAAGGTTCCTTCTACAAGAGCTTGTGTATCTTTGAGATACTTGTACAGCAACTTGTGCATATTTAATGGATGTGGGCGAAATAATAGAATACTAAACAGCATCAAGAGTAAATTAAAGTTATGCCCAACTGTTGCTCAAGTGCTCTATTTCATAATTGAGTGAAAGCAAACATGAACGCCGAGCTTACGTATATGGGTATATCGAAATATAGGCGTTACTTTGCCAGTTAATTCACAAGTCTCCCTACATCACAGCTATGCATCATTCATATACATCATTCATAGTAGTTGGCGGCGTTTTAAACTCTAGCTCTCAAACAATTATCGCTGCCCGCATTGGAGTGTCAACTTTAGTCGTACCGTTGCTGCCAAAGGAAAGTCCTATTTCTAGGTTTATTTCCAGACCATCGCACACTGGGTCAAATGGAAGCTGAAAATTCAACAGCCAAAACAACACGTCCACAATTGGAATTCACAAAGAACAATTAAAATTCCCATATGATCATATTTATACAGGTATTTTCGTACCTATTATTTATAAAGTTTGGTATCGATAATATTTTATGATAAAATTGTGGCTGCTGTAGCTCTTATAGTTTGCGAGATCTTGATCTTAATAGAAGAACATGCATACCTAAAATTGTAAGACCTAGGTTTTCATATAAACGGACATGGCTATATCGACTCACCTCGGCGTCCTGTTCAAGAATATATGGCTCATTTACCATAAGAGTGTCATAACGCAAAAAACATAATTTTGAAGTTAATGATGCAGTAATGTTCGTTGGATATTAATCTACGTTGGGTCAAAATTTCATTATCCTATCTTCAATACACAGAGCGTGAGAAGAGATTATTTCGCTCCACCTTGTATGGAGATACACGGCGCTTGAAACCTTTAAACGCGTTTATCTCGAAACGCTTATTTTTGAGTTATGACAAAATTCTAGAAAGTTTTTTACTTAATATTTCTTGATTCAAGTAAGAATCTGGCTTGCATTCGAAAACAAGAAATATATTGTTTGTTTCAAGTCAGAAATTCTTGAATTAAGCGGCATCTTTCTTAACGTAAGAAAAAACACGCTTGAATCCGATAACTTGCTTGGTTTCTTGTTGCCATGAAGTAAAAATTTTTTTAAAATCAAGCCATTCTGGATTACATGATTCTTAATTGAATTAAGAAAGTTCTTACTCAGATCAAGTAATTTCTGGATAATATGACTTTTGACCCGTTTATGGATTGAATCAAGTAAGAATGGTTTGATTTGTTTTCTGAGTGCGGTGTCTAGAAATGTCGCTCTACTCCACTGTGCATCGTGAAATTTAAAACTGGCTGAACTGTCCCCCTGGAGACTCGTCATCATAGTTGCTATGATGTGATTCCAAGATCTGCGAACCATAGGCGACTACAAGCCCGAGTATTAGTCTCTTAGTCGCCTTCTATGGCATAAGCCGGCATGCCACGCGTTGCAATTGACAAGGGGCATGTGGGCAGGGCACATGTGGGCCAAGTTTTAATCACCTTTCGCGGCTGTGGCATTGTCCAGTAGCCAGATGAAGGTATTTGTCCAATAAAAGGCTATGCCTATGGCAGGGCAATGCAGATGAGAGCCTAGCTCTTTCACTGAGAATGCAAATGCAAAACGCTTGAACCCCATGCAGAGTTTTGCCTCTTTGCGTCGTTGTCTGCTTCTATTCATGTGCAGAGGAGCATTGAGATATTTCATTCTGGACTCACCCGATGTCGAATGCATTCACTTGATTTCGTGGCGGCTTTGCATTTGGTATTTGCCAGTTTTGGGCTTTTACTACGCGTTTTGCTTACAATGCAAATTTCATTTGCTATTTCGATGTCGATTTCAATATGGTACGAATGAATATTGAGGCTTATTTGTATGTTAGTGCCTGCAGAGCAGAGATTTTGAAATGCGGAAACTTAAAACCCAATGAAATCCGAATCAGTTTCGAATTTGTTTCTTTTTATCTGCTCTGCGCACTTTTCGCAGTTTGCAGTTTGCAGTATTCAGCTTGTGTGAGCTTTAATGCATTATAAAGCACACCAATACAGACACACCCACTTACACACTCTCTTTCACAGACACACATATATGTTTACGCTGCAGCAAAGTTTGTCGCCCCGTTCAGTGTTTGCCCATCCATCCCATGCCTCCCGCTTTTCAGTGCCGACTTTTCGGGGGTCTTCCGGGGCACACTTTGCATAGTCACGTGTAAAATGTTTCCTTTGCTGCAAGTTTACCCAATGACACAAGAACGCACATTGATGTGTCAGCAGTGAAGCAATACCCAAAACGTTTTCCAAATTCAAATTGCAGAGCCAAAAAGTCGGAGTCTGTCAGCAGAGCGTTTACCAACACGCAGGGAGATAAACTGTACTATGTATGGAGCAGTGCCGAATGCATTACGTCATCGTTGTGTGTGGGCTCGTAGAATGATTGCACATTGATTGTTTAATCTTCAAATGATTTGTAAACTTGCTGAATTAAACATTTATTCTGTATGCATTGCAAAAAAAAAAAAAATAATGGGAGATGAAAGTAATACTGAAGTAATACAGCCCAAAAAAATATTCTCTTTAAATGACGCATCAATTCCGGTGTAGTTACTTGATATTATTTTGATTAGGTGAGTAAAATTGTATTAATAGAGTATTAAAGCAAAATTCTTTTCTTTATTTTGCTTATCATTCTAATACTATATAGGTTCATATATCTATATATATTATGTTATTTGTCCTAACTGCCTAACCGACATCCTCGATATCAAACCACAGCCCAAACGGTAACTCCTAGTAACTTAATTCCCTCACGATAATTTTTACAATTTCGGAGCAAACTTACCAATGATAAAAGTTATTATAAGTGGTAAAAATTATTTTCAAGATTTATTTTTAACTTACAACTTTTAAAGTAAAATTGTCTAAAAAAAACGAAAGCAAATTTAAGCTCAATCTTTGTATGTGCATTCATAAATACTTTGGTAATGATGAGTGCTAGATTCATTTATTTAATAATACCAGTTATATAATTATATTCTTTAATCGTTGTCGCTAATTTCCTTTGAATATAGTATTTAGAAGAAAATCAATTTAATTGCTTACATATCGTTTTATTTTATTTAAAGGTTATTTAGCTCAAGGTACAGTTATGCGTAATTATTAAAATCTATATGAAATAAGCAAACCTTAAGCCATTATGTGAATGATATAACTATTCCCATACTTAACAGAAATTTATAATGCGGACCAATCGATATGAAAAACCGAATTCGTATGATGAAGGCTTTAGTTGATTTTGAGTGGAGATTTTTCTCAATTGGGAATAGGATTCGCGGCAAATATGCCAATTACAAAAACACGGAACACAGCACTCAATCGCTGACACATTTTAGCCTTTCAAGTTGGTGTCCATCAAACGTGTTTTCTTTTTTCCTGTTTGAATAATTTGCGGGTTATTTTTGCAGGTTATTTTGCTTGTTTTCTTTTTGTAAATTGATGTATTCTTGGGCACAATCGCAGCAATGACAGGCGAACACTCAGCTGTAGAACAGACAGACATATTGGATGGACAGTTATCTACCCTTTTTAGAAGAGCTATGCTGTTTGCGTACCTGACACGTTCCACGCTGACTACGAGAACGAGGGAATAAACATGAAAATCATCGCCAAGGCAAACCAGGCATGTAAACTAACGGGACAACAGTAGTTGTGTGTGTGTGTGTGTGTATGCCAGTGTATGCCATACGGACAAAGATACGCCCACAAAGCTGTCAGTCAAGAACTGCACTCGAATGCACATTTTGTGCGATTGTGTTATGCATTTCACATTGGTCTGAGCACATCGAACATTTGCACATTGTTACACTGTTACACATACATGCACCAGATCAATTGAGCTACAAGGTTTCTCGTGTTTTTGGTTGAAATCGCAGAGTTTGGCGTATGTCCAACAATTAAAAAACAAAAATCTCAGCCAAGATTTTGTGGTTACTGTAAAATTTCTGTAAAGTTATGCACTACAGAGAGTAAACATCCATTAAAGAGTTTAAACTTTTTAAATAATTTAGCTTTCTCCATAAATACGAGGAGAACCAATTCAATCAGTTAAAAGTTAAGCCAATGTTTGAGTTTTTTGATAGTAAGTTTTCTTAGCGCCAATTTATTTGTATCTTGTATTGAACTTTGTTTCGCTTATTTTTGTATTTTTCTTAACTTTTTTCAACCATAATTTATTATTCGTAAATTTGTAGGATTATGGCAATTGTGATTATGTTCTTATTTTTCTTTGAATTGAAATATTTTTGTTTACAAACTGTGTTGTTTTTAGATTATATATATTTCCCGTTCAAAACAATGCCAAATATGTATGCTTGGGTAATAAATATGTATTATTATTTAAGTAATGTTAACTTATACATTACAAATTATTTTAAACAGATTTGATGATTTTGCAATAAAGATTTTTATCTATCTCAATACAATTTATTTATTTATTTAGATATGTTATCTTAATGCTATAAGTATTAATTATTGCTTTAGTCACTAGACGCTGTAATTAAATAAGATTAAAAATTTAATTAAGAGCAAGTATGATATGTGTGTAACATTTAGAAGGAGTGGCAAATCCCACAAAGTATATAAATTTTTCTGATAAGGACGACGAGCTAAGTTGATATAGCTATATCCAATTATTCATCTTTATATAAGAGCTAGAAACATAATATTTGTTAGCTGGGTCTTCCATCGCAGAAGGCAGATCAAAATAATTTTATGATTTTGATACCTTCTAACCACAAAAAACCTCATCATAGGTTCACATTAATTTCCATAGATGAAGTGAATGAAATTACGACTAGAAAATAATCAGCGAAGATATGCAACAGACATTTTTCTCGGCTGTGCAGTGGGGATGAGCAGTTTCGCTTATGCGTCAAGTGTATTCGATTTGTGAGGCTGTAATGGTACACATTTGATGAGCTTATTATAATATTCAATTTGCTACTTCAAATTGGAGGAGGACAGGCTATTCCCCATAAGGATGCGAGCTATTCTTAGATATTTTCAGTTTGTCACCTCCCTTTATTATCCATAGTAATCCCCTGTGTGGCCATTGCGCTCAGCGCTTGGCCTGGTGTGACCCACGGTATCAATAAATATGGGATATATGCATGCATTATTTGTATATATGTAAATACACATATCTTATCAATTTATTTTGCTGTTTTTGTCAGTTGCCGTCATAAGCAAATTTTCTATTTGACAACACACAGCAGGATCTGCCCTGTGTGGGTGCGTGCCTGCCTGCGTATGCGCAATATATGTATGTACATAATTGCATATCCTGGCTGGCGCAGAGCTCGTAGTTATTTTCTAGTCCTTTTTCTGATGCATCCCAACAAGTATGAAGTGAAAATGGCAGTAGCTTCTGCTTTAATGCTGTTAAAATCTGTGGGTGCATTAACTTCATGCAAATTATGCCGATGCTTGAAAACGCTTGGGTAATGTGGCGTATGCGTAATACGGTTTGTGATAATTGGATGGCTTTCGCGCATTTTGATTCCAGCGAAAACTGTCTGTTTATTTAGTTGCATATTGAGTGACTTGATAATCACAATTGTCTTTCAGATTTCTAAAAAGTTCTGCATCAGTTTCTATATAAATTTGCATTGTTTTCTTAGAGCTGCCAAAAGGCATTGCTATAATTTTATTAACGACTTGCCTAAGAGCAAGCTTGCAGTTTTGCCAAGTAATATCCGAAATTGGTATTGGCATTTGATTCCATCGGTCAACAAGCGCAATTATGTTTCTCGGACGCATTTTGATTGTTTTAGTCAATATGAGCTTTCTGAACTACACTAAAATTGCCTCGAACTGGATATTTCTGTGTGTGTTTCTCTTGTTTGTTTGGCTTCTCTACATGGTTTGAATTGATTTGATTTGATTGATTTGCTGCTTTTTTGCTGCCGCCTGGCACTTTGACTCTTTTGTTTCACTCACGCAAACAAAAAATTGTGTAGTAAAAACAAATCAGGCAAGGTCGTATCTGTTCGTCTGTGTATTTGTCTGATTGCAGTTCACTTTTTCCACATACCGAATATGTATGTGAAAAGTTTTTAAATTGCAATGCAACTGTAATTTTTTTGTGGATTGCAATTGTTTGTTGAACAGCCATGGGGTTTTTCAATTGCCTTTACAGCACTGCGTACATGTTTTTGCGGGGAATTCTATTAAACAACCAACTGCATAATGAATTCGAGGGCCATTTAATAAGTTTTAATTTATATTTTTGCAAAATCGTTTTTATTATAGAAATATCCCCGTTCAGTATATATTCAGTGTGAGATAGCTACTTTAAATATCCCAATCGAATTATTCAATCGATGTAATTTTCTTAAATTAAAAAATTTAAATTTCATTTAATCAGTTGAAAATTTACTTATAAACTGGTAAGCTTAAAATAAAGTTTAGTTTATTGGTTACGAACCGGTTCGATTCAGACACATTACTGCTCTATTAAAAATTAAATAGAAAGTTAAATAAAAATGGCATGTTATGGAAAGGCAGCCATACTTAAAGTTTTCAACGATTAACATCCTTTGAATAAATCCGCTGAAAAAACTTATCCTGGTTAGCTCATATTTATTGATATCAACATGATGCGCTTTGATTTTATAAAAACTTAATGATAAACCCTCGTGGTGTAATTTTCGACTACAGAATCACTTGCTAACATAACAAAAAACATGAATTTATGAAAACAATTTTTGTAATAAATCGCTACAGTAAATTTGATGAAATGTAATCAAAAACAAATTAGACTATTGCACCCAAGTGCATTTTTAATGAAAATTCAAATGATTGATAACCTTAAGTCATTACCATTCAGTTTCAACACAGTTTAATCGTAATCGGCTTCAATTTCACTAAACTAAATATTTGGTTGATATTATTTAAATAGTTAATATTGAAAGACTTTGTTTGTTTATAGGCCAAGTCTAGAATTGCTGTCACATTTTCTTTATTGGGCAAATTTATCGATGCTAAAGTGCTCAATTAATCCACTTGGTCTGGCCGCAATCTAATTAAACATTTTCGTAGTTAATTGCCCTTGGTCAGTTTGATGAACCTCAAGCAACTTATTGGCATGGCAAAATTACAAAAATAACATAAATAGGCTTTATATGTGGATTCATTTGGCTGGAAATATAATAAGCATCGCTATGGCTATTCAGACTGAGACCCATTCGAGCCGAGTACGTGTTGAGAGTTTGATTGAAAAGGCATTGCTTTGCCTCTAATATACACTGTTCAATACGGCCATAAAAACTAAAAGGTCAACACACACATGGAGTTGAGTTTTCGAGCCAACTTATTGGCCAGTCTGGCGCCCTTTGCTCTCACAGTTACAGGACAATTGCAATTGCGAAACAGACGGCGTCGGCCCATTTGGGACACAGTAAAAACGCTATAAAATCAAACTGTTTATTAGAGTTGTCTCTGATTGTGTTGTGCAGTCGATTAGATGTTTATTTTGATTGTAGCAAATCTAGCATATAAACGACATTAGCATCCAAAAGAGACTAAATCATTTCAACTAAATATTTATTCACATTCAATACTATATAAATCTGCCAAATAAATGCAGCTGAATCGAATGCAATTTGCGAACTGCTTTAAATTCATTGCAAGCCATCCTCAGCTTTTGCTAGATGTTCTCTCATCAATATGGGGAGCGAATAGAGTCAAGAGACGTCAACTCTGTTACTCGGTGTATTTGTCAACTCTACTTGTATTCCCCAAATGATAGTCGAGCTCTGGGCTCTGGGCTCTGTTGAAACTAGAGTACGGCTACTACACAGTCTAGAACTACTACACTGAGAGAAAATCAAAGAGTTTCCACACTTGCATTAATAATTTGTGGTGTGAAAATGTGATTAAGATAGAAAATTCTTTACTAAGGAATAAAATTCTTCCTATATTTTTATATGCCTTCAAGATTCAAATTATTTATGATTGTATTCGTTTATAATTTAAACAGTTTTTTAACATAATTTTAATTTAACCTAAATTAATCTGAATAATTGAATTCTAGAACAAAACCAGATTCATTTGGGGGCAATTTTTTGTAAAATAAATGAATCATTTTTTTGTTTTTCTCAGTGTTCATAGAGCAGAAGTAGCTGTTCTCCTACGTGCTTTCTGGACTTTGTTGCTTTTGCTTTTGCTTTGGCTGCTGCCTTTCGCTTTGCCTTTGGCTTTGACAAAATTTACTTGTTCACATTTATTACATGCAATTTGGTGGCCCAATGGTGTTGTCTTCTCACAGCGTAACACAGCACAAACAGCGTTTGAGATGAGACCTTGTATACTACAATATAGAATATCTGTATACATAGTAGTTTCTGGCACACGCAGAAGATGTGAAATGGGACTTATATTTCATTTGTTATATTATTTACTTATTTATTTATGTCAACAAGGCATAGTCGTCAAAGATATTGCATATTGTATACTAAACTATATAAAATATGTAATTAAAGTTTAAAGCTCAATAATAAGATCTCTGGAAAAAAAAATTGATAATGAAAACATTCAGACGTAACGACAGTAGAATTTATTGGTTTAGAGGTGATCGAAATCCTTGGACTATCGTTTGATAAATTCAAGCATCAGAAGAGCCTTTGATCGTTATGTCGTTAACTTTAATTTGTCTATATAAAGAGTTTTAAAAGAAAGCAAACTTTGATTTTTATCAAAGCATACTTGACTCACAGAGCAATTAGCTTATCTGGTTGTCTATATGGAACTTGTCTTATCAGCCACGTGGATTAATATTTATGGACGCTCTTCCCCTCTTTCGTTCACTCAAGCCAAACTAATTTGTCTGGTTGACCTTCAGAATACTAACCCACATCCCACATGCTGCTAATATATCTTATGATCTGACAGCTGTCACAATTGATTGCTTAAACGTATTAGTTTTAGTTATTGCACTGGCCGCTGTCAATGCTATCTGACAATTGATTAAGTGCTAAAACAGAATCTCAAATTAGCATTTCCCCTATGGCTGAGCCATGACAACCTATGTATATATTTGCTTCGCTTGAAATCTCTGAGCAAAACTCTCGTGATAATATTCCAATAGATTACTTCAAGTGGTGCTCACAAGCAAATTTCACTTTCAATTTGCAATTGAGCGTTATACGAGCATATCTTTGCCTTTCTTTTTCCTGAAACCTTATCATTTATCTATACCATTTTTATGACCGTATTTTCTAGTTTGCTAACCATGGCTAGCATACGGTAAATCATATTTGGCAGCCACTTGACGCGTGAGAAATGCGCAGCCAGCCCCATGTACTCAACACTTGGAGCTTTGTTGTTGTCGTTTTCCTGGGAAGTGTTGGCAACAGGGTATGCTTTCAATGGTTAAAAGTAAGTAAAGGGTATATTAGCTTTTTAGTAGAAACGAGAAAAGTTGTAGCAGTTTTAATAAGTATATGTGCTATAGTTACGATTAATTCAATAAAGAGTTTTATATATCAAAATAATTATATTAAATATGTAATTTAAAATTCTGTTATAATAAATAAAAAGAGCACTCCCGACTGTAGTAATTGTGTAGCTGTCATGCTATTTCTTTTAGTCTGCATGCAATAAACCGAATAGAATTTAACATAAAGTGGATCGAACTGGGTATTAGAAAATCAATTGAAATATATTTTATTATCAACCCGATCAAATATCAAATAAATACGAGTGTATGTAATACACAGTTATTTCTGCTTGAATGATTGTTTATTATCCTCAATGACACGACTGTGTTTTTCCATGACAAATGCATTTGTTTGCGGACAAATGTTTACTCTATTTTATTTTTGTATCGAATAAATTGCATATGAATGTTATACGTGTATGAATCAACTGAGCATCTGCAATATGTCACACTATTTGGGATATATGGAGGTTGTCAAGTCAATCGTCATTTGACGAGTGTTAAAAAGCAGCGTGATAAAGCTTTTAGATTTGTACCTCATTCGCTATCTGTCAAGATAAATAGATCAGGTGCTATTTTACAATTACTTTAAAATTATTAGAAAGGGGTTTATTAAGATAGTGGATGTGGAAAACGTGAATAACACCGAAAAGAAGGCTTGGCATACTTTACTGATTAACTGATTTTATTCTTATATATTGATGTAATTTTTACTGAAACCTAAAACAATTAATCAAATACATTCGAAATTATTTTTTGTAATTCAACCAAACTTATTTAAGTAGAAGAATGTTTGCAGAATGTACAAAATTTCAGATATTAACTTGAAAATGTAAACAAGTTCTGTAAACATTCGTGGGCATTTAAATAATATTTTGCTAATTGTTGCACATATTTCCAAAATTATTCAACCCATTCGCATTATTCAAAGCATGCCGCAGGTAATACCCGGGGTCTCCCATTCATAGAAATGGTACACGCGTGTTGTATAGATATGCCAAACGGCGGCAAAGCCATAAATACATATGTTCAAAGATATTTTTGTATGATTTGGACTGGCTGCTGTTTTTTCAGGGGAGGGGAAGAGAACTATGTACTGCAGATTTGGGTAAATGCTTAGAGTACATCTGTGCCGACCCCAACTGTCTGTATATTTAGCACTGTGATTTCTCTGATTTTCAGTTGTTTAAATGGGACGCCTGATTCAATGTTTTGTTGTTCTTTGTGCTTTATTTCGTTTCATTTCGTTTTTTAACGAGAATAAAAAGAACATCAGGGCAAATGAAAAGAAAAAGCAAATCCATAAATAACTACTTCGATTCTTAGCTATAAGTTTTCCGGCATACGTCGGTGTCGACAACTTTATGAGCTGCTCTGCTGTTGGGATTTCAATGAAGAGAGAGGGGGAAGGGGAGGGAAAAGCGAGTCACATCAAGTGCTTTCGGCAAAGTCATCAAGTTTCTGCCACCAGCAAAATTTTTTTGATGATGAATTCCACAAATATTGACAATGTGCGTGCCAAATACAAAATAAATCATAGTCGTTTTCGCTTTTCTTCAGTATTTATTTACATGCCGGAAGAATACACCAAACAACAACAAGAACAACAACAACAACAACAACAACAACAACAACAACTGCTGTTGCGTGTCTTTCCCATTGGCAACGAAGCCAACAATGATGAGCGTCATCGACAGCTCGTTTTCTGCCTTTCTTCGGGAAGGCCATTTGGGTGTGGGCGAGTTTGGTGTATTGAATTTTGGGGCCGATCGAACAAATAGTGGTATAATATGCAAATTAAAATGAATTTCAGTGTGGTTTTTGCATGCCAACTACTTATACTAATAATCTAGCAGCTTCGCTTCCCAATTTGCATTTGGTAATATTTATGGTTGCACTTTTTCTATCTCTTCCTTTCAATTTATTAGCTTACAAGTATATTACATCATTCGTTCAACTTAGAGCAATACAGTGCAGTTGTTTGTGATAATGAGCAGATATCAAAGATTTCTTTGAGTACACAGTAAAAGTTTGCTTGAGCGACATTCTTTTAATTATAAATATTCTTCTTCTTTTGATCTGCAGAAGCTGGGCGAAGTATTTTCCAATATAGGTGCAATATAGAAGCTGATAATAATATAATAGATAGAGGATACAATTGTGATAGAGGATTGTGCTACACTTTCCCCAAAAATAATAATAATAAAATACTATTGCTAAATTTTTTTTAAGCAGACATTCTACCGTTTTATCATATATACATTATAGCTGCAAAAATAACTTTATTATGTGATTTTAAAACTAATAATATTTTTTGGTGTTCAAAAGTTAAATATGTGTTTGCTGTCGGTTATAACCGACTGCTACCTCTCCAAATATTTTATTATAATTAAAGCAAACGTATACAAATACTTAAGATGTATGTAGCTTTCACGGTTTTTGTAGGTCTTCTTTCAATTTGTGTTATTTTATTTTGTACGTTTTATCATTTAGCTCAAAGATTTAACATATTTGGCTTCTTGCGCACGGCGATTCGACATTGATAAGCCGAGACTTGTTGTTATATATGTACTAAGGCCCAGCTGATTAGCCCTCAACCCATGTTTAAATTGAATCCAAAAATTGCTTAGGTTTCTTAATAGCATCAGTAACAAATGAGTTGTGATAGCAACTTCTTATTTTCTCCGACTCTGGCTTTTGTTTACTTACTTGGCTAATTTGACTGTGTGGAAAATCAATGGGACTTAAATGTTTGTGAAGCTACAGCTTAAAACTTAAGTGAAGGCTACGCACACAGCAAATTAGTTACGCCCAATTTGCAACTCATTGTGATCAACAATTGACTGGGTTATGATACAATTTCAAATGCCAGAACCCCATTCCAGAGCATAACAAATACACCTTCATACAAGCGTTGAGGGCTGTGAGTGTTTGAATTTGCCTCTGAGGGAGCTCGGCACTTGATGCCAACGTTTGAAAGCGGCTTTAGCCAATTGATTTCCTGGGCATACTTGACGCTTCAACGCGGATACAATGGGGCGTATGCGCAATGAAATTAAGTTAAAGCAGCTAGCACAAAGGCATCACCGAAACACACAAAGCCGAAAGGAAAGTGCTAACAGGTTAAAGCAGGAAAAGCCGTGAAAACTTGACTGCAACTCAGAATATATAGTATGCACATAAGTCTAACCAACTGGGAATACGTGTGCCGAGTACACAAAACAATGAACAATAATTTATATGGCTTGAATTAATTTAACTTACGGCAGCTGAACTTATCACCTGCTGCTCGGACCAAATGAAACATGGCACAAAGACGCCAGCTCCACCTTGGGGCACCATTTGGAGGCACATAAGTTATTCGTTTATGTACGCATATATGCAATAAAATATCCCTCACTTCGCCTTCTATAGCCTTTTGTGGAAATGCAACTCTCTCAGGTATAGTTGCAATATTTAGCTTAAATAATGCCGCACTCTACATTTTGAGTCAACCGGAAACGGTTGTTAGCAGTAGGATCCCAGCAGGCTTCTGTGCTACGTAGACTACAGCCATTGCTTGTATAATTTAATAAGGTTTCGTCAAGGTACAGCCAGGAAGTAGCTAAGATAAGGCGCACAAACAGAAGTTACATGCCTGCCTCCCATTGTTGCATGTTTTGTAGTTTTCGACACTTGGGCGGGGGCACATAATTTCATTATATCCTTGAGCTGGGTATAATGGGTTAGACGCTAACTTGGTAATATGCTCAAAATGGCCAAGGTAAATATTGTAGTTGCATATTTGTGGCATGGCACAAATTGTCCAAAAAATTAATTAAAATCTACGATTGTTTCTAATTAAATATGTCATATTTATGTATCTTCATTGAGTTATTATTATAGCTACAAGCTCTGTTATAAGATAGCTGTTTAAAAATGTTTCAGGTAATTTATTTATCCATCCATCTGAAATACTTGGCAATGCCATAACAAATGCTTTTGTGCTTTATAAACTAGTTTTGTTAAATTTGAGTGGTGGCTGTGTTTTGCTGGCTTTTCGACTTGCTTGGCTTTCAGTTAATAAATTGCAATTTATCTCCAGCTCTTCTCTGCACTTATTTGCAGATGTTGACAACTATTATTAAGTTTTTGGCAGACGTGGCAACGCCGTCCTTTTTGCCCAGAGAAAGACTCCTTAATGGCATGTATGAAAGGCGGTAGCAAAAGGTTACGTACAAGTAAAAGAGACAAACATGGTATGAGCTTAAAAGGTACTCCTTGAGCTGTTTTTCTCTTTATGTTGTTCAAAGTATGGCAACTATTTTTATGACAGACCGTTGGCACTTTTACATAGTCGAGTCGAGGTAAGGGATACTGAACTTAAGCTTAACGATGTTTTTTTTTGAGGTCAGAAAACATTGCCGTTACTTAAACTTAAATGTGTTTTCACTTAAAGTTGTTTCGCTATTCATAATTTAAATAGTCTCAATGAAACTTTATTCGAGCCTTTGAAACGCATTTCGCTTTGATCGATTAAATTTCTCTTCACTGCGTTTGCCAAATTGACACACCTTGTTCAATTTCCTTTTGGGTTTTTACACTTTTCCAAATACCTCGCAGCCTCTCAATGCAAAAAAAGTTAATCAATTTAGGTATCATTACACCAGCATGGAGTTTTTTGCTCTCTTCCATCTGTGCCGCATTGTTCCATTCACACATAGTTGAGCTCCTCGTAGGCAGACAGAAATGCCTCAAGCAAGTGCATGAAAAGTTCAACAAAAACGAACTGCAAAAAGGTGAATTAAAAAGCGAGAGGGCGAAATAAGTTGTGTGTACTCATTAGCATGCGGCTGCTTTAGAGGATGCCGCTCCCGGAGGCGCCTCAGCCATGCACTGCTTATGCGTGAGCAACTTTCAAGAGCAGGCGACAGTTGACTGCCCCGCTCTATCCCCTCCCCGTCCCGTGCCTGTCCCTGCGGGATTGCTGCCAACTTAATCTGAAACCCAAGCCCAAAAAACTAAAAGTTTTTCCTAAGCCACTCAGCTGCTTGGGAAGTTGGACGAGGGGTCGAGGAGTTTGCCTCGTCCAATGACGCTGTGTCAAAAACTATCTGCAGAAAGCGAAAACTGATGAGCAGAAACCCCAAGCCAAATACATCACACTCTGGCCCACAACCTCAAACGCTTCGGCTCCAACCGCACTTGTCAGTCGAGTCGAGTCGAGTCGAGTGCAATTCACATGCATAGTTTTTCGAGAGCAATTAAGTGAAATTCGTATTAGTTGTATGAGCATAGATCTGAGGTAGAGGTGTGAGGGGAGACTGGGGGAAACTGGGGGAAACATGCGCCAAGCAGCGAATAGTATTAGCTTTAAGGACAAGCACGAGCTGTAGATGACACAAAAACAAACTTGGACACGTTGCAAAAGCTTCGCATTGCAGCCAGTCAGCGACGACAAGTGGACATGCCTAGGTGCAGGGGATTGGCGGGAGTGCAGGGGTTTAAGCCTTGCAGGGCACTGTGGTCCGGCTTGTATGGAGCCGCGGCCATAAATACTTCCCGTAGAGATATCGCTATGAAATTTTCACCAAAAATCTAAAAAAAATATTATAAATATAATATAAAAAAATTGGCCACATCGGCTGACTATATCCTATAGCTCCCATACAACCCTCTAACGCGCCAACTCGAAATATTGGTCGTACGAAGTTGGATGTAAATATGGTCTACAAAAGCTTAAGTTTAAAATTTCATCTCAAAATATTGATTAGAACGCTCGCCAGGTGGACAAAACTTTTGACCGTCTGCAGAGGGTATGCCGGACTGAATGCGCTAATGCGTGGCTTGCGCTGCTTACATGTGTTGATCAATTAAAAGGAAAACTGGCGAATATTTTTGTAGTTTACAATTAATTTTTTTGGTGATATTATTAAAAACAATTTTTTACTGTAGCTATGAATTGTACATTTGTTACAAAACGTCACAAAAATTGAGTAATTGAAGCCGATTGTGTGCCAAATTTGACCTTGAAAGGCGTGTAAGTAAATTAACGATTACAAGCAGATTCGCCAATTTTCGCAGCCAATCTTAGCGGACTTATTACCTTAAAAGTTATAAAAGTTCACTGGTAAAGAATTCAAGGGGGGGTTTTGGGGGGAACACAACTATAATTTGAGGTAAACAAATTAAAAACGAACAAAAAACGGTAAAAACATATAGGTTAGCTAAAAGTTAGATAAAACGTAAATTACACAGCTATTGGTTGTTAATTATTTTAGAATATATAATAAATACCTTGAACTTTAAAATGCATTTTAAATAAACACGGTATGTCAACTTATTCCACTGCCAGATCAATTTGAAATGCGCTTTAGCGTTGAAATATTTGACTAGCGCCCAGCTGCGCTTTGCAAGTGGACAAGTGTTAATGACTTTAGTTCTATTTTTAGAAAGTCCCGTTAGATTTATAATGAAAACCGGCTTGCAAATAAGAAGACTGGATATTTGTGAGACGAACTGTTTACATTTTGTGGAAATATTTTCTGATAGATTTTTTGATTTTTGGCCTCTGACTGAACCACTGTGCAGGGGTTCGCTTTTAGCCAGTTGTCGCTTGGGCTCTTTTGATAATGTGGCTAACATGTAACACACACGCTCGCATACAAAGCATGTCATTAAAAGTTCTTCCCCTACATGCCCAGCTTCCACACCCTGCACCTCCCGCTCTACTGCACAATTCCTGTCTGCTCCACTGCAATTTGAGCACAGCTGAGTACAACTAATGCTTAAGCAATTTCTTTCTAGTTAGTTGTAAGCAGTTGCCATAAAGTGGCAAAATATGTCTCCCCCTCCCCAGCTAAACCGCAAGGCTTCACTGAAGCACATTGATGTAGGCTCAAAATGTTTGCATAATCTCTCTCGGTTGTGTTAGATTGTCAATTGCTTAATTTAAAAAATAAAATAATCTGATTTAAATCGCATAAAGCTAAACAATGATGATGATATAGAACAGTTATTATTGGTACTTCTCCATAGTAATTGTCTGACCGTATATACATACATCTATTCCAGCCTACTTCTATGTCAGTTATTTAGCGCCTATATATTATTTGCTGACTTCTTACGTTTTATCTATTGCATTTTAAATGATATTCAAATAAGCTTACAGTACATAAAATAAATCGATAAATTTATTTGGTGAGATTGTAATATTTCCAATGTTGTCAAACATTCTTAACAATGAAATTAGAATGGAAGACTATCCAACATTCTGTATAAAAGAGTAGGTCTCAGGAAAACTCTGAATAAGATGTGTCGACTGACTGTGAACATCAACAAACCCATCTGCATAATTATTCCCGAGAAAATATTACAGCAAATCAACAATTCTTAGAAAGACGTCAGTTTTGAGTTATAAAATTAAGAATAATTGTAAATAAATATTAATTAAAACTACTTCAATAAATTATGGACATATGCAAGTTAAATCGTTATATTTTATACATTTTATAAGCAAATTTTTGACACTTGTGTATGAAGCCGTGTTTATTATGTTCAATATAAAATTGAGGATAATATTTGTTAATATTTTGCCGTGACCCTTGTCATTATATTTTCTCGGGGTTAGCAGTTGACATGTTTCAGCTACCAACTACAACGATGTCTTGCCTGAAAATAGGGTTCAATAAGTCTGTTGCCATCAAAGTTGTCAGTGTACAGCCCGTACAAAGGTACACACATTAACCATAACAACGTCATCTGGGCCAACACACAACAGCGACCGAGTGCGGAACAGGAAACAGGCCAAGACAAAATTACACGAAATTATGTTTGCACAAATGGCACTCTCTGGGGTTGGGTGATTCTTTAGGGTCCATCTCGTCATGGCAGAACCCCAGAGAAGAGATCGTAGTTCAAGCAACTCGAACAGCTGTCGACCCCGGCATATCCGATTCCATTAAAATCAATTTGTCTATTTATTTAACCGATAATCTGCTGCGGCGTTTGCCTGGTTGTAAAATTTCGCACCACACAAATGCTCCCCGCGGTGCCGGACCATGACATTACATCGAGGAAGCTTGCGCACACCTCGGAAAACCTCTAATTTGTCAACATCAGCCGGATGGGCGGGTAGGTGTGGCTGTGTGTATCCGTGGTGGGACAGTTGAAATGTTTTAATTTGACCAACATCTCGCCAACGCCAACCACAATCTCGATTTATTATGGCCTGTGCGCTTCAGCTTTTGTCACAGGTCAGACGTGTATTCAGTCTTTGTCCTGTCAATATTTGCACCAGTCAACCGTTGGTAGCACTGAGTATTAGACAAATGTGTGTATGTGCGTACACTGCAAGAAATGCGATAAGCAGTTAAGTCATTGGGAACGTGAAAACATTTTTCTGCTAAAAGTACAGGGTCTTCTAATGTCGGTTACGTCGCTCTGGCCTTTTTGGTTTTGTTTGAATTTAATCAAACTGTAACTTTGAACTGTGTTACCTGATATATTTTTTTTGCGGTGTGCCTATCTCGTCAGGTATTTTGTCACATTTTTTACGACACTATTAACATCATTGTATGTGTGATTTATGGACAGTTGGGGCCATAGGCCATGTTGGTGTTGTCCTTTTGTGGCATTTGCGTCTGTTCTCAACTTGAAACGTTTGATGCCTTTTCAGCCTTTATTTACTAGTATTTTTATGGTCAGTCATAAAAATTGGCATACGGTTGACTTTAAGCGGAGCCAAGTAGGCTACCAAAAAGCGCTTACGGAGGTCGTTAGGCAAAAACAAAAAACTGGCATCGACAAAGAGCTCGAGCGAAATAGGAAAGTAGAGACTAACAACAGCTGCCTTTGTTTGGTTTTTGACATATGAGAATGTTTATGTTTGATGTCCTTAATTGTGCCAGGCGCTATGATATTTTGTGGCCTGGTTTGTGTATTTGCCCTAAACATTGGCTTTTAGTGGGGTACGTTTGCTTTGGCATTGTATTTGAATAAAATAGGGGTTAGATTTGATGAATATTTTACAAGCAGAAATGTTTTGAATAGGGAAATTTACTTGATTTGGAATGAATTTAATTTAAGAAAAGACTACAATCGCAGTTTTATAATGTATTTTGAGAAAATGATGGTGAATAAATAATTACGCCGAAAAGTAGACTAAAGGCAATTGGATTTCTAAAGCCTGTAAAGTAAATATAATTCATTTTAAAGATGTTAATCTTATGCAGATATATTTTGATTTGGCACTATATCTTTAAAAATATCTATATGTACTATATGTATATCAACTACTGTTTTTTACCGACCAAAAGAAGGGTAACAAAATGTCATGTATCGAGCATAAACAATTTCTTTGTTTAATGGCCTAAACGCGTTTGCTCACTCAACAGTTGCGTTGCGCTTGTTGTGCACTCGTTCTCTGGCTGTGATATGCCCGAGAAATACTCACTCTGTGGTACATCAATCAAATGGCTCCCCAGCACTTAACAGGAACGCACAGGAGGGCATTGCCGGGGCAGCGACTGGGCAGCATCTGGACACAGTTGACAGTTGGAGCCGGCTTCTGCTTCAGTGCTTTAATGCGCTGAGTTGACAGAATTTTTCTCTTGTTTTTTTTTCTTTTCTATTTTTTGTGCTAGAAAATGGAAGGCGGTTAGTTGAAGCGCAAATAATTGAAATTAATAAATTGAGTTTAATTGAAAAGCATTGGCCAACTTTGGCACTTGAAGGCAGCCACCGAGAGCCTGGCGACTCGTTGAGTCAATGAGTCGCATTCGCAGTTCTTGACTCTCAAAGATAGCAAGGCGAAAATTGGTTAGATAGATAAGTGTATATAGTATATATTGAGAGGGTGACGGCTGCCGGCAAGACTCTGTCTGCATTTTAGCTGCCTTTCATTTTCAATTTCCGTTGCACTTTGCATAAATCTTCCATTTTGAAAGATGGCAACAACTTGGACGCTGAGTTGGGCGTCTGGAAGGGCAGACACAGCAACAGGAAGTAGGAAGTTTTGGGAGTCCATTTTATGCAAACATTGCAACGGACTAAGCCAGCTAATCGTCAGCTGTGTGCTCCATTCACTGAACATGAAAATCATTTGAATCACAAAAGTTTGCTGCAGATATAGCATCAGCTGCAGGTTGACTTCAATATTATGTATATGCAGCAAAAGCCTTTTTGAGTGCATTTGCAGTTGATTTTAGGGTTTGCTGTTTTCTTTTATTGCTTTTGCTTTTGCTGAAAAATTATGCGCCTTAAGAACGAGCAGAAGGCGTACTGTAAGCACAACTTGACTTGGCTAACCAAATTTGCTCGCCTGCCTGGCCAACACGACGTATACGTAGTTTTGAGTTTGCTTTACAAACAAACTTGTTATTCCCCAAAATTGTTTTGCTAAATATAATTTATGCACTTCGTCTCAAAAATTCCAAGAACTACGTTGACTTCAGCTTTTTGCAACAGCAACAACTCGAGGGTAAACCGCAAGGCGGTATAACATGGCGTATGAGTAATCTCAAGGCGAGTGGATCTGGCATTTAGGAAAAGTTACTCATTGGCTGGTGGATTCCATAGCTTGTGAAGATATTTACTTCAAGCTCTTTTGAGCCACAACTTGTGTTGATATTTATCCTATTTCACTTGAGCCGCTCATTCCTAATGATGATACATCCATTTGAACAGTTCAACACAATAAACACAACAATTAAGGCCAACCTATCAATCAAGACATTGATATCATTTATCAAATGGAAACAGCGAATTGAGAGGCAACTTTAAATGCAAGCTCTTCATTATGGTTAGTGTTATCGGCAAAATGGGAAGTTAAATGAGGTTATGTTTGCAAAAAGTCTGGTTATTTAATTAGTATGATTAATTATATTGACGTTAATGATGCAATTCTTGGGTTAGTTTGATAAGGAAAATAAAATAAATTGTTATACCTTCTAGTTTACTTATTTTTTAATGATAATAACCAGTAAGGAGGGAGACGATCAGCCGGACCCGCCCGACAGTGGAAAACTCTATATTTTAAATAAAATATTAGACATATAATCGAAGACAAGCTTAATAACCGATTTAAATGGTATTCAGAGGATGAATTAATGGTATATATTTTATACGCTAAATATCAATCTTTTATGTTCAATATTATGCCTTTGATGCAGTTTTAATTAGGGGTCGGCATCTTACATATAAATATTTCTAGGATTCTACGGTTCTTTCTCTGATTCATATCCGAAACTGTGTTTCCGATCTCAGAACACTTTAAGATATTTATGTGCTTTCTTTTTATCTAACTCTTCAATGATACTTATAAATAACTGTTTTCCAATACTCGTACATCGAATTAAATATTGCAAATAATTTAAAGAATACAGCAAGCTATCTAGTATAAGCCATTAACTCTAACATGTTACTTGCCGCTCGATAATGTCCCAATTTGGCGATTTTGCAGCAACATTTTATCAACATTATTTCGTGGGCCACTTGACAGCTCATAAGCTGCACGCTGATGTGTTTACAATGGGAGATTCAGAGCAAGAAGCACTCCATGCGAGAGTAAAATATAAGATTATCAGCAGAAAAAAATGGTGCAAAACCTCTAGTCACGGCTGAGGCTTTTTTCTTTGTAAGCCTGTCAACGGGCTTGATGACTTAATTATAACATTTTTGTAAAAGGTTTCTTAGACATTATTAATCGTTTGGGCATAGAGCTTAAGTCTTATCTACAGATAGCTAAGCCAAGAATCACAGGGAATAATCCGGCTGTTGATATGGTTGAAGGCGTGTTTGATTAATTGGCATGTCTGGGCAGGCGAGTGATTTATTGGATGGCTTCACCTGTCGTCAGATGCTTTTAAAAAATTTGTCACTTATGCTCAATATGTGAAAGTAAAGAAAGCAATTGATTGCTTCAACTTTGGCATAATTCCTCTAAGTATATACGTGTGTCTCATAGGCTTACCAAACAACTTAACCAAAGTGGCAAGTCGTGGCTGAAACATTTTATAGACCCGGACAAAGTTTTCCCAGCAAGTAGGTGGCAACTTCTCTCAAACAAATTTCCAAAATTCACGTTCGCAGCTGAGCTGTTATTTTTAGATAACTCCTATTCAGCTGCGCCAAAAATTAGACTTCATGAGCTTTAGACTCTAATAAAATATGTTGGCACGATTAGGAAAAGTTGTAAGCCAGATCTTTATTATTGCCAAACAAAATGCGTTAAGTTATTACACTGAACTAATTTCAAAATATTTGTTGAAAATATAACATTTCAAATATAATAAATGTCAAAGTGCTGTTCAAATTTATGCACACTTAAGTGTCTAAACATTCTTTAAAGTAAAAGAAAGTCCAGCTACATTTTTGTATCAAACATCAAGTTGAAGATTTTGTGGAATGGAAAAAGTGCTCTTAAATACTAGCAACTAGTTTCTGAGTGTTTGTTTGCTTTACCAATTACCCAAGCACTTGCCAGCACTTATAGATACTTCTGTCTACGGTCTCCTTGGCATTGCCCTAATTTAGATACTTTTCCTTTAGATATTTTTTGGCAGGTGCACTGTAAAAGGTATTTGCGTATAAAACGCAAATTTGCTCTACTATTTCCTTCTATTTGTTATAGTAATTAACGCACAGAAGAGAGAGCTGTAAAAACATTGAGAGCAAGAGGGAAAGGCGGAAATTATTGCCGTTACCATGCTTTACGCCGTTGCCCATCCCATTGACATAAATTATGCGACGCTATTTTGGCTCAGGAGTTCAGTTTTCACACAGTTTGTGGCAGGTGCTTTGGGTGCGGTTGAGGCTGCCACACCGCATGACTGCACTTTGACAGACAGCAGTGAAATTTGTCGTGAAGGCAGCCGAGTTCAGGTGGGGGGAGACATCAATTTTTGGTTTTCGACTTGTGACTTTTAAAACTCATAAGAAAAGTACGGTAGAACCTGGGCAAATTCGCCTCATAAAAATGATGGGCTTTGGCAAAAATGAAAATAAATTCAACCTATAAAGAAATTTGCAAGAAATGCTCTCAGCTCTCAGCTCTCAGTTGTGGCATGTGTGGATGACTCTGTTAAAATGAGTCGGAGTCGGAGTCGCAGTCGCAGACGGGGCTGCAATCAAAGTGAGTAGTGGATCGTTTGAGCAGGGAGTCTATCAATGTCATTGCAAGCGTTAAAAAACAAGACAAATTCAACGCACATGTAGCCGGAGTCGGGAAAACACTTGGAAATGTGCGTGACATTTTGCAAACGTTTGAATTTAATTTTGTTAAAGTTAGTAAAGCGTGAACACATTAGACTTGAGTGCAGGCGCCTGTCAGCTGGGTATAGGATTGCAAATTATGAGTGAATTTGAGTGCAGAAATCTAAGTGCTCTTGCCTCCGGAATCAAATTATAAAGACTGAAATTACACTCTTATAACGTATTAGATTGACGAGAATGTAAATAAATGTGAGCAATTGTCTCGTATTAACTTGAAATTGTGCCATAACATACATCTCATGTACCCTGGCAATAACACGAAATGAAAACTCTGCATTTTGTCTCTCTTCTTTCTTTTTTGCGCTTTTTGCACCCTACCGCAATTTATCACTTGTATTTTTTGCTTTTATTCTGCGCCACTTAACAGCTGATTGCCACAAATATAGACAAACTGATTGTCATTTTATCTGTGACTTTTCTTTCTTCTCACGCCCCATCACTTGACAAATCCGGCGTCTAGGATTGACTCTGTCTTCTGTAACATTTCATGATAATCAGCGCATTTATATGCAACATCAAGCACACAAGAAGTGGCAACAAAAACACCGGCGAGAGGCAACATTAAAAATGAACATAAATTAAATCATAAATTGCAACAATTTCCGGAGAAAAACAGCGCGAAAAATTCTAGGAAATCGAAAGGGAAATTGTTTTTCAATAGCCTGGGAAATAATTATTGTTCTGTGCCCAGACACTCAGTTTTACAGTGACACAAGATGGCACAATACTCAATTAAAAACTCACAACGACTGCACTGACCTTATGGGAGGTTTTCTCAACTTTTTTAATTAAGCGAGTGTTCACAGTCATTCTCTGTTTGCTGGGGAACGTGATTTATGCCAACAACTTGTTTATAATAATTACTGGTGGAAGTTCCTTTTGAAATCAGTTCAACTTGTCCGCATAATGACGTCTATAGTATGCATCCTTTCGCACACATAATCGCAGGCTGAATTATAAACTGTAGAAATTCTTTCTTCAGGCAACAATTTAAAATTTGTATACTGTCGGTCGTCATTGTTTCAGTTAGTATATTTATACATTTGTAACATTTCAATATTGTAACAGACAATTTGTCCCATAGAGGTCGGATAGGAGCTATTTTTATTAGGTTAAAGCTTCCCCAATTAACAATAAATTATCTTTTCAAGACTATAGCTAAAGCTTGTCAGATTTGGTTAATTCATTAGCACTTGCTGTTTGGCTTTTGGAGGGACATGGGCCCTGAACTTGTTCCATTTATAGACACATCATGGACATATGAACAGTTATGCCAGGTATACGTCATTCACTCGTTTTGCATGTTGGCAGCGTCATCGTAAAGAAGGGTAAACATAAAACGGGTCATCCCCAGCCAGCACCCTTTGTACCTTTTAAGAACCCGATGTTTGTATGCTCGTGTCCTCTTGCGTTGCTGTTCTTTTCACTTAAGAGTAGGTGTATGTGGTAGTTGCTGTTGTTTTAAATGACACATTGCACAAGAGCAGACTGTCGAGGTGGCTCAGACGCAGAGCAGGAGGAACAGCCGAAGCTCGTGAGCAAGAATCCACACAGAGCAGAAAGACATGAGCAATGATAGTTATAACTAAGGTGCTTATAATGCCGGCGTTACACGGATTTCCCCTTCATCACTATCTGCTTTTTTCTATCATTCTTAGTAGTTGTTATTTTTATCCCTTGCCGTTCTTGTTGTTCGTTTTGTGGGTTGTCTGGCTGCACGGTTCGCTACATTGTTTATACGCTCTGGTCCGTAAGTGACTTTCTGATTGCGGAAATTAGCTGGTTTCGAGATTTTCTGAGGTTTAAGCTGCAGACTCTGTGTTTTCTTTTCACTTGATGGATATGCATGGAAATGGCTTGACTCAGCTGCTCTTGTTGTTTTCGTTCTCCGTTGCTCCGTTGCTCCGATGCTCCGTCTGATGTTTTGTTGCTCTGGTGTTGACGTTGTTTGTGGCTTGCTTACGGTATTTATGGTTTTTGTGGTTATTAAAAGTGTCATCAGCGTGCAAATAATGGCAAGAGGTAACGCAACGTTCCATTTTGTTACTGTTATTCCGGCTTCGTCCTGAATAGTAGCCAAGCTATCAAAGTGTTACTGGCAAGTAGTCAAGATTTAGGAGACATTTGCATTGCTTATAACTTGCGAGAATTTATTTCATTGATGGTGTTGAGGTGCTTATATTAATATTTATGCATAATTTCTATCATCTCTATTAGTTAGAAATGTTTTCTTTTCTCAAGTTTGTTTGTTGGTTAAATTTATCAAGCCCGAATCTTTTGCAATTCGCTCGTTCAAGTTTTTTACTTTTTGTAAGCATAAAATATTTAATTTTTTCATTGCTTATGGTGTTTATTTTATGTCACTTCATTATACATTATTAAATGCATAATTTATGTATCCGTTTTGAAAAATCTGCGTGACCTTTTCGTAACTCAAATATCGCTCTGAAGCGACACATGCATTTGAGTACCTCGAATTGGTCGAAAACCGGGAGTGGCAAGAGAGTGACAGACTGTGGAGGAGAGGAGGAGTATGGCAGATGGGCATAATGTAGGCCAAAACTGACATCGGTGCCGCTGCTCTCGGGTAGCATTGCTACGTGTCCTTTTAGCTCAATTCGCAATCCATGCCAAGTGGATGGTGTAGTATGGATGTAAGTGCAGGGGGTACAAAAATTAAAAGCACGCGTTGCTTTAAAGCCAGTGCTTCAAGCCAAACGTAGTCGCCTTTAATGTACGCTGAACTCGCAAATAAGATACTTATTCTCTACATAAAAAAATCCTTTTGATAGTTAGCGATTTACTTATCTCATAGTTCAATCCAATTTGATTAGAAATCAATATTTACTTAAACAACAAAATTTTTTTAACATACATTTTAGTCTAATTACTTAAATTTGCTCTTTTATTTTCAGTTGTAGTATAGCTTACTTGAAAATGTGAAGCGTAACATCAGGGCCACTTAAAGTTGATTTTTTATGACTTTTTATTTTGCCCTCCAACCTTAAAATAAAGTCTGAAGATGATGAGCTGTGGAGAGGCTGTTCAGGATTATCATACCCTTTAAGCAGTTTAAAATAAGGTATTCAAAATGTATTAAAGCTTCAAATTTATTAAGAGAACACGCTTACTTTGAAAGTGTACCTCGTACTGCATAATATATGAAAATTGTATTCCATAAGCTCACGCATGTGCCTGAAAAGTATGCAATTAAAATGGGCCTGTGCTCATTTGAGCTTTGATTTTCCAATCAAAATTCAACAAATACAAAGTTAGGCAATAAGCACAGTGTATGCAAATGAAATAAGGGATTACCCATTGAAAAACCGGGTTAATAACTTTAAAAGAATGTATGTAACAGGAAGCAGATGGGAAAGGGGGAAGGAGGAGATGTCAAACACTAAGAAAATTGTAAGAATAAAGCACTCTAGACTATATCCAGCAGTTTTCATTTGATTTACTGATTTCTGTCTAATTATAATTTGCACAGAAATAGAAATACAAGCACATTGCTGTATTCGGAATTTAATCTGAGTAAAAATTGACTTTAATCATTTAAAATTAAGACAAGTTCAACTCCTATGCGAATCAGGGCAATAAAAACTTAAGCGAGCATCCTGGCAACAAAACAGAAATTAATAAATAAATTCCACAGTTTTTCAGCTGCGTCGAGGTCATCCATGGTGTAGCTGTCTCAGTATTAATTAGTAAACATCTTGAATGTACAAGAAACGCGAAAAATTAAATTCTTGGCAATGCAAATTGTGCGCGTTGAGCCAGAACAGCAGAAACGAAGGAACAGCCAAAAAAGACGGGAAGTAGGACGACGGTATATATATGTATAGAGTTCATGGACCATTTGAAGATACATAGGATGTGAAAAGTTTACTGTTGTTGGCCAGAAAATAAATGAATGATTTATGTGAGAGGAAAAACTGTGTCGTAATTAGCATATTATGCAAATTATTGAAATCATCAGGGGCCAAAACCCACAAAAAGTTGACAAGCTCAGTGCGTGCCATTGAGATTTGGAGTGAATTGAAAATGTTTATGAAAATGAAAATGGCAGAGCTGAGAGTTAAAAGCTGAAAGCGGAAAAGGATTATGGTTAAGCCTAGTTGTCGTAGCTGTTGATTTTTTTCAATTATCATGCAGAACGCTCCATTTACTCGAGCATATTTGCTGGCTGATAAGCAGAAAATGCCAGTAGGCCCTTATAAGTAGGCCAGGCTTTTGCTGCCTGCTGTTTGCTGTTTGCTCTCGGTGTGCCCAGTCACAGAGATTCTTTGCTCCTCAGGCATAATGCAAAATGATTCCTTGTTGTAATTAAAACTTTTGTCAATGTTAACAAAGCGAACGGAAGTTGGGGTAAAGTGTTATGTAAATTGCCGAGCCAGATTCAGCAAATAGTTAAAAGCTTCCGTTACTTTAACCCCCAGAGCCAAAGCGTGTCAACACTCTCGAAAGCCATTACAAAGCGCTCGTGTTTAACTAAGGATACATTTTTCACTCTTCCAGCCATATCGACTGCACCCGAAGGTCGCAGAACAGCATGCGAAATGCCGAAAAATTTGAATGCGCACACAGAACATAAAAGAAAGTTCGGCTTGCGGTCTGCGGAAGTCGGTTAGTTTTTCAGGGTTTGGGGTTTAGAGGCTGGCAACCAAGGGCTAGGGGCTAGGGGCGTGTGAGGGGTGTGGGGCGTTGCACTTGCAATCGACAGGCAACATTGTGGTTTTTTGCGTCGAAGCTGGCTTCATTCTTGTTAATTTGTGTCTGTGTGGTGCGGTTGACTGTGAAATGGATACCTACATACACTGCGGAACTCCGTCCTCAGTACTCAGACCTCAGCTAGTTATGCACGTACTGTGGCATTATTATGCAGAGCAGACACTGCCAGAGCCTTATGCTTTACTTTCATTCTTTTAAACATTTCGCAGGCGTTCTCCATTATTTTACTTTCCGTCTTTTATTTTGGCAGTCATCGCGCGGGCTGATTGATTGATTGATTGCTCGCTTGATTGCCGACAATATTCGGGCACACAATTAAATTAAAGCACTTCCCCCCCAAAAAGAAGCGCCCTTTGCAATTGCAATTTCATATCCGATATACGCCATACAAATATATATATTTCATTTATATGTAGATGGAGCATTTAAAATGATTATGCATCGGGGTATTTCTACAGCTCCTGCTGATTGAGCTGTTTGCGTGAATTTTAATGCTTATGCACGTAGATTAATTAAAATTCCGATTGATTTTTTCCTCCGTTTGCCACTTCTTACCGACTATTGTTGTTAAGTGCAACGCGGCGTATGCGCAATTTAAGAAATATAATTAGGGTATTGAGATGCATACGACAAGCCATTGCCATTCTTTTGTTAAATTTAACAGCGCTTGTCGTCGAAATTTGCATAGAATTTTCACAATGCATTCCCATGTTCCGTGGCGTATGCGTAATTTGGCTATTGAAAGCCTTTCATTTGATGAAATATTGCATATTGTTGAAATAAGTATTGCAGATAACGCTCGATTAAAGCTTGTTAATCAAAAATATTTTCGTTTCCGAATATTGAGAACAATTGTGTAATCTAATGTACTACAAATTTGGTGGATAAATATAACCAAGCGTGTAGTAAATAGTATTTAAATAGGTTCTACAACAAAATTAATTAAAATATGCTATTACTTACGAACGCAAATAAACATTCAGTTACTTTAAAGCATTGTCCTAAAAAAAAACCAATCAAACGCATATTTAACAAAAGTATGTTAATTAGGAAATTGTTTACTAAGTGCATATGATAATGATAATCTGCAAATATATTTCATAATTGTCTATGCAAATAAGTATTATCAAAATCTGTTGAAAAGTCAATATGTTAAAGCGAAAAACACAATTAAATCGAATAACACTTGCAATTTAATTCTGCATTTGCATGCAAAGAAATTCAATTTGCCATTTTTAATTGATTTATACAACAACATGATTTCGGTTAACCAATGCCATTCGGGTTTTGGTTTACCAGCAGAAAATGCGTGTCCATAAAAAAGCAACTCGCATTATGTATGCAAATTATTTGCAATTTAATTGGAAAGATTAAATATTAAAAATATCAATATTTAATTATATACAACAGGCAGCTGAAGTTCTCTGGCAAAAGAGCAATGACATCGGTAGAGACTGCAGTCTATGAGGTCTATGAAGTTTGAATAAGAGACAAGGTGAAAGGTAAGTATGTTTTGAATTTTACTTATAATTGTCTTTGTTGTATGTCTGATTGAACAGTTATTGTTTAGCTTTAAAAAATAGAGTCTAGACACAGAGCCTCCTGCTATAGGTTATATCTACCTTTTTCGTATATTTTGTTTGTGCTTTTAATACCCAAATTTTTGTCGTTATTTTTCATTTTTTGACTGGTTAATAAAAACCATTTTTCCGTATTGCAGTACTCTGCGTATAATTTCATTACGAACAAAATATTTAAAGTTAATAAAAATGAATGCAATAGTAAAAGAATCTCTCTGAAGAGAAATTGATTCAATAACATAAACGATTTATATGTGTACTTGGGAAAGGAATAACTTGAATTAAATTGCAGGGAAAGAGGTGACTAACGCAGCAATAACATTTAAATATAATAAGAGTTATATTAAAAAATTCCTTATATTGATATATTTCAAGCATATTTTATGGTAATATTGTTAAGCCTAAACTAACGAATGAGCTTGGTTTGATTTTCATAAATTTAATTTGATACCCTATTCTGGTTTGTATTTTTAAATTCTATGCTGATCATAGTTAAGATTTAATTAATAAATGATTTTACTCTATATCTATAAATATTAATTTCTGTCCTTATTTTATCTTTCTTTAAACCTCCTCACTCTGACATTTCTATATACCTTTGTTATCTTTCCGCTATTCAATACATTTCCTCTTTTACTTATGATAACGATCGTTATAGGCGATTTCAACTTGACTGAACTGATGAACTAGACTGTTTAGAGTTTTTCACTTTTTAACGCGTATTTTTTTTATTTCTATGTAAATGGAGAGAAAAGAAAAACGCAAACACAACAGCGAATAAAATAGCATAAAGAGTTGTCAGTTGATGCGCGTTACAGACAGACTGTTGAATTATTAAATTTGCTTTTAGGGGTAGTCAAAGAGCGGACCTTGAGGGGCCGCGGGGGTAGAGGGATAAGTGCAGCAAACCAGACCACATACGTAGGTCGGAAAGACATGCTGAAATTTTGATGAGACCCGCTGTCAGTTAATGTGCATGGCTTTTGATTAGATTTTATGTAAATGGTCTGTACAAGACAAACAGCGCATATAAAGCACCCAAAAAGCGATACAGATATATGCAGACAGTGACAAAATTCAGAATTGGGACGTAGACTAAGACTAAGACCAAGACTGATACTGATACTGATACGAATACTGAGGCTAAGTGGAGACTGTGGCCAAGACTCGTCGTAAAACAGCAAGCAAAAAATCAAATAAATATATAATCAAGCGATGCCGCAAAAGTGTGCGCACTTTTTAAATTGGTATAAATGTGGCACGCGCTGGGAGCACTGCACAGTGGCCGAAATGGCAAATTTTTGCTTAAAATATACATGGATATATATATGAATATGAAATTTATATACAGTAGAATCCGGTTATAGCGACATTCAAGGGACCGACGATTTTACGTCGTTATATCCGGCAGACGCACTATCCGAAAGGAGCAAAAAAAAAATTTTTTTTTTTATTATGGATGCCATGTTCGTAATAGGTTTTAAAATAAAAAAAATTAATTTTTTAATCAAAACAAAAAATTTAATACAGTAGAATCCGGTTATAGCGACTTTCAAGGGACCGACGATTTTACGTCGTTATATTCGGAAGACAAAATCCATGATTTTGTTTCTTTTTCGTGTTGAAAAAACACAAAATCCATGATTTTGTTTGCTTCTTTTAGCATTGTTAAAGAAATCAAATTTTCCTCTTTAAAGTTTTTTTTTTTTGTTCGGCACGTCGAAATATCCGGTTGAATTGAAATGAAAAATTGAATTGAAATTGAAAAATCTCGTCGTTATAAGCGGTTTGTCGCTAAAAGCGGAGTCGTTATAAGCGGAGGCCGTTTCATATAAGTTTGTATGGGGACCAACCAAACCATCGAGTTTTCGTCGCAATAACCGGACGGACGCTATAAGCGGCGTCGTTATAACCGGATTCTACTGTAATTCATAACTTTTAGTTGAATGTTTGCAACCAGTGTTGTAAAAAGAGGAAACTGGCATGGAATTTTGGGCTATTGCTGTATCTTGAATTATGCAAAAAATCGTAAGAAAATTTATAGATAATACTGCTAAAGGTAAGTAATATACTATATAAAATTAACAACATATTTAAATACATAAGTTTTGCCTGTTTGTTCTGTGAATTGATTGGATTATGTCATGTTACAGGATAATATAATCGATTGGCTATCTGTCAAATGAAAACAAGGCGATGTTTTTATACAGATTTTTAATACCTTTAAGAAATAATAAAGGCTTAAACAATGTGTTTTTCGACTTATTTATAAATAATTACTCAGAATATTACTAAACCACACTGTGTCCTCAAATGGACGTGGAATTTATACTGATGATTGTTTATCCTATCAAATTTCTGCTTCTATATTTGTTATTTAATTTTATGTGCAAAAATGGTAAACTGGCCCAGTGTGCACTTACAGCACACATCATCGGGAGGGAGTGTCTGGTGGTAGGGTTGTCGCTGACGGTTGTCCCCTGTGTGTGCGTGTGAGGCGCTGACTGATTGTGCATCTGCGAGGGGGGTGCGGAGCAGAGCGGCAGTGTCTTACTTGTGCGCCAAGGTGAGCCCCAATAAGCATGTTAAAAGACTGAGACACAAATGTTGTTACGATTGTCCCAGTAGCACCTGCCCAGCTCAAAACCCCTCAACGAGGTAGAGCACCCCATGCAACCTTGGCGGCATCTGGGCATGACCTAACTGTGCTCGCACTCGGAGTTGGGCTGCCTAATTAATTAAAGGTGTTGGAATAAAATAAAGAGTCGTACTTAGCAGCAACAGCTTGGTAAGAGAGAGGTCTTTGGGTAGTCTTATTTTATAATATTCAAAATTTATGATGATTTGCAGCTAAATAACATAACTTAAAATTTATATATATTATATTTGCTGCTTAAACTTACGCCTGATAATGAGTTGAGCTTTAATTTGTGATAGAGATAATATTCTCTAGGAGGATTAAGTCTTAAACCCAAAATAAAAACTACCTAAACAAACTTTACCTAAATCAAATCAAAACAAAACTCGACAATCATGAAATTCAAAGATTGGGGGATGAAAAACAATTATGTGCAACCTTGACTTAAAGTACATTTTGTATCTAAATAGTTGGAATAATAGAGTGCTTTATATATTGATAGCAGAATTACAAAATTGGTAAAGAATAAACAAAATATATTTAGAGAAAACGAAGATAATATTTAAATACATTTAATTGGAAATAAAAGAAAACTCTTTAATTGATTCTATATTCTAAATTCAAAATTATTTTAATTTAAAATATGATACAGTGTTCTCAGCAATGCCACTAAATAATTACAATAACTAAGTATATATTTTAAAACATTAAAAATATGCTATTGTTGTTATTGAATTAACATTTTCCTTTTGAGATAATTTCTTTATATACTAGTTAATTATGTTATTTATACGTTTGTTGTTCGGCTTATTTCGAAAGTAAATCATATGATAAACAACTCATGAAATCACTCGTAATTAAGAGGCTGGCATTTTCTTTGGCTTACCCGATATTCAATTAGTAAAATTCAGGCAGTTCTGGAAGCCTGGGGCAGGTGTGGAATTCGCTTTCGACACACAATTTGCACACACATAATTTTGCTAAATATTTCATGTGTTGTTGTTGTATTTGTTGTTGAAGTTCCTCGATAATAGTTTTCGTAATTTATTTTTTTGCCTTGCCAGTAATGCTTCTAATTAGTTTTCCCGCTGTGACACAAGTTGCATAGCTCAAAGTCCGAGCAGAATGAAATCAGCCAACAAACACGTAATTAGATCTCGCAGGATAATGCAGTGAAGGGCCGGGCAGCTCGGACTTGCAGGCAGATGCGAGCGGTACACTCAGAAAAATAAAGAGCGATTCGTGCTACAAAGAAAAGCTCTTGAATGAATATTTTTTTGCTCAAGAGATCCATTGCAAATCGGAGTAGAATACAGAATAATTAAAACAAAAATCCAAAAAATATTCAATTATATATTGGAATAGAATCGCGAATGAATTAAATTTAATTAAAGCAAAAAACAGAAAGAATGATTGAATTAAGTACGAATTGTAAGTAATTTTAATATGACAAAATTAATACAAATAAAAACGCTCTAGAATTTAATTACAAATTGCAATAGAATCCCGGATAATGCAGATTAATTAAACACGTAGAATTTATTAAGTAAAGTAAAGTAAAGTTTGGGAACACATTTAAATGAATAATTTCAATGTTTGATTAAGATTTCTCTTTGAACTTTTGGCACCGGAAACTCTTGGTTCAACTGCGAAAACTCTTGGCTTTTCTGTCAGTGTAGGTTGGCAGATCGTTTAATGGCAAAATTCAGCTTCTCTTTGGGAATCGTGGCCCAATTCAATTTGATACTTTGGCTTTTTGCAGTTGGCGCTTGTCAATTCGGCCGTTTTCACTTTGGCCCTTCGATGCGACTCAACGTGAAGTTTGTTGCGGCATCACACGCGCAACAGACGCACACTCACACAGACACACGCGTAGACAGCAAAAGCAATACACACACACACACACAGCGAGAGAGGAAGAGCGCGCGTACACGTCTGAACGTGTCGACGGCGAAAGCACAACTGAATCGGAATCCAAATTTTGCCGTTCGCCGTCCTTAAACTTCAGCGGCACGGCAGCGAAAGCCGAAGGCGACACGAAGCGCGCGCACGAGACACTCTCTTGGCGGCGTCGGCAAAGCAGTGCACCATTTACGCTCTCTCCGCTTCTCTTTTGCCTGCACTCTGCACTTGTGCTCTGTGCCATTTACGCTCTCTGGCAGTGCCAAACTGTTGATTCATTGTTGTAAATTCCATTGCCCGCATCAGGTCTTATGCTCTTCCCACCGTTCCACAGTGGTCGATTCTGACAATTTTGATCATATTTATCAAAACAAATATACAATCAATATAACTAGTCCGATTTGCACATATTTATACTAACGATAGTGTTTTATCCATTCCTGAATAAATATTCGAACCCTTTTTTATGTGCTTTAATTTACTATAGTTTTGCAAGTTGGTTGGAGTAGAACTTTGGACATTAGTCAGAATTCTTCAATATTTTTCTTCTGCTTATAAAAATGGTTCTTTGGGAATCGTCCAGTGTCAAAATAATATGCTACTCTCTGCTATCCCCTAATTTATTAATTATATAATTTATTAATAAATTGTAAAAAATAAAATGAATGAATTGCCAACTTTGTTTTATTTTAAAATTGGTTGAATTTAAATTATTGTAGCTAAATGCTAAATGTTAAAAGATCTAGGTATGATATACACCTACCTTACACCTACCTACGCGTTTATACAGACTGAAGGACAAACTGGCGGTTAGGGCCAAATCGACGCAACCTGATCAAGAATATTTATACTTTGGAGGGTCTGACATATTACATTAGTCATTAACCCTGTTTTAAATCATTTTATAGGTACAATGTAGTCAAATTATTTTAATGAACTGTATTTATTTATTTTTATATTTCGACTTATAAGATTGTATTCTTAATAAAGAACAGACATATATTTGAACAATAAGTGAACTTTTGACCTCTAGTCGTAAACTCAAAATGATAATCGATTGGGCTTAAACTTCACATATTATTTCCTTGGTTTTTATATAAAATTAAAATGATTTTATTTTAAATATATTGCATATTTATATTGAATGCTTTTAATTATCACGTGCTAGATTGTCAGAATGAACCACTGTGCGTTTCCAGTGTTCCTACTTCAGTTTTCTTCTCGCTGTAATGTGACAATTTGTGATAGCAGGGCATAAGAATGGCAGCAAGAACAAATTGCTTTGCATGCCATCAGAACAAAAACCTCAAACAATGCGTAAGGCCATGAAAACTGACAATTCATAAACACATTAGGCATTCAATGAGGTTGTTGTCGTTGTTGTTGTTTTTGTTGTCGTTGTTGTTGTTGTTGTTGTTGTAGTTGTTGTAGTTGTAGTTATATCGCATGTCATACGCTGGCCACATATGAAAATGTACGAAAACTGCTCTTGTTTTTCCGTTGGTGTCGCACAATTATCTCTTGCCCCTAGCTGAATGAGTATTTTGAAAATGGGTCGATATACAAGTATTTTTAGTACACTCAAATTACTTATAACTACGGGTTGACGGCAATTGCCATGCATTTTTTATCACATGTAGATTTGTGCTACGATACGAAGGAATATCTTTGTTTATCAAGTACTAACCCTGCAAACAATATGCCAATATTTCTAAGTGTCGCCGAAAGATAGTTTGTAGGGCTTTTTAGATAGTTGGAACATTTACAGTAATCATGGACAACTGAACTTCTTGGTGATAGACTTAAGTTTCTAGGGGACTTTGATGAAGTAACATATGAGACGGACGATAAGAATACGATCTTAACTTCTTGGCGACTCACTTGCTACACTTTCTAGGAAAAAGATATTGCATAAGAAGATAAAATAATAACCCTGTCAATGGGTACAGGGTAAATATATGAAACTCATATTCTTAAGCTGATTTGCAATAATAAATGAGTATAAAATGGGAATTGAACTCAAAATTTCAGTATACACTGAAACCAAATGTGAACTTGATTCTAAAAAGTCAAAGCGACTATTTAGGTTACCCTTTAAACAATTTTCATTTCGCACAAGCCAATTAAAAACTTTATTTAATGTAACTGAAATTATGCAATTTATTCACTCATTTTATTTCGTTTTCCGGCAATTAGGAGAGTTTAAAAAATTGCAACTTCAGTTCAGACAAGCTGCTGTCAACCTTCATCGTGTTGGGGGATTATTTCTGTCTGGTGTCAATTAAAGTTTTAATAGTTGCATGTCACAGTAAATTATCCTTTCTACTGGAATGCACACATGGTACTCCATAATAAACAAAACTGGACATGGCCAAACCCAAATAAAGTACTTCAAGCACCAATTCAAAATAATGTCGGAAACAAACTGACAGTTGTGTGCATCAGGATTAAAATACAAGTATTAAAATGGAAATGATGAGTAAGAAGTTAGAGACCAATTATAGTCTCTATGACAAGTTTGCATAAGCGAGTACAACAAGTGGAAAGTTTCTCTCTGTGTAGTCCTAATACGGCTGCTGGTCCTACCTCAAGTCACAAGACTCGTCACACCAGCCAGACGAACGACAGTTTGTCGTCATAAAGACACGTTTTAGTTTCCCCATTTGAACATAACTCCAGTTGGCCAGCTTGCTCTTGCTCCTCTCCCCGCCCTCGGTCCCCTAATTCCTAAGTGTGATTCATATGTAGGCCGTTATTTTCATCTAATGGCCCCAGAGGCTCAGGGTGACCAGCTGCAGCTGATGTTGATGCCGTAGGCTCAAAATTATTATCATTCGCACTATGGCAAAGCAAACAGAGAATATATTAAAATATACTATACGCAATGAACCATATACTATATACGTACATATATACGTAATCAGTTAATCTCCTATAGATTTGATGCCTCTATTTTCTTATTCGCAACCAAATATTTTAACCTCTAAGGCAACTTTGTTTACGACTTATCCTTATTTCTGTTATCATATTGCTTTAAATAATTTAAAGAAGATATATTGAATTAAGTATTGTATATAACTTTGTTGTTTTTTTTTTATATAAAAAAAGGGTTTTAAGCGTATATACTTGTATATTTATTATTTATATATGTGTTGAAAAACTAACTGTATTACTATATTCAATTCAGAATACTTCAACTGCTTGGCAGACTTTTCGTTGTTTTATGACCTATTGAACATTACAATAATTTCAAGTTCTCTAGGTCATTGGCTTGGCTCTCAATATCGGAATTTTAAGATCTTTATCTTCCGTAAAAATCTCGAAGCAAATGATTAAATTGGAAAGTTCACCCGTAAAAGTAAAAGTGAAAAGTGCCGCAGTCAGATCGATTTTTTTCCATATGTACTATAAGTATGCATATTATTTAGAGGAGCTGCAGATGTGTTTGTTTTGTGTTGTTTATGGCCAAATGAATTGGCCTGTTCGGCGGGCTTTTGTTACCCTTCCTCTGGCGTTCTCACATATCCCCGTTCCATGCCTCTAGGATGTCACTGCTGTTTTCCACTGCATAATCTGTTGGTCCATTCGCTCTTCTATGTGTGTCTTGTATATGTATTGGTCTATGTGTGTGTGTGTGTTCTAGAGATGCATTGAACCAGAAATGTGTAGATATGCCAATATTTATTTATGTTTTCTTTCTGGCAGTCCTCATGTGTCGCATTCCACCATGATTTTTGATAATCCTGGCCAAAAGTATGTAGGACAACAACCGTGTTTATTTTTGTTACTTAGTTGTACAAAACAAGTTTTATTTTTACACTGAAAACAATTTAACTGTTACTTTTGATTTGGAACTAAGCAATTTGTAGTTGCTGAGATCGACGCGTTCATCCAAACAGACGGACAGCCGGACACACAGGCGGACATGGCTAGATCGACTCAGCTCGTTACCTGAGCAAGAATATATAGTATACTTTGTGGGGTCTGATACGCCTCCATCTTACATGCATTTGCATAAAGTTTTAATTTGAAGCTTATAAGATTCGGCTTATATGTATTTGCTTTGTAAAAAGGTGCCTACTTCAAATATGATAAATGAATAAAAACAATAACTGGGCATACAGCCATAAAATGTTTGTCAAATCTCTTCTCTTTAATCTCTTTAATTTTTCAACAATGTACATTCATACTTTTCTTAATATTTCTCTTCTTATGTCACATTTGTTCAGAAAATGGTTGCTAAAATCAATGTGAACCCTTGCCTAACTCATCATTAGTCATTGTCAATGACAGTTGTTTTTTATATATTTTTTCATTCAACTTAATTGGGATTTTTAGTGCTTAGTAAACTGGTTTAGTGAGATAATGAGCTGTCGATAAACCTGCATGCAAAGGTGCTTTAATAACGTACCCAACTGGGGCGGTCTACAGCCAAAGGTAGATAACTTACCCAAAAAAGGATCCCTATTCAGTGAGCTCCGAGTCTGTGGTCGACTGTCCGTGTGGGAACAATGGCCACAATGGCGTACAGCTGAAGTTTGTTCATGAATTATTTAGGAAATTAATTAACTAACAAGCGGGAAGGGGCAGCTTATTGTAATGAGCCAATCTAAAGCATTACGTGCACTTCACTTTACCTTAACTTAATGTTAATGAATTTTACTGAACAAGTTAAAATTTTTATGTACATTAAAGTCGTTCTCTTAGTCTGTATTAGGGCCATCTATTAGGCTCTTTAACACAATTTGTTCTGCATCGTCAAACTGCTTTTAGCCATCGGCTAAATTATAGTTTAACAGAATAAAGTAAAATCCGATGAAAGGACAAGAGTGATTGGGACAAATATAAAATTGGTTTCCAATATTGGGCGACTTCTCTGATTGCCTCACTCAATCAATTTGGAAATAATACGGGCATGAGTCCAGGTCAAAATAAAATTACTGGCCATTGCCTAGTATTGTTTTCAGGTGATTCTTATATGAGCTGTGAACTTGAATATGACAGTTTCTTAAAAAAGAATTAATTTGTTATTTAAAATTTATAAGGAAAAATGTTATTATAAATTGATACAACTCTCTCGTTCTAAATCTTGAACGGTTCAAAAGTTTTTTCCAAACCTTACGGACAAGTTACATTTAATATTTTGTTAGTTGCTTTCTCCTAGAGCAGTCTCTGTTTTGCTTTTGTTATATAAGAAAAATTTCTTCAGATGAAAAGGTATTTCACAACGAGAAGCTAATAAAATATATTGCAACACCCATAAAAATAAGAAGAAAAATAAATAAATTCTGACGCGCCTTCTCCTTTAATTAAACGACTCCAGGATATTTTGGGTTGTCATCGTTTGTTTTGGGAGTGTTTAGATGTTGAGGTGGTTGGGGTCGGAGGCTGCCTGAGACTTCAGACGGCGACCGACCAACCGGCATTTCGGCCGGTATTTCTTATTTCTTGCTTCCCATTTCGAATTTGCTCGCATGCAATAAAACAATTTAATTAAATTTTATGTGAACCAGCGAGCCGAGTAAATGAAAACAAATAAACCACAATAAAGTGCAAGGAAGCGAAACAGCTGGCACTTCTTGGCACATCTTTCACTTCCGGCTTGTCTTCGTCTTCATCTTCAACATCATCTCCAACTCCGTCTTTGTCCCTCTGCTCCGGTTCTTACTCGAACATTCTGTGCGTTAGTCAATCTGTGTCTCTCAAATTGTGTGTTTTTGGCCGTATGCCTATGACCGCTGCCCTTGACTTCTCGTCCATGTCTTTTAGCAATTATGATCTTAATGGAGCGCACGCCTGTGGTGTCCATCGGTGTGTGTTTGTGTCCTTATAATGCATGTATGTCTCTGTGTATATGTCTGTGTTTGTGTTTGTGTGTAGCAATTAAGAGCCACACAATGAGCCTGAAACTGTTGCTATGGCATTGTGTTTACTGCATTTTGGATTTCGCAAACTGTCACACATCATATGGAATTGTCGCACGTTTCCAGCATTTCCTGTGCTGAATTTAAACTTATCCCTATTAAAGTTAACTCGAAATATTTATGCACATTTCTCATGGCTTTGATTTATACTTTTTTCCTTTATGTAGCCTACTTTTGGGTGCTCAGACAGAGCTGAGGTCAGACTAAGAGGCCAATGGCTACTTTATCTTGTGTGGGTTTTCTGAATAGATACTTTTCTGTTTGTTTGTTTATTTAAGTGACTTTCGAGGACAACAGATACCAACAGTTGTGGCTGAGCTCAGTTGAGCGAGGGAATGTTAAATGGGCTTTAAAATGACTTAAAGAAGAGATTGAAAAACAACAAACGTTTGGCAATATGACGTGCATGACATTTATTTCGTTTCAAAGCAACAATTACAAAAAGTTGTATATAATCAAGGCCCGAAAAGTAAGAAGAAGAAGCATTGCTGCTACAGTTTTATAAAATCATATTTAAAATATTTTCATCTAATCTTCAACGAAAAAAATCGAAATCACAAATGTTTTTGATCAGAAGCAATAGGTAAAAACTATTTATATATATGTACCTGTCGAAATGGTATATAGTCGATTAATTTCATAACATTTTTTTTGTTCACTATTTTAATGGCATTTAGATTTACCAACTGATTAGGAAATATTAACTACAACTGCAATTTCCCATTTGTAATAGTGATTTTATTTGGCCGCGTTAAGCCTACATTTGTTAGCACCTTGGGAATTAGCTCACATTTTGTTTATTCGATGAGTTAAGCATACGCCACGTGCTCCCAGTACGCATGGCAAATGGAATTGGTGAAGTGTCGTTGCAATGTGTCAATTGTAAGCAATCAAGCGTGAAATCACCTACATGTCTATTTGTATTTTACCATAGCGAATAACGAGTAAAGCCTGCTGGGATCTGGCTACAGGGTACTTAGTATCAGCGCTGAGATAATTAGCACTGGCCACAAACAGTTGCCCAGCATTGTTTTGTTCTTTGTACACAGCTCTTGCTTTTATATTAGGTCAAAAGAAGGGGCCAACGTGTTGAGCTTGCCTTTTATTTGTATACAGTTTGACAGGCACGTTTCTTGGGCCTCTGAAAGCAGGAAAAAATAACGGAAAAACAAAGTAAAACACACGCCAGTGTCTTAGTTGAGATTTGCTGCGTGTGGCACGTGTTTTAGCTACTTGTTGTTGTTCTTGTTGTGGCTGTTTACTTTTCTAGCAATGGATTTTGTTTTATTTGCTAGCGACAGTTAATAAAAAGCAGGAAAAAGGTCGCCAGGCCGCCGTCTAAGCTGTCAAATCCTGTCGCTCGAGTCTGTTTTTGGGTATTTTTGTCCTAAGCCTTTCCTGGGACTTTTGCTGCTGGTGGAACTGACGCCAAAAATATTATAATACCCTTATTGATTGCCCAGAGGTGAAGAATATTTCAAGGTAACTCTGTTGAAAAATTAAACTCAAAAATAATAGAATTAAATTTTTGTATCAATGTTGAATGCTTTGAATATGCCTTGCAAAGTGCTCCATATTCGCTATGAATCCTAAATCAGGCTATAAATCAGCTATAAAAGTTGCAAAGTTTTAGTTGTTAGACCCTGTTCCTTAAAAAGGTACAAAATGGGTCTATTAACTAAGTACAAATCAAATATGTGTGGAACAGCCAGAAGAAGGTGTGGTATGCCCCACAATGTATTTATATATTCTTGAATCAAATATTTAATATACTCAATATTTTTTATGTGCGCCGGATTTAACGGCAGCTTAATACCGCTCACATCAAACTCTTGCCATTGTCACTCTCCAGATCCACAAACTAATGGCTTTAAAATTATAATTAATAAATATTTATTATAATAAGCACACACGCCACTCCACTTCAGCGCCCTTGACACGCTCTAACCACTTGACTTCTTTGCACTGTGATCAGCAGCACTGCAGCAGCCGTATTTATAGTGCTTGCAGGCTGTGAAGTCCTTGTCTCCTATCAGTTCCCGAGAAAGAGAACAAGAAAGAGCCAAGAAAACCCACCCACCAATCTGCAGCTGTGGTGAGATCGACCGCTTCTTATGCATAAGGTGCTAGGCAGTGCTTAGCCGCTCTGCTTGCTGGTTCTCCAAGCATACCTCCTGCATTACAAGTAATGCTCGCCTATAAAGAACACATCGTCCTCTCTCTATGCATAAGCTCCGAGGCAGCGATTGGCCGCTCTCCTTGGTGGCTCTCCAAGCAAAATGCAGCGGGTAGCAAGCTCGCATTATATTGAACATAGAATGTTGTTATTTGGAATATTTGCTCTCTTATACTATATTACTTTCAACTATCAATTGCTGGTGTTGCCACGCTCACTTGCTGTTAAAGTTGGCAAACAAAAAAGTAAGAAGAATTAGCATTGCTACTTGGCTTTGTATGACAGTTTTATAAAATTATATTTGTAATGCTACAGGCTTGAAATTTGGTATTTACATAAGTTGCATTTTCTCTCCATCGATGCTGTGAATTGCATTACTATCGGATAAGAAATGGTATAGATATGCACCACTCTATTTGTAAAGTACAATGTCTTTTACGTCAGTTACGTCTGAATTTAGCCTTCTGATGTACTGATCTGCTCCGAGCTTACTGGTTAGTTTTTAGTTTGGCATATTGGCAATTTGTATGAGCTTTAGGGCCTGAGAGGAAATTTAATTATCACCAGCAGTCGAAGCGGCATCAAAGACCAAAATACTTGCTAGTAGCACAATGAGATCAGGCTGCGGATGCACTTAGGTGTGGCACTGTCGAGCCTACAATGATGGAATACAAATTGCCATAGACATGAACCATCCATTGACACATCGTGTGAGCGCAGGTGGGGGCGGCAATCAAGGCGTGACTGCAACAAGTTCAACAAAGCAAATGCCAATGCAGCAGCCTCATCTTCATCATCATCGTTGTTACCATCAATATCATCGTCATTATCGTTCTTCTTGCCGGGTTTGCCATGCTCTTGAATGGGTAGCTTAGGGCATTTGTAATGATTGAATTTGAATTGCAGTCGTGGGGCAACAACAACCACATCGATAACAATGGGAACAACAACAGCTGTTAAAATCTCCCATATGTGTGCTCTGCAACTTTTGCTACTTTTGCTGATGCGACTCATCCTCTCACTTCCTGCTCTCAATTCTACATTTCCTCCTGTTCAACCGTTCAACTTTCGCCTTGACTCCCGGTGTCCAACTGTTTGTCTGCTTATTTCCGCGCCGCCTGCAGCTTCATATCCTTTGAAAGCTGGCTTTAGGCAGTGTCCAAGTCTTTTGCTTTTCTACGAAAATACAAATGTACGGAGCAGACTATTTGACCCGGTGGCAAATTGCTTAAAGCGCTCAATGCTGAACAATTGATGCGAGTTTAATATGAAAGAAAACATTCCTTTGAGATTAAATGGAAATAACAAGCATGAAGTAAATGTATTTTTCTAAAATTTTACGTTTTTATTATGCATAAATGTTTATAAATAAATATACAAAGCAGCTTATTCTCACGTTTTAAAATGAGGTTGAATTGATTATTGCATCCCCTATGCTAAATGGTGCCTTCAGTTTTTATGTTTTCCGAGATATAGGTGTTCTTACAGATAGATAGACAAAATAATTTCGAATCTAGCTTACTTTGCTTTGCCTCTCAATAAATAAAATTGATATGTCAACTTAATAATTATGTTAAACTAAAAGTTAATCTCTTTTTGATGTTTTGATTTAGCAAGATAGTAAATTTTATGTGTTATTATAATAGTGATAAGAAAAATGCAACCCATCAATCCGGAAAATGAAATCTCTCATTCCATAGTTATTTTCGGTGCTTCTGGCAAATTAACGTTAAGCAAAATTTTCCCTTCACTCTGGCAACTCTATCGGGACAATCGCTTGCCACAAGATACAAAAATCTTTACATTTTGTCGCACCCGTATGGAACTTTCAAAATATCGCCTTAAATGTGTACCCTACATGAGTCTGGACAAGAATCGCGATCCGATGAAATACAATAGCTTTTGGACCAATGTGCATTGTGTATGCGGATCCTATGATAATCCAGAAGATTTAACGGAGCTCAAGAACTGCATGTTGCGGCAGGAAACTAAACGTAATTTGTCTATAGCAAATCGAGTATTCTATTTGGCGTTGCCACCAATCGTCTTTGATCAGGTGACGCTCAATATCGGTCGCAAATGTATGTCGACAACAGGGTGGAATCGGGTTATTCTGGAAAAACCGTTCGCCAAAAGTGACGTGACCTACAGGGCCTATCAGACGCAGCTCTGTCAGATATTCAAGGAGTCGCAGATTTATATGATAGATCACTATTTGAGCAGAAAGGTCATTCACAATTTGTTTGTGCTACGTTTCACGAACTTTATTTGGTCAGAGACCTGGAACAACAAACATATTGCGGCCATAATGATCAGTGTCAAGTGCGACATGCCAGTACAGTCCCGTGCCGATTACTTCAATCAGTTTGGCATCATTCGGGATGTGATGGCCAATCATATGATGCAGTTGCTCGCATTACTGGCCATAGAGCAGCCGTACTCCAACAATGTGGAAGACTTGAGGGATGAGAAACTCAAGGTGTTCAAGCAAATTCCAGCACTCGATATGAGCGATCTGATCATCGCACAGTATGTGAATAATCGTGTTGAGTCCGATCCGACCAAAGTCGGATATACTCAACACACATACATACCCAAAGACTCTATAACACCCACTTTTGCCATGGCTGTACTCAGAGTTAATAACAAGCGCTGGACGGGAGTTCCATTTATATTGCGGGTGGGCAAGGCTTTGAATGAAACCAAGACTGAGATCAGAGTTCAATACAAGTCCATGGACTGCGAACGCAGCTCTGAAAGTAAGACGTTACCCAATGAGCTGGTTCTGCGTCTGCATCCTAAGGAGGAGCTGTTCATGCGAGTGTTGCTCAAGCAGCCTGGCGAAGACGGCCTCTGTCTGAGGGAAACAACTCTAAATTTAATTCTACGCGAAAGGGTAACTCCGATTGATAACTACCAAGGCCTCTTACTCGATGTGATCGCTGGCAATCAAATGCTTTTCATGCGAAGCGATGAGCAATGCGAAGTCTGGCGAATCCTTACACCTGTACTGAGCTTTATAGAAGCAGAACGTCCCAAGCCATTATACTATGACTTTGGCTCTCGAGGCCCAATTGCAGCCTATGAGATGGCCGCAAGTAATGGATTTAAGTTCTATGAACCTTTAGAATGGCATGTGAACAGTAAGGTGGACGACCTTGAAGATGGAAACGCCAGTAAAACTATTACGGCATCGTCAAGTCGAGCGAATCAAGCGACACCCGGTTGGATGCAGTCAAGTAAAGAGAAATTGTAGAAACACCTTTTGCTGCTAATCACAGTTTTCTCATCTACTTAAAATTGTTTCAATGAAATCACAAATTTAATAAAATCGCAGCCGAATAAGTGAAAAGTTTTTTCAATAACCAAATACTACTACTGCTGCAGCTGCCTGCCCAACTGCAACTTTGTTTTCTTTGACTTCTTGATCCTGTTGTTCTTCTGGATTATGAATTTCTTGATGTTGCAAGGGTATAAATAACACGCATGGTTTGGCCTTAGTTCCTTGGTAAAGTCTGTATCTAATGGAATATCAATATGATTACACTTTCGATGCTCTGTGAATACTATTACTACTACTATGCTAAATTCAATCTGAATTCTTAATTAAATCCAAGTAGTCAGTCGGAAGGCTATAGTCGAAAGTATCCGACAGTGGGAGTATATTCACTTTTTATTATTAACCGATCGTAATGTAATTTACATCAAAGGCTATAGATAAGTTGTATTGGCTGACATAGTAAAATCAGCTCATACAGCTGTCCTGTAGTCCTAATTAAGAATATATATACATTTTAGGGTCTGCATAGACTTTTTTGTACATTTTCAGTATACAGGGTCTAATAAAAATATCCTTTAAAAGTTTATGAACTCGAAATTGAGCTTTTTGTCAACCATTAATCAAGCATTTTGTTTATTATTTACAATTTTTGCTTCAGCCCTTTCCGTCTGTCTGTTCGTCCGTCTAAAAAGCCCCCTTGGCAGCGCAGCCATTAAAACATAAAAAGAAAAGAGAAGAAGCACTGCTGCTATACTTGATTTAGATTGGATTGTTATTAGCTTATTATCTGAAGCATAGCGACAAATCACAAATCGATCGCTTTAGTCGGGATAGCCGCTCTATTTGTTGTATAGTATTGCAGGGTATAAGAAATAAATTTGCCCTAGCCAGGTCAGTAAGTTAGCTCGTCTATCAGCTAAAAGTTTCCAATAAGTGAAAAGCAGTTGATGAAGAAAACAGGAGAAAAACTAAGGAAACACGAAGAGAGAAGTCAGAAGCGTGTGGAAAAGCTAGAAGCTAAAGAAAGTTACTTTGATTTCTTATTGCAACTTTGCCCGAACTTATATTGCTCGCTCGCCTTTGGTATGAGATTTCTTTGGCATTTCCTTGTTTTCTTTGGGTTTAGTTTTTATTTACTTGTAAAGTTTTCTTGTGGTCATTCCACACGGAGAATGCACCAGTTATTGAGCGCATTGATTTAGCTGCGAATATAAATACATTTTGGGACACAATTCTGCATTTCCAAAATTAAATTAATTTTAAGGGTAGTCAAGTTAAAGTTTCTACTTCTGAGCTCGTTAGCTGAAAAACTAAATTTGCCAAATGCATTAAGCTAATTCGTTGATAAAATGCGCTCTTAAGTTTATTAGAATTTGCTTTGTATATGACTGCAGGATTTGTAATATTATTTAAGTTTAAAGCTCAGCTATGCATACTAAATTTTCAAGTGCTTTCTTTGTTTTTCTCCTTTTGACTATACCAATACACTCGCATATGTTTTCTACAATTGTTCGTTTTATTATTCTATTTTCTTCTTTTTTTTTGCCAATTTGTTGTGCTCCAGCCAAAAAAGCAATTGACTCCGACAAAGATGCTACAGCAAGCAAGCATCCAGAGCATGTTTTCTCTGAATTTTTTCGTTTTTTCTTCAGCTGTAAAGGCAACAATGAAAATCATTAAAAACAATATTGTCAGCCCACAATTGAGATCGTTTGTTTAATTTATTTTATCTGTGATTGTGCTTCTCTCTGATGTGCTGACATATTTTTATCACTTAAATGCGAAAACTGGTTGTTAATAATGTTCTTTAGCTTAGCATTAACATTTGTCAATGTTTCAATGAATCATCGTATTAAAAAATTATTAATCAATTAAAGAGAATATTTTTTTTTATTAGAGAGATTTTAAATATTTAGAGAATATTTTAAAAAATTATTTCGTTTTTGAAAATAGCTGGCGTACACTTTAATTTTCATGTGTTGCTAGTGTTTTGCAAAACAACCTAAATCTTAAATATTAAAGTAAAATAAAATTAGAGCTAAGTTTGTCATAAATATATATAATTTTTTTATGTGGTAATCATTAGCAAAGTTTATTTATATAATTGGAATAATACGTTCTTCCTTCTTCTTGTAATAGTTTTATTTTCATCTTCAATTGGTCTAAGTAGTAAAATAGTACTCTAAAAGGCTGTCAAACTAAAGCATGGCTTACTCAGGCTTTTATCTTCGCTAGTATTAATCTCTTTGTTTGTCTTTTACGGTTTCGCTTTTAAAGTGCAACACTATTTAATTTCGCAATTTTCTTTTCCCCTTAATAGTCGAAAGCAGAATCAGAAAACCCGAACAAAGCCGTCGACTCCTGCCCTAGCAAACATACAAAGGCGGTACAAAAACGAATGCTGCTTACACCTGTTTGTGTCTCCCCATGCCGTCTTTCTCACTATCTATTCTCTGTCTCTGTCTCTGTCTCTTCTGGGTGGCAAAAGGATTTTGTGTTTGAAAACCGTAAAGTGAAATTAAAATGGCTGGCTACGGCAGCTTTGCCCGGGGACTGACCAGCACACCTTGGCTAACCATAAAGCAAATGACCAGCAAGCAACAAGGGTAATCAAATATAAAAAAAAAACACCAATGAAAATGCGGAGAAATTACGAAAGTTGGTTAGGTGGGCATCGACTCCTTCATAGTTCTTAACCATTATGGCAGCACGGAAGCTGTAATTCCCGCTGCACTCCCCTTGTCTTCGCCCAAGTGGAAGGCAAGTACTACGGCAGCGATTACAACCGTGACACTCCAAACACGCCTGTTGTGGGCTGGCGATTTGTGGTCTCCGTTGGAGATAGAGAAATAGTGGGAGGGGAGCGTAGAAATATAGAGAAAGTTGGGAGTGGGAGCGTGGTTTCAACCGGTAGCTGCGGGCAACATTTCAAATTGCTTAATTTAAAAGCGAAATCACAAAAAGCAAAACCTAGTTGCCTCGCATCCATATAGCCTCAAATAGAAGGACGAGAATTGTAGTAGGTTGTGTAAAAAATAGTTAGCTAAATGTTGACCAGTTACAGGTAGTTCGTTTCGGTTCTATTTCTGTTCATGTTTGTTGTTGGCTTTGGCAGTTTGTGGCTTAAGCTACGGCTGCATCCGGAACACCATAAAAAAAGATACGGAGAAGCAACGGACGCTCGTAATCAAGGCAGCGAATTGGGCAGATTTTCAACAGTTGCCAGCCACGGACCACTTGGTTTACCGAGGGACCTATCACTGAAATCTACGGATAACGTAGGGGCATGCTGGTGATAAGGGTTGCCTATAATAGGTTTAGATTGTTGTGGCCCCCCTGGGAAGTGTTGCCGTTTATGAGCAGCATCAGGATTTTAAGTAAAGCCCAAATAAGCTGAAATAATAGAATGATATAAGAGCTGACTTGGCATTGTATAAATAAATATACAGTTGCGAAAAATTTAATAGCACCACTTGTGCACCCAATTTTGCAATTGGCTTCTAGGTAACTTCCTGTGCGTTTTCAAAACTTCTGAAAACATTTTTAGAATTGGGAGAGCCACCACAAACTAACAAATCAAAAAGGATCACAATTTTATTAACCGTTTTTAAAATATTCAACAAAGTTTGCGGAAACACCAAAAAATCGACGAAAAAAATAATAGCACCACTTTTGAAAAAATTAACTAAAAATTAAAAAAATTAAGAAAATTTACAATTTTATTCCTGAAACTTAATTGTCTATTGAACCTTGTATTTTTGTATAATTTTAGTATTTGATAGCATTACCGTTATCCTATATAATCGCAGGATAACGGCTATGCATCGCATAAACCAAGACCTGGCACCGTTTTACGGAAATTCAGATCTCGGACTCCGAAATGACAGTCCAAAGTGACTCGTTACTGGTTGGCTTCAATGTAGAAACTGTCCTGTTAACATCTGTCCATAAGTTTTCTACAGGATTCCAGTCTGGAGATGGAGCAGGCCACTGTATCACTGTATCTGACTCTCTTTGGTGGCATTTCCTTGGCTTTCTAGGTGTGTGTTTAGGGTTATTATCCTGTTGGAATACCAAAACAAGTGGCTTTTCATATTCTCTATTGAAGTGCATAACTGTTTCCATCATATCCACACGGACGTTGTTACTGCAATATGGTTTTCATGCAAGGTATGGGCCCTACTGCATAGTATGAAAAGCACGCCCATAGCATTACTCAGGATCCTTTGTGTTTTATCGGCCTTGTGTTGTATTGGGGCCTAAAATATTGCTTTAGTGGATGTCTAATGTATGATCGAGACTTTTAATACGATCTTACTTTCAATATACCATAAGATATTTCTCCATTTTCCTTTGAGACTAATGCACGGTATAGGCGTGCTTTTCATACCATGCAGTAGGGCCCATACCTTGCATGAAAACCATCTGGCATCAACGCGTCAATGTAGATATGATGGAAACAGTTATGCTCTTCAATGGAGAATATGAAAAGCCACTTGTTTTGGTATTCCAACAGGATAATAACCCTAAACACACACCTAGAAAGCCAAGGAAATGCCACCAAAGAGAGTCAGATACAGTGATACAGTGGCCTGCTCCATCTCCAGACTGGAATCCTGTAGAAAACTTATGGACAGATGTTAACAGGACAGTTTCTACATTGAAGCCAACCAGTAACGAGTCACTTTGGACTGTCATTTCGGAGTCCGAGATCTGAATTTCCGTAAAACGGTGCCAGGTCTTGGTTTATGCGATGCATAGCCGTTATCCTGCGATTATATAGGATAACGGTAATGCTATCAAATACTAAAATTATACAAAAATACAAGGTTCAATAGACAATTAAGTTTCAGGAATAAAATTGTAAATTTTCTTAATTTTTTTAATTTTTAGTTAATTTTTTGAAAAGTGGTGCTATTATTTTTTTCGTCGATTTTTTGGTGTTTCCGCAAACTTTGTTGAATATTTTAAAAACGGTTAATAAAATTGTGATCCTTTTTCATTTGTTAGTTTGTGGTGGCTCTCCCAATTCTAAAAATGTTTTCAGAAGTTTTGAAAACGCACAGGAAGTTACCTAGAAGCCAATTGCAAAATTGGGTGCGCAAGTGGTGCTATTAAATTTTTCGCAGCTGTATGTATCGGAAATAAAGTCTCTAGCAGTGTGAGGTTTTTCAGAACATAATCGGTTTGCTCGTCTACTTCAATAAGGGGATATTCCCTTTAGTAGGATATTGTGTTTGAAGATTGCATTTGTGTGCTATGGATTGCAATACAGCCAATATGCTACATATCGGAACTATAATAGTTAACCTCGGGTTTTTCAGTCTCTCACTTGCATCCTGTTAGAATTTCCTCATACATTTTTTAGTATTTCCTTTCTGTTTTACATTCACTCTTTCACCAAAAATGACACTCGCTTCATTGAGAACAGTTTTTCATTGCTTTTTTGCTGTTTCGCATGGGGAAACCAGATAATAGACTGTCAGAATCGATGGTATACAACCGCAGAAGGTTTGTTAATTTCAATGTAATGGCAAAAAATTGTTACTACTATTTGCACCATTTTCGTTTTGGCAATAGCAGGCACAATTTTAAATCTTTAAGGAAAAGTTGGCGAAATTAAAGTCCCCATTTGAAGAACATGGCAGCGCCTGCATTTGTGCCTTTTTATTGTCCTGTGACACCGTACACCTTGCACGTTAAAATGCGGTTTATGGTTCATGTGCCGTCTGCTTTCGCCTTCAACTCCATGTAACTTGCATGCTGCAGGACTATAAGGTGCTTCAGATCCTTGGTTCCTGGGCTCGAATGTTCGTCGTCTGTGGAAACGTTGCACACAATAGCCCTGTGTAGTGCATGATTCGACTTTCAGTTCTAGTTTCATCTATCTCCGTTGCCCACACTTGCCACGTTCCTCTCCTTCCTTCTCTTTGTCCATTTCAGCTGCGTGCAAGAGTTAATACGCGTCATTTTATGCGATAAGATGTCGTAATATGAGGTACTAGGTGCCTGTACCCCAGTTCCTACTTTTATGTGCACCCAACCCGAACTTGGCATTTTTCCCATGCATACATATGCAAATTACACCCGCTAGTGTGTGCGTGTTCGCCCATGTGTGTGATGCTTCCTGTGGCGGTCTATATTCATTTATTTAGCATAAATATTTATACGAAATGCTTGCATCCCATCATAATAAAATTAAACTGCGCTCCTGCTTTCAGCAAAGCCTCAATTTTCAACTCTTTTTTTTTGACTATGGCAGCAAACGTTGTAGTCTGAACCCATATAGTAGTATCGTTGGCATTTTGTTGACACTGCCGATGTTTAGGAGGCTATAGATAATATCGATATAGATGCAGACTTTGCTTGATATACCTTAAGTGCTCTTTGAAAAAAACGTAGATCTCACTGTTAAATACTTTATACTTTCTCCACAAATACAAAATATTGAGTCCCACAATGTAATATATATAAATAAAAAGTTCTCACCGTTAGATGCTAGGGCAAAAGTTAAAAAATTCCAATACTTTTATAGTAGTTAAATTTTGAATATAGTAATTATTATCTGTTAGTTTTATTTTATTTTTGAAAACATAAATTCGGTTTCAGATTCAACAGATTTAAATTCACAGAAAAATATGATGACAACGACTTACCTTCTGAACAGCAAACTTCTATGTTTCATATTATACTTTTTTATGGAAAGTGTCATACAACATTTGAAATAAACTTGATCTGCGTATGTGTGTGTTTTTAGGGGTCTGTCATGCCTCCTTATGCCTGTTGTATAAATTTTCACGCAATTATTAAAATAGTTTTTACTTATTCTATGCGTATAGGGTAAAAAACTTATTCACTGTTATCAAAGTTTTCTAAAAATGAATTTCAACATAGACTTAAACTGGCAGTTTTTTTGTGAGTCTCTGTTTTGCAGTTTTTCCTCTTTTTAGTTTTTCAGCTTGTTATCGTTCGTGCGTTTTATTGTGCTTTTTTATCGCACATTAATTTTATCCTCCCACTGACCCCTTGCTGTCAGAAGCGCCCTTTGACATATTAGAAATGGCGACATTCCGCGTCAAAATGAATGTCAATTGTCTGTTCGTGAAAACTTTTGCAATCTCGAGCTTCAAACATTTTTCCACTTAACTTTTAAGCGTCATTTTCATATTCTTAGCAGTAAAGGAAGCTTTTAATTTTTCTCTCCCCTTTTCGTATTTTTGTTGTTTTGTTATTGCACGTTGACTCTTTTGACAAATTTGTGCTGTGTCATCTGCAAACATAAATTATGCGGCAATTTGAAATTGGATCGTAAATATATTTATGTTGGCATTTTATTTGCACACTAAAATTCAAATTTATTGACTATGTGCTCATGCTGTTGATAAACAACTTGGATAGAGTAGTATTTCAGTATCATAATCATGCAGTATCATTTCTTGATTTCGCACCAGCTGCTGTAGCTGACTGAAGTGCTTCTCATACTCACAAACTGGCTAAAACAGTTCAAGATTGTGTTCAGATTTTATAGTCAACTGACTATGAAGTAGATTATGGTCCCTATTTTGGTCGGTCTTGTGGATTAAGAAACCGGATTGAGCTATGAAAATATGATTTGCTGGCAAATTGCAATTTTAAGTTATTTGTTTTTTGTAGTAGAGCTAAAACTAGTAGCGCTTTATTGATATAAATATTTATGTAATTTTTTATATATTACGAGGATTTTTTCTTGAGAGGGTATACTTTTAAAAAAATAGCTTTTTCTTTAATATATGTACTAAATCCTTTTTTAAAACGGGCAATTGTGAATTTTATGAAACACAGCGAATGTACTAGAGATTTAGTCTTATTGTTTTCCTATTTAAATGTTAATTATTTAGATAACCAGTTCAATATCTAATCCGAAACTAATCATATATTAAGCATTAGAGAATAAGAAGCTCTTTTGAGTTAGGATTTTATCATACTTAGGCGGTTGCTTCCAAGTTTTTATACGCTTCACATTATTTAACGCAATTTGTTTGCTTGAAAATATTTAAATGTATACTTTTTCTAGACACAATTCTTGGCGTATTTTACTTAAGAGCTTCGAGTAATGGCATTTTTAGTTCGCAGGCGTGCAACTGAGCTGCCAGGAGGCAAGGCTAAAGAGTGGGTGTGGCTGTAGTTATGGCTGCTTATAAATTTGAAATTCAAATGCTAAACCAGCCGGTTGCCAGTTGCCAGTTACCAGTTGCCATTTGCCAGTTGCCAGTTGCCAAGTTGCAGAGTTCACCAGGGCCAGACTCTGAGCCATTTGTCAGCGTTATATGCTGCACACGTTGCGGTTTATGCACATGGCAATCTCTGTGGCTATGCTGCGGTTCCTCCTTTGGATTTCTCACTCATCCTTCTCCTTCGTCTTGTCCCATTCCAGCGACAATCGCGGCTGCATTACGCTAATAACCTGAGCAGTGTGTGAGTTATGCGCGTTCAGCAGGAAATTTCACATGCTTGGATAGGTTTATAAAATGCAAGCTTTAGGCTAATTTGTGCCTTGACACTTTCATGTTTTAGTGAGCAACTAATTTAATAAGATCGACTAAATTACTGACTGCACGACAATGCTAATTGAAGCCCACTTCATTGAACAAAATGTTATTTTGCCACTGAACCCATCACAAGTCTGCTAATTGAAAAACAGTAAGGACAAAACGGATCAGTTGGACTCGCCCGATTGTAGAATACCCTGCTCCCTGTATCTTAAATATAATTTTCTAATTTATAAAAAATTTTATACGAATCCAGCAGCCATGCCTTTTCTTACCTATTTCCTTATTTCCTGGTTTCCGATACCTCAGCGTTTTTTCAAACGGACAGACAGACATTGCTAATATTTGCATGAATACGCTGCAATTAAATATATCGATTAGACTTTTTTATTTTTATCGTCTCATCGAATTCAAAATTGTCTTGTAATTTGACTGAAAATTCTACCTAGGCCAAAAAGAATCTTTACAGACTTTCGGTTGTTTATATTTTCTTTGTGGCAAACGAACGTATGAGTAATAAATCAATTTAACAGCCGATACATTTAAAAATTCATAAGTAGCAGCATTGATCGAATAAATGTCATATTTCACTTACTTTTAAATTATTATTATTATTATTATTACGCTTGTTTTTAAACTTTTATTTTTTTATTTATTTATTTAATTTGAATAAAATATTATACGTATTATATTCTATTATCTCACTATTTTATTATCTATTTTGAGATAAAAATTTTTCATCTATAAACCTTTTATTTCGACTGATTAAGGTATTTAAATAAAATTAAACAATTGCTTGGCATTTAAAATGAAATCGTAACTTACTTATTTTAAATTAAATATATCTATATCCTATGAGGGCTTGCGTGAATTAGGGAACATTTGAGTTGACAAAACTTATCCTAGGTGCCGAATCAGGTAGCAAAGCAGCAGCACTTGATGGTGTTTAAGTGCAACTTTTGTGCGCACTTCCGGTTGGTGCACATTACAAACAACCTGATCCAATGACTGACCTATGAACCTGGCCTAGAACGCAGGGCGCACAAGCGGAAGCTTGTCCAAGGGATGCTCCCAGTGGGGCAGGGTTTTCGTGTTTGCGTGATTGCCTGTGTGTGTGTGCATACATGTGTGTATGTTAGTTTGAAAGGAACTTCCGTGGCGTGCTGCCTGGATAGCACTTCCGCCTGTCTGCTGCGGCCTTTTGAGTTGTCATTGTCATGCCCCAACGCCATATTGTATAGGTTTTGAAAGGACGACGCTTGTCCTTGACATGGCATATTTGCATTTGACAGTTTGTTTGCATATCAATGCTTGTCTTCCATCCCCCTCCTGCCCAACAACAGCCGAGGCAATCTAGTCTAGGTGCTACTAAATTTTCGTCACATTCTGGATTTTTCCCAGCTGCAATGCAGGGCCACGTAAAAACTAAATCACGTAGCTTTACGTTTGCCCTTTTTTTGGCCAAACTTTTCTCATCACATAAAAAAGAGCAGGCCATAAAAGTTGATGATAACCACATAAATTTGGTTGGGTGCTTCGTTGCTTTGCTTAATTAGTGGCCGAACCGTGGCTTCCCTCATTTCAAGTTAAGTATTTATAATTTTTTTGCTTAACATGGAATGTTGTTAGGGCACATTGAATAGTTTGCATTCCATTCAATGTGTTAAAGCCACTTGAAAATGAATTAAAAATACCAGCTAAAATTTGTCGAATGTTATTAATAACTGTGCCGCATAATTAATTTCTTAAATGCGGCACAGTTGCCATTTGTTGATTGAATAATTATGGATATTGGTGCTAGTATATCAAAAAAAATATATATATAAATATATCGAAAAACCTTTTCAAAGGTTTTAAATAAATTTAATTAGTAACGCATTTAAATAATCTTATAAAATCTTACTCTGTTTTTAATTACATACTTCAAGTTTTTAAAAATTCTCTTGGTTTAAAAAAAAATTTATACAATTAGTTTTAATGAGAATTGAATTAGGTTGTTTTTGTTAAAATTCAAATGATATATTAATTACGATATTATCGACAATTATCGACATTTAAATTCCAAAATAAACCACATCCATTTAAGTGAACTTCGATATAATCCCAATACTATCCAAGTGCTTTACTCACATTATTTGCCTTTCCAGTTCTACATTTATTTGACAATTAGTTATTTCAATGGTTAATTGCTGTGATATTAACGCTTGTCACGTACTGACAGACATTATACCATATTATTAAATAGACACTTAAAGCTTTGGGCTGTAAAGCGTCCCAATAAATTGCATAGTTTAACAGCTTTAAATTTGCATGCCACATTTAGCACACAAATATTTTGATATTAAACAGTGGCTGTCAAAGCTGTCAACTATTTAATGAGATAAAATTTTTGATTTAAATATTTCCAACCCAACTATTTAAGCCAGTCAAAAGGGCGAAAGGGTGAAAGGCAAACAGCGCAACAGCGTAAGACACAGAGAGATAGGGAGGAGGCGAGACGGTGCTCAGGAGGGGCATTTTACTATGGCTGCCACACACTGGCAAACTATTTTCATTTTTATGAGATTTTATCTTATTTAATTTAAGCATACTTTTGTCTCTCTCCATGCCCCCAGCCCCGCTAGCCCCTCATGGGCCTTTATGCCGTGCTGACAGGCTTTTGCCAGCCTTTTGGCTGCTGCAGGCGAGCTGTCGTCGACATCTTTTGCGCCACTTTGTCCTCAGCGACGCAGCGAACAATTTAAAGTGAAAGTTACCAAAGTATTAAAACTTTTCTAGTTACTTGTTAGTTAAATAATAATGCGTAAAAGGAATCCCTAGTCCTTGCCAATTCCTCTGCGCCTCCTTGTGGCAGATCGCAGCTTGCTGCAAAACGATGAAAACCCAAAGAAAATGCAGCCGCAAATACAATTAAATTGCAACCGCATTTTCAGTTGCGGAAACTTGCGAAAATTTGTTGGCAACTAAATATAACTAATATGCTCAAATATGTTTAAATACAAAACAATCGTAAAGTCTTAAATTAGTGGAACTACCTTCATCGAGTTTGAAATTTGGCTAGAGCTTTGAACATATGCAAACCTTTCAAAGAATAACAAAAAAAGACAGTTGGTACACAGCTTCGATTCTCAAAATTAACTCTATCATATAAATATATATCACACGCAATATACATAAATATTTATACATTTGATCCCCTGAGACTTACAGCCTTTCTATAGCTAGTCAAGTGGCTAATTACATTATACCTCTTGATTTCTTGGCATGTCCATTTGAAACCAGTAAGAACGGAAACAATCAATTAAACGCGGCGGACTGTAAAATACCCTGTAACAATGTTTTAATGGCCACGCAATGCTTCTTTTTATTTTTGTCTGTAGCATGCTTTAATGGCCACGCTGCCAGAGGCCATCGAGGTAAATGTTGTTTCTTTAATATGTGCATAACGTTATAGAATCTATTTATACCCATTTCTTGAGTACAGGGTATAAAAGGAAGTACTGAAGCAAGCTGTACAAATTTGTTTATACAATTTCCACTGACCATATAGGCGACTTGTTGAGGTTTTGTCTTTAGCGTTTAAGAAAATCCGACTAATGTCCACAGGCGACAAAATGGCGCCTGCTTCGCATCCGGCCAAAGCAAACAAAGCCAAGTCCCTCAAGCAGCTAAGAAAAGATCCTCCTGCGGGATTTGCGTGTATGTGTCTCGGTGCCTGTCTCCACACATATGTGAATCCCTCTGACTGTCTGTCTGCTGCTGTCTGGCACTGTCTTGGGCTTTATTTGACTTTTGTAAAAGCCTCGCGGCCACAGACTGACGCCATACTGCCATACTGCACGTGTCCTATGTCTGTATGTGTGACAGCTTCGCTTGCCCTTGTTCTCTTTGTATATCTTATTAAGTTTTCTATGCTTGTTTCCCTTTTTGCTTCGCATATATGACTTAAGCATGTTAATATGCCGAGGGTCATTTATTTAAAATGTAGCAGTGATTTATGCCAAGCCAAGCAGAGATGCCAAGTTTTTTAGTCAACCACGAAGTTTCCTCTGTCATCATATGACATACGCTCTTGTTATTGCTGAATGGATAAGTTCTGTATAGAATAGTTCTGTTCGTAAAAAGTTATCTAACAGTTAAGCTAGAAACTGTAACAATATGCAAATGCAAAGGCTGGTCAGACAATAGATTTAGATCGTTTATATATTACCTCAAACTGAATTGGGATTTCCAAGTATTTTATTCACATTAAAGCCGTATAAAGCAATGCCAATTTTAATAGCTAGATTGTAGCTTGCGATAATTTTAATTAATTGCCAGCTCACTTAACGCCAATAATTGCCCAAGCCAAGAACAATTAAGTTGGCTTTTTCATAGACCTTTTGCATCGCACGCAACGTGCAACGAGGTTTGTTGCATGGTTGCATTTCAATTAGTTTCAGGGTTGCTGCACGTGGTTGCGGTGCGGAGTCAGCGAAGAAGTGAATTTCAAACAATTGGCAATCCCGCATTTAGTAGGCAACTAAAACAAATTGCCTGCCATTTTGTGAGAAGCTCAAAGGTATGTAACAATTCCGTTATTTATGTGGCAAGCCCCAGCCAACCCCTCCTGCACCGCCAATGACTGTTACCGAGATGCCACAAACTGGATAAGCCGCAAAACAATTTGCAATGTGAGCTAACAGTAGTGTGCGGCAAATGTTCAACAACTAAATAGAAATGTTCAGAATACATGTGACAATTTGCATTTTTATGCAAAACTATTTTCAGCTCAATTATGGAAGCTCACCTGGGAGTTAAGCGAGCGCTCCTTGCCCCACCATGGCGCTCCTCGCTCATGCCTGTTGCAGTTGCATTTGGCTTTAACGGAGCAAAAAGAAAAGTTGAGCAGGCATGCAAGAAACTCATTTTGTTTTAGCCATAAAACACGCGCGACTGCTCATGCGATGATTTCAAAAGTGAGATGGGCGTGGCCCTTACATTGCCGCTTTTTGTCCACAATATACAGTTCAAAGCTTTACACTGTCCAAAACGAGTGGTAAAGTATACAAATAAATGAGACAGACTTGATAAGGAAATTCGAATTGTATCAAAGTAAGATTTTAAGCATACAGAAACCTTATTGATAGTACTTAAAGCCACATTAAAAAATATTGTAGCATACATTTGCGCGTAAAATGTTTCTAAGCAAATAGTGGTAGCTGGAGTAGACTGACTATAACTGACTATATTAAGTGAAATTTGTTAATTTTTCATGGTAATAAATTTTAATTAAAGAGTCTTAGTATATGGATATAAATATGAAAAATGTAAAATTTAATCAGCAATAGGAGGTCAATCAAGAATTTACCCAACAGCATTAACCAAGAAAAGTTTCATACTATATTTAAATAAGTGTACTATCTTCATTATTTTTATTGAAACTTTTTTGATGTACATCTATCTATGTATTGTTAAGATACAGTTTATCTGCTGTACAGGTTTTGGATATATTTAATTAAATACAAACAAAAAAATGGATAGGTAATCAATTGATATATCGATGGTTTTAAATTAAGTATAATTAATAATATATAATATAATAATTACTAAGTAACAATAATTCTTTTTTTGTAAAACATAAATAAATACAGAATTTTTATTTCAGTGTACTCTCCCGTATTCGTATTTAAATATGCGTATTTCTTTTAGTTAAGCATTTATGCATTAGTTGAAAACAGGTAGCAGGCAGGTAGGCTGACAGGTGCCACGCCCATTGCTCAGCCCCACAGGATGGCGGGTGATCCTGGAGCTTTAGGGCCTTCAGACATGTAAATTAACATAATAAGCAGCATAAGAGTTTTAGCCTCTTGTAGCGCAGCTTGCAACGTCTTTTCAGTGACTACTTGAGGTTCTGACTCTCAGCTGTTTGAAATGCGCTTATGGCCGAAGAGATGGGAAAATACGCCCGGAATTATGCAATATCTGTGGGCCTCCGAATATTCTAGATAATGTTTTAAAAACATGCTAATATATGTGCATATGTGAGAGATTTGCCTGACGACGCAGCAAGATGTGCTCCGTTAAGAGAGAAACTCTTACATCAGAGCCTGGCAGATTGCTTCTGATTATTTCTCAAGTGATTCGCCTATGAAAAGTCAAAAATGCATGGCATGGAAAAATGAATTTGTTGTACGTTGATTGGAAATTAGATGTAATGCTCAAGATTTGAGATCCTGAATGATAAATTTGAGAGTGATTTTATTTTTATTAAAAAGGAAGAAATGCTTAGTTTTCATATGCTTGTATGAGCTTGGTTTAAATATGAAGTTTCATGATGAAATATAGCAAAGATCAACAAATAATGTAAATATTAAAATGTTTTCAAAATAAATTCCAAATGATATTTTATTGAATAGAACATATATTGTCCTTAAGTTGTATCAGATAATTTCTTCAAACAGCTGTTTAAATACTAATTCGTATCTTTAAAATTATTAAAAAATATTATAATGATTAAAAAAAAACATATTGATTAACGCAAATTAAGATACCGTATTAATTTGACTGTATTTAGCGCATTAAAGTTGTCGGGTCGATATTTTTTCCCCATATATATGTTTGGTAATATCAAGTATCACATTATTAATCCCCTGCCGAAACAGTCTATAAAAACGCTTAAGTTTATTTAAGAATTTCACGTCAACCGCAGGCAGAAAATCCGCTTGTAAATTAATAGTCTGTAGTGGGAGTGAAAACGCTACAAAATCCCCAGCTTATGGCCAATATGAAGCAAATAACAAAGTTGCCAGCTCAAACCCCAGCAAGTTAAGCTTGAAAAATAATCAGAAAAGCATTAAATGGAACTAGCTTTAAGCTGATCAGGCGCTTTAATAAGCGCTGGCTCGACTCTTATTTATGCTGCAGTTGCTGCAGTTACTGCTGCTGCTGCTTCTGCTTTGTGCATGTTGCTGCAGCTTAAATATTTTTAATTGCATTTCGCGTAATCACCCGACACCTACACGTTGAAGTAGCATCGGCAGCAGCAGCAGCAACAGCAGAGGCAGCCAGTCTCAAACAGAATCCCAGCCCGGTGTATAACAAGCCAAGCTGAACTGAAAGCAGCGCACATTTTTCCAATAGTTAATGGCAATTTGCTGTTTTGCTATTTACGCCAATTATCCTGCATTTACAGCAACAACAGGCAGCAGCAGCAGCAGCAGCAGCAGCAAAGCCAAAGCAAGCCAAGGCAGCGCACAGTGGGCAATTTGGCTCCGCTAGTGGCATTTAAATAATAGGGTCCAAGTAATTCAAAAATATTCAGAGTTTTATTGAAAAAAAAAAAAAAATATATATATATAAGTAATTGTTATTTGCAATAGAAATGTTTTATAAATTATTGATATTTAAACAAAGAAAATAATAACAACTGTTCATATTTAAACTAGTAAATAATAAAAGAAAATTGTATTCAGAATTTCCATTATCGGAGTCCATTAAATCAATTCAAGCTTTAATAAAAGCAAACTCCAAACTTCCTGAAATAAATGTATATATTATTCGTAGAAGAACTTAAAAAGTTATTTTAATATAAATGTTCAAGGTTTAAAAATCAAACCTGAATTGTTCATATTCTCGATTATATTTGGATATTTGGCACTGACATTTTGCCTAAAACGTAATATTTAATAAATTTACCGCAGGTTACCGCAGTTCATAGTAGCCAATTTGGACAAAAAGTCGATAATAAGCTAATAAAAATATATGTTTAATAAATAAAACAATTATTTTAGTTTGTACATTTTAGCGAGGCCAAATAGACCACTGTGCAGCGACGTCAACTGCATATAACAACAACACCATCGAATACAACAAAAACATGATAAAGTGAAAGTCGCGTACATTGCTGTGGCAGCATTGTGTATGCTGTACATGCCTGTGGTTGTGTGTGTAAGGATTGTGTGTGCGTGTGTGCGAGTGTGCGTGTATGTGTACAGACTGTACAAACACATCATAATTGAAGCCTTCAACAAGTTTCACATGCAATTACAAACATCTCACGGATGCTAAAGATCGTACTGCGAGCTCTCTTGACGATGCCATTGTGTCTGGCATGGTCAATATGAGGAATTCCTGGGAAGAATTCGATGGGGGCTAGTTAACCCTGCTGCATATTTGAAATAATTTTACTACATGCATAAAATAATTACGAGAGCATCATTTTCTGCAGTTAAGCATTATTATTCAAAGCAGAGCTATCAAAACGAGCACGCTATCGGAAAATAATGCGAAGCGAGAATAAGAAAACCAATATTGAAACTTGATATTTTTATTTCGTATCTTCACCATTTAGTTTATTAATTACTTTGTAAATTTCGCACTAAAGAATTTATGTAAATTATTTACGAGGGTAGCGAATAAATGATGCGAAAATAATTATATTCCTTGCAAACGTTGCTGCTGCTGGATCATGCATTAAAATATTTATTTTATTAAGTGACTTCAGTAAATGTATCAGTCAGTAAGTGCGCAGTGGGAGTCTTTTATCTGTTCCCGAGAATAAGAAATAGAAAGAACCAAGAAAACCGACCCACCAATCTGCAGCTGTGGTTAGGTCGACCGCTCTCTATGCATAAGCTGCTAGGCAGCGCTTAGCCGCTCTCCTTGCTGGCTCTCCAAGCATACCTCTTCATTACAAGTAATGCAGCGGGTAGCCGGCTCGCCTCCTAGGCAGCGCTTGGCCGCGCTCCTCTCTGCTCGCTCGCGCTTGCTGGCTCTCCAAGCAGCGGGTAGCCGGCTTGCCTACAAAACAACCTACCTACTGAGCTGAGTGTGATAGAGCATAGAGAGCGCTCCCCGCAGAAGCGGAGTGGGGTTTTTTTTGGCGGGAGCTGATCAACACAGCGAGCACTATAAATACTGCTGCTGCAGTGCTGATAATCACAGTGTTGTGAGTGCAGTCAAGTGGTTAAGACTTGTTAAGGGCGCTTAAGTGGCAAGAGTGCTTGTTATAATAAATAAGTATAATATTTATTATAACAAAAAGTGACAGAAGCTAATATTTCCTAATAGGAATATATACAGTTTGCGGGCTCTGCCAAGCCTCCTTCTACCTGTTACATGCATTCTCCCAAAGTAATTTACCCTGTTATTACCCATTTTCAATGGCTACAGAATAAAGTTTAAGGATATAATTTATTAAATATTTTAAGTAAGTAAAATATGTAAATCTTCCATTTGAGCTATTGTTGGCATTGATAATTCGCGTCTTTAATTTTCAAATTTTCACAATGAATTATTCATGGTGCTCAGTTAGATTTTTCTTGTCATCTGCAGATATTTACGGGTTTTAAATTCTTGATATTTTAGGCTATAGATATATTGAATATATGTCTTCCAAACCAATTTCATTAAAAGTTTTTAATTTATTTGCCTTGGTTGTTTTTGCATTCGTCACCTTTTTATGCCAGCCATGAAAACTGACCACAAAAGCCGTTAAGTTTGTGGCTTACGCTTGAAAGCAATATTTCAATAGCGGGCTTAAACATGCGAAGGACCACAAGGCTGCTGTCCTAAAAGCCATGGTCTAAGTTCTATGGGTATTGCAGAGTATATACCGTACGTCAAGTATACGCCCTGTGTGCACAGAGAGTAGGAATGTGTGTGTGCAACTGTTTGGATTATGCTTTGTTTGCTGAAGTCAGCAAGGAAACAGCAGTTCCATTGGTCAGAAGACAAATTAACAACAAATGCCATAAATTACACAGTTCGATATTGATGTAAATAACACTTGAATGACTTTCTCCATCCATTCCTCGCTCTCGCTGTGCTTTGGACAAAAACAGTGCCTACTAATTGTCAACAACCATTTATGTGCATTGTCGTATATTTCACACAGATCTGCTCTGTGCATTTACAATAAGCTCTCATGGCTTTCGGGTACTTTGTCAAAAGTCGAATCAGGTTCAATTCTGTGCTATTGAATCGTAAATTGAATGTTCAAACTAAACACAATCACCCAAGTAAGGCCAGTTTTATTAATACCCTTCTAAATCAATTCAATTTGACAATATATTTTGTGATTTAATTAATTTTGATGATAGTTTGATCACATCAATAACAGTTTGTTTGTTCAATTTAATCCTTCTCATATTTTAGGATATATGTATTTATAATTTCTGCATTCCCGTTGCAGATTAAATGAGGAAATTTAGTGCTCTTCACAATAATGCAACAAAAATAAATTTATTATGGTAAAATTTGTCAAAATGTATCCGAAAAGCCATGGATAATTGAAGCATATTTACTTTGGATTAGGTTTTGTTTTGAGCTATGCATGTGAATGCGGGTCTGCGTATGGGTCTCTGTGTATAAATTTGCTTAGCTCAATGAATAATTTATGTAATTTGTGTGTAAACATGTTGAACGAACTGTGACTGTTTAGTCTGAAGTTGTCACATGTTGTAATTGTGATGCATTCCATTCAATGTTGAGCCAACGACAACAGTTGTCATTTGTGGTTGAATAAATAAATAAATCTAATGAAATAATAACAGCAGATGCAAAGCGACAATTCGCCCCAGACAGTTCGCAAAGGTTTGACTAAAAATAATTTAATTCACACTTGATTAACACATTCATATATTCACATATTCAAACCGCTGAAGTTTGGAAGTCTTTAACTTAACAGATACTTGTTTTACATATGTTCTTCGATTTCGCTCATAAATATTAGTTAAGAAATGAATAAATATCAATAATTTTTCGATTAGCCACTAAAATGCCTAATTGAATGCATTAATTTGTGTAATTACTTTGGCAATTAATATTGATTAACTTTTTTCTTGCCCAAATATACGTGCTCCTTTATTTCCCATTTTCGCCATGTTTGCCAACATTCAATGTCTTTTTTTATTACCCACAAGGCCTAAAGCCATTAGACTTTGAATTGCCTTCTCATGTCCCACTCCATTCATTGTCATTTTGTCTGCCCTGAGGTGAGCAAATATTGAGGCAATTAAAAAGTTGAACAGATTTGTATGCCAAATATTTGTAATTGATTTATCGAATGCGCAACTGAGGTGGTCCGTTAAAGCTGATAGGAAATATCTGTTACTTGCCAATTAGTTTGATACATAATACCCTGTCCGAAAATTGAATCGAATTTTTTAGAAATTCTGCAATATATGCCGTAAGAAATATTAAATACAGTAGGATGAAGTTTAATATAGAAGTTTGTTGTTTTTTTTTTAATATTCGCTATTTGCAATATCTATAATATTGGCAAAAAATCAATTTTTACAAATTTTGCGGTTAATTATTTGACCGGAAAATCTTCCTATAAAAACGAACAAAAACAAATTTAAATGCTACAGTTTGCTTTGGTCAACATTCTTTCTTTAATATGAATTAATTGATTTTGATTTGATGACCCACAACAACAAGTTGAATTTGGCCAATATATTGGTATAACGTTTTCTAAAGGGTATTCACAACATAGCATTGATAACATTTTGCCTTTTAATATCGAAAAGGATATTATCGGTTAGCAACACTAAGTATACTGACAAGCAAAGCAGTCAAAACATCGTTGTAGAGGCTAATAAAATTAATTACTATTTCCGCGTGGACTCCCAATGAAATCACTAAGTCCCACAATAAACAAACAGAAACAATACAGACAACAATCAACTCCGCAGTCATTTCAGCTGGAGCAAATAATGAATGGCAAGCTATGCATTGGAATTAGACAAATATCTTGAAATACTTCAATTAGCTTTGAGGCAGCTGCAGCCCTGGTAACTAGCATTCCGATCCTAAGACACTCCAAATGAAAAACCATTCGAAAAACGTGAGGAAATTTCACAATGCGAAATTCAAAGAACAATGTGCAGGGATTATGAGAGGATTAACATAAGTAAATGAGCGGTTCGCCGGCCGATGGACCTTTATGGCATTAATGAGGCTAAAGAGCACATCATTACAACAAATCCATACAAAAAGCAATGTGTAAGCATGTTAAATGTTAATGGAATTAATTCGAAAATTAAATAGGCAACTGAGAGATAAAGAAAAATAACGGTAATAGACTTTATACAACATGAACTCATTGGAAATTTGCAGCTAAGTGTACTTAAATGAAATTGCCCTTACTTATTTTCGTTTGTTTAAAAGAACACTCATTTTATTCATTTCTCCAGATTTTATAAGAATAATTTTGTTTATATTTTATATCACATTCATTGCTTGTTAACTAATACTTATTAACAAAGAATATATATCTCGCCAAGGCATATATATAAATGTCCTTGATTTGAGTAAAAACGAACGTAATTCTGGATGCCATCATTTTTATAGTAATAATGCTTGCAAAATTCTCGAACTCTTCTATCCAAATTTTCACTACAAATGAGTCCTGGTCATTGAAAGGCTTAATAGTATTTTCTAAGTCCGAGAATGTCATTGAAATTCGAGGAATTCGAGTCTTTGTTTGTGGTTCCAAGAGTATAATTACAGTTCCAAAATCGATTACTTGAAAACAGTGTGTATTTGTTTACTGATTTTCAAACTAATATTCTGCAGATAGACAAAGTTGCTTTAAAGAGTCTCCATAAATCTGCGCATATTTTCATGGTATATTATCTATTACAGCTTTCTTTGGGAAAGTTGTATTCTCACTGCAGACCAAAAACAAGCCTCGATGCCATTACTTAAGATACCACTTTAAAGTTTATACTTTATTAACTTCAGCTTAGTATGTCTTTTTGGGTTCTCTGTGACTTGCAGCTGTTACCCATGCCTCAAGCCTGGCCGGTTATCGGGTATGCGGTAAATATTTTAGTATTTAAAGTTTAAGTACTAGACATCAAACTTTGCTCACTTTTACTGTCACTTTTGCTTCTGCCCTGTACACCCCCAATTACTGCTGCCAAACCCAAAGATGATACGTAATTTCATTTAGCATTGAGTTTTGCGAGAAAGTCCCTTCGATGGTAGTTGTATTAGTGAGTCAACTGGAAATTGATTTTCAATTACAGCGCACATTTTCTTTAAGGTACATACGCTGACTGCAATTGACAGCACAAATTAAATAGAGAAATTCATTATGAATACATTTCCAAATGGGTTGGGTGTAATTGGCTTCCCCACAGAGAACTCCCAGCTTCCCAGCTAGACATAGTAATATTTTTGTTACTGTGGTAACTTTTAAACTACTTGTGCATGCCACCTGGTTGCTTTGTTTGCTCTATATGCTTTTATTTTTTTTATTCATCACTTTTTCTAGAGCGTTGCTTTGCGTTATGTTAAAGCACCTATTTGCAAGAGCAAAGTCAGTGCCTGGAAACAGGATTGAAAAGCTTGTTTTTTTTACATAAAAATAAAATTATTCTACAGGTTTAGCTATGCATGGGGAATATTTTCCATGTTTATACTTGGCATATTTTCACAATTGCATTGTGTTTGCCTGAGGAAAACTCGACATTGTTGCCAACAACACTTTTGCACTGCAGATTGTACTTAAATGTCCTCCCAAAGAGGTTTTTAGGCTCTGCACAATTCCATTGACTTAAATTATTTAAATAGAATGTGTGCAAAATTGAATGGCAAAAATTATCTGTAAGGCAAATTCAAAGGGTGTTCAACCAAATAAGTGTATTAGGTAGGCTTTGCTGAAGCTTTAAACTTAAAAAATTTAGTGTCAAATTAAAGATTTTAATGAAAGTCAAATTAAATTGAACTCTAGGTAAAATACAATGCTAATATGGTGTTAATTATTTTGTTTGTTTTATACGACGACGATAAAGAGGCCTTCTGCGAAACATTGCCGATCTCTCATATCTCTCCCAAATCCCTCCGAGAAACCTCTCTACCTACATCAAAGCCAACGGGTAGTCTTAAGTATTACCTTTTTCACTGAAAGAGAGGAACAGGCCTGTACGGTTGCACAATGGGCCTTCAAAAGCCTCAGTGAGGGAAGGCGGATAACCTTCCCTACCATCCCAACCTAACCTAACTTCCCTGACCTTTAGGTAGCTGTTCCTTTCTTAAAAATGTCTTTCAGTTTCACAACAAACCTAATTGAATATGCGTATGAAATGCATTAGGTTTCTTATTGGTTCCACATTTCATAGAACCAACAACATCACTTGCAATGTATTTCCCACACGTTGGTAACAGGCTGAAGTTAAACATGTAGTAGGTGCCCCACACACTCAAAGTTCACATGTGTACAAGTTTATTTCCCTATGGAATTCTTTAGCTGCCACACCAGGTTGCCGAGTTGCAACGTTTATTGGACACTTTATATGGCATCCTCTCCCACATTCACACAAAAGAAATTGCATAGCAATTGCAAGCAAAATATTGTATGCACATGAGAATTTCTGTAACTGTTTCGCTCCACCAAAGAGCAGTGCTATAGATTTACCTTGGTCAAGTTACATCCGCAGGGAGCAGACAAGTGAAAAGTTGCTGAATGTTCCGTTATGTTATTGTTGCCCTTGGTATCTTGCCATATATCATGTGGCTTTACAATTAAAAGTGTTGTCAATTGCCAAAAGAATTGCCGACTTTTATGGCACACAAGCGGGCACGAATTGAATGCATGCAATTTATATCCTGATGTAATATTTTCCAATATTTCTCATATTCTTTTGGCAGTTGCCATTTGCCATTTGCCGCATAGTTTAAGCCACGAAAATGCCATTAGAATATTCATAGAATAAATCGAATATGAGTTGGAATACCTAACTACAAGCCAAAGCACTTTGCTGTTATACACTGATTGAAAATTTATTTTAAAAAGCTTTTTAGACTCAATAATTAAGAGTTATGACATCATGTTTATTATGACAAATAGCGTAGGTAAAAGTGCTTGGGAAATTGCCTAATACACAATATTCTTCATAGAATAGTTCCATAAATTAAGAGTTGTAAGGTTTTATCAAAATTAAAATAAAAACCATGACAAGTTACAATAGCTGCAAGCAGAAGGTAACACTAGGGGCTATTGTGTTTATTGATTTACTGTATTTTATTTATTTTTGTATTCTCGAATTTCTTAAATTTTAAACGAAATCTTTTACCCACGATAGCGTCTGACTGTTCCGTGCATTGTCCCGCATGTATTTGTATGTATGCGTAGTTTCTCTTTGCTTTGCTTGTTTGTTGTTAGTGTTTTGAGTTGATCTTAAGCTTGAGCTTTTAGCCAAACTGCTTTCATTTGTATGCTACATTTTCCTTAGTTGCTGGCAGCCAAAAAAGTATGAGTATAAAGTGTGTGTTTGTGTATGTCAGTATTCCGATTCACTGCATGGTAAACAATTTTCAGTCAACACTTTGGCAACAAGAGTTGTTCATGCTGTTGATGGTAATGCGATTTTCAGTTGGCAGAATAAATTGGTTGGCGTTTCGTATAATTCTTAATAATTGGGAGACATTCTTTGTGATTTAACAAGGTTTAAACAAATTTGTTCTGTATTGCAATAAACGAGAGATTTTTGAAATATCGGTATATGTATAGAGAAAGATAATATTCATATTTTAGTCTGTTTGTTAAAAGCCAAAATGTTAATCATTAGTTTTAAAGCTTAAAAATATAATATATATAATATATACATTTCTTATATTTAAAGGACGCCCTATACAATCTGCAAACTAAGTAGTTAAATATTTAAACTTGTCAATTAAAATTCAAGTTATGTTTTAATTATGTGATGCATATAATTTTATTGTACCAAACAATCACTTACAACAAACACTTACATAATGTGTAAATTAATTTTTTGCCCACTTTTGTCAGGGTGACAATTTAATTAACGACTTATAAAATAAATACCATACAGTTTTATGACAAACAATTAGTGTCAGGCAGACTTTTTGTATTTTAATTAAGAATTTGTGGGTAGTATGAGTGTGTCAGTTTGGAATTTCTGTTTTTATGGGTGTTTGGAGTTTTCCATTGAATTTACTCTCTACGTGATTGCATGTTTAGTTAAACATTTTAATGGAGTCCGCGTTATAATTTATGACCAGCATTTGCTGTGGTCATATTGCAACACGCAAACGAATGCTTAAATAACATTTTGCTGAAAAGTTTGTGATTGTTCGTGGAACCAAAAAATAAATAAATGCAATAACCCAACAATTCGCAATGAATGCCTCATTCTGCATTATTCTTTGATAGTTTTGTGGCCATAACAAACAGAACAGGCACAGTTTATTAAAGAAAACTGAACACAATAAAAAACTGAACTTTTATTATTTTTTTCTAATGCATGTTGAAATAAGACTTGCAATAGTTCCTACTATTGAATCACGCTTATAAAATTTTTTTCAATATTCTGGCAAAAATTGCGAAATATAATAAAATCTATTTATAAAATAAAGTATTTGTGTTGGCATCTTGTTAACAAAAAAACAGACACCGATTGAAACATATGAGAAAGCTTAGTAGTTTCATCTTTAAACTGAAAATATTGCAAATTTGCAAATTTAAGGGAAACTTTTTAATTTTCCCACCGATTTAACATGTTGCAAAAGTTTGTTTTGTTTCAACTTTGAAAAGTCACGCAGTTACGTAACTTATACCTAATTTATCCATAGCACGTGCACGCCAGGATTTATATTTTCGCATGATGATTGATTCTTGTTAACAACTTGTATAATGCCATTGAATTATACAAATAATCCCGGCAAAGCTCCTTCAGCAGGAGCTCAGCCCCGTACTACGATTGACAGGCGTTGCAAGATTGATGGAGCTTGAAGAAACTACTTTGCATCTTGTTGTTATGCATGACAGCAAGTTTTGAGCAGAAGCTAACTGGCATCAGCATCAGCTAATTGCAAGCGAAATCAAGCCCAAAATAACAACACGGCAGTAGATGAAAATATTGCTGAAAATTTAGTCGAGAAAAGAGCAAGGACAAGAAAGTACTTCCCCAACCCAAATTCAGGTCGTGCCGAGCAATTTAATTGCTAAATTGTAGCAAAATTAGAGCAAATTCTACTCAGTGTGCGCACTTTCGCTGAATTATACTCGTAAAACAAACTGTCTGGTGATTGCAGCTGCAGTTTGCAGGTAGCAAAGTGGAAGGTAGCAAGTTACAAGTTAAAGTCCGGATGCCGGAAATGGCAGCAGTCGAGCCAACAATAAACGCCACCAAAGTTTCCACGGCGACGACATCCTGTTGGTAACATTTTATGTTGCTGTTTGTTTTTGTTGCCGCCAGCTGAATCTCAGCGTCTAATTTGCTTATGCACCTGGCCAGGCCACTATTTTTGTTAAGCTCAGCGCGTAGGTCTTTTTCACTGCCTCTGCAACATAAAATTAATTGTTTGTTGCAAGAAAGAAGCTAGCTTTCCGGTGGACTCCTACTGTTGTAATTAGCGCTCGCTGGCTAATGGGACGTATGCGTAACGCCAACGTGAAGCAGTTGCAAGAGGACACGTTTGCTGTGCAACTTGTTAGCGAACACGAAACTCTTGTCTAATATTAGCCTTCTAAGACGGCACTTAGCAAATGGGTTAGTGCGAAGAGGCCAAAATTATGTAAACCACATAGGAGTACTTCCATTAAACGCCATGAAATATTAATTCCATACATCTTGCTAATCCAATTACGACTCTCTGTATTTAACAAAAGAGTATGTTGTATGAGAAACCAAGCAAATTGGGTGTACCATTAAAATTGTAGCTACGATTGCTTTTTAAATACAAGATCTAGAAACCGCACGAAGTAATTTCATGAAGTATCTTCAAAGTGTAAATGCCATCTGTAATCTTTCGACCCTTTCGGATGTAAAAAATTGCAGACTATTTTTTGTAAGCATGCGTAAACATACATAATCTATTCAGATTCAATTAAGTGTTAAATATTTTATAAAATTGGCAAATGCCTGCCAATATGATGTATATTTTATGTGACTCTGCAAACTCTAGCAAAATGGCGAGCAAAAATCACTCCATGCGTATCCAATCAACACACACAGCCCACGCCTGACAACAGCTCAGTCATGTGTGTACTATTATCAGACACACGCACTCACACAATCACAGCCACGCCCACACATACCCGAAACGCCTTTTCTCATCACACTTTGTTTGCCTGGTTGCCACACTCTCATTTAGCGCCGAGTTTGTTTTGTAATTGCTTTCTATTGTTGAACTGAAAATTGCAAAATGTTTACCCTACCCTACAACCCCAAGTGGGCGTGGCGTCGCAGCCCCTCATTTGACTAACGGTTCACATAATTGGAGACTTAACAACGCCAAACGCCAAACGCCAATTGTTGACAGCCCCCAACGAAACGTATTACCATCAAATCAGCCAGCACCAGAATTATGTTTTAATAAAGCAGTTGCTACTTAGATATATTGTACTCCAAGTGGGGGCTAGAAGTAGGTCTAATATGAAGGTCAAAGATGTTCTATAATTAATTCCAGCAGGGGATTCAAAGTCGCCCTGAATGACAAGAAACAGTTTAACCTTTGCCTACCAAAAATTGGTTTAACCTTTGGCATTGGCCTTGTTCCGCGCAAAGCAAAGCCTTTGTGAGTTGCCAAGGGTAGGCAGGCGAGCCTTTCTTTATTTGTTTATTAATGCTTAGCACCTTTTGTCACATTAATTAATTGTGTATTGTGCGGCTCATTGGGCAGCACTTTATTCATTATGGCCATCAGTATTCCTCTGTTGACATTGCCAGCCAGAAAGCGCGGCGATGTTCGGTGGAGCTCATAATGAATTTAATGACCCACGCAGTCACGAGTTTAAGGTCAGCTAAATGAATACATTGAAGCCTTTGTAAATAACTTTTCGAATAAACTTTGTTCGGCATACACTAAATGCTAGAATATATAAACCAAGCACTTCATTTAAGTTCTTCAACAAATGAATGGCTCTGTGGGATTCCTAAGACAATAAAAGCAAATGAATAAAATGCACGAAATTGTTAAACAATTTAATTTATATTACGATGATTACGTGATGGGTTAACGTTAAGTTTGAATAAATATTCATAAGTTCTTACCTAAAACCAATCACAAAACAAAAGCAATTTATTATGACCACAGAATTTAGGCTTCAATGTAGTTGTTGCCCAATTTGCACAATTTATATAAATTTAAATATAATATTTATAATATTTATATATTAATATTTTATATAGTATTTATACCTATGAAATGTGTAAAACCAAGGACACAACTATATATTATTGATCAGGGTAAAAAGCTGATAAGAGAAACAGGGTATTTTATAGTCGAGTGTGTTCAACTGATCTGCTCCGTCCTTATTGGTTTTATTGTAATTTAATTTTTCGGTTTCTTTTATTTACAAACTGTATTATACAGCCGTGTACGCGAATTTCAAGGTCTTTGCTTAATTGTTTGATGTCATGCAAAAGCTACCTTAGTTAACCTAAGGGCCACGTGCTGCACATATGGAAAAATACTCATACGTGATGTGGTACGAGTTGTATTGGGCCTAGGGCAGTCAGGCGAGGATTGAACTCATAGGCATCTGCGTTATTCTTACAGATTTCGAATGTTCATTAAACCAATTTAAAAGGTAAATTTTCAACAAATTATATTAAAAGATATTATTCCACTGGAAGATACTCTGTACGAAATCCATACGACTTGTCTGAAAACTCGTAAATTGTGCTTGCTGTTATCTGTTACATGAACTTATAGACGCTTTTTCCATAAATCGTTTGCACAGGGTATTTTGAAATAGGTACAATTGCTGTCAAGGCCAAAGCCAAGGCTAGATACAGATTACAATTGAAATTGTCAAAATAAATACGTAAGCTGCATTGAAAAGGCAACCAAGAAAATAACAAATACCGCAGGCGATAAAAGCAGAATCTTTTGGCAAGCAGCGGCACTTCGAGATTTATATATTTAGAAAGCCACATCAAATCGAAGCCAGCAGGCCACCCAAATATACAAACATGGAAAGTCGACTTGATTCATGAATAAACAAATATTCGACGCGCGACAATGTGGCCGAGCAATAAAAATTAACACATTTGCGCGATTTCAATTGTTTTTCCTGAGTATAGTGCGATGTTCATAAATTATAAATTGATATAGTCATATTCGTAAAATGCTCATAAATAATGCAGCTAACCAATTAGAAAATAACAAATAAACTTTTAATGTTTACTCGCCCGAATATTGCAGTGATAAAAGCCATAAAACAATTATGAAATGTATAAATGCAGTTTCAATTGTTCAAATATGCAGTACATGTATTTGTTTAATTGCAAAAAAGAACTTAACTAAAGTGCATTGATAAAATGTATATGGAAAGCATTCAACAAAACATATTTTCTATAAAAAAAAACAGTAAGAACGGAGCTACAGTCGGACATAACCAACAGAAGACCCTTTACTTTGTATTTCAATGATTATTGATATATATATATTGAATCAATAAGAAGTAATTTGTTTGGCCGCTCGTATTTGCTACCAATTATAAAAAGATATTCGGCACTTTAAAACTAACATTCAAATATTCAAAATGCGTGCCTTACTTCAAACAAATATGTGTATTTATTATTTATTAACTGTTATAATTATGTTTTTAATTTATTATGATAGTATAATACTTAATATCTATTTATATTATTATTTAATATTAATTTTTCATATTTATTATAATTTATTATTGTTGTGTCATTTGCTTTAAACTAATAGACCCTTTTACTTTTTTAGAGTACAGGGTCAAAACACACGTAAAACATGAAGATATATCAACTTTAGTTACAAAAAAAAAATATGTAAAAAAATAATAATACATAAATACAAACCATATTTTATTTATGGCGTATAATTGATATCATATTGCTATCAATTTGACGATAAATAAATACCTGAATATTTAAATTTGTTTACGTTAAGACTTACACGTTGGTTGATAACCAATTTAATATAATATTTTAAATATTGTAACAGACTTACATCTATATCTATCTATCTAATAAGCAACAAATGTGTTTTATTTCAAATATTGTATATGATAACATCAATAACTTTACATATTATATCTATCTATCATCAGTCAAACCTCTTATGGAGTTGCAACTGGTTTTGTATCAAGTGAGGCTCATTTGCATTTTGTAAATAATAACCAGAGTACAAATTAAATTGCTTACTCAAAGCATCAGTATTTATAATGTGAGTCTGTATATGTGGTCACGTTTAGGCTTGATTAACTTCTGGTTAGTTCTCAAATTTGACTGCCAAGCATCACGTGCCACATACAAATTAGTCTTGTGCTGAAATGCTATCAAGAGCAGACTCGGAGAAATTGTATTCATTTGGCTATAAATTGCAAAGAGCAAGCTGGCCAAATTATATTTGGCTGGAATGAAATATGTGTGCGATTATAGAGAATATGTATAAATATTTATGCAAGACTGCAAGCAAATTTCGACACATTGTTTACAAATGGGCGGATTTTCCATTCACATTTTTAGCGTCTTTTCTGTTGACCATTACAAATGGGCCAACAAACAGCCGGCGCATGTAAATGATGGAACAAAGAGTCAGGGAGTCAATGAACAGCGATGCACAGAAGATTGATTATGCCAGTTATGAGCCATGAGTTATGAGACTGTTTACGAGACGCGAAACTTGAAGTGATACTGGTGCCACGTGGCTGGCCTTGCCACATGCACATACTACAGAGTTAATGAACGCTTTTTGCTCTGCTTTTTGGCGTATAAATAAGCCAGAAAGACAACTGTAGGTGTCATTAATTAATTGCTTCAAGTGCTGAGCTCTGTGGCCTTTTGAATTTAAGCCGAAAATGCACTCAGATCGCAGCTATCACGCATACGCACCATTTCACTTAGATAAATCCTCATGTGTTTATACCTCGCTGCCACATTCTGAGGTTTGTCTAGGCACCACAGCAAAAGAAAACGTTTGCCAAACGCAAATATTTAAGCTGTCGGCTCATAAGTCAACGACATTGCTCATACGCTTTGTGTGCCGCGTGTGGAATTTTCATACTTAGTAGGTCTGCGACTGCTATAAAATTTATGAGCGCCTTAGCTTGGTTTTGTCTGTTGTGCTTCCATAAATAAACAACACACGAAACTCGGTGCCAGCAAAACAGGCAGCTTTAAGTTGGGAAATAGGGAACCAAGAATCAAATAGAAATGCCAACTTGAAGTTAATTTGAGCCAGAATCACTTGGCTAGAACCACAGCAAACACTTTGCCAGTTTCCATTTAAAGTGCTTTATTTCATGAATTTCCATTATGGCGTGTGCACTCGACTGAATGTTACCAAAGCTTGTTTAATTACTTGACCAATAAGCTAAACAAGCCAGGAATTTAAATGGAATCTTTCTGTATAAAATATTCAGACCAGACTCTTAAAGACTGCGTTGTGAACATTTGCCAAGGGCCATAAAATTTAATATGATGCGTACTGAGTATCTAAAATTATATTCACCCACCAAAAATATTTTCATTAATTAAAAATATCCAAAAGGAAACCCTTTTTTAGCGCAGACAGCGGGTATCCGCTAAGTAGCGAAAAGTATTCCACTGAATTATGCACAAGTTTTAAAAATCCACAGGATACTTTTGCGCAATAATTGTACAATGTGTTGAGATTTCGTAGACAAAAAAGGGCAGACTCAATGCACAGAGCACTGAACAAAAGCAAAAAGGTAGAAACGGCATAAGTATAATATTGTTAAGTCCTGTCTGCAGGGTCTGTCTGTCTGCTAAATCCGAGCTAAGTTAGCGGCATTTAAATGGGCCAAAAGGAAATTATTATTAAAGCAGCCAAGAGGTTAAAACAAATTAGCATTAAGATTTCATATCTGAAAATTAAATGCAATGCGACTGAGATTTCATCGCAAGGTCGTTTTATAAGAAATACAAATTAAATAGTATGCAACTGTGATATGCCAAAGTTGGATAATGACTGAGAAGTGTCCATACTTTAAGCAGACCACAACAGGCTCAAATGAAGCACATTCCCAAGAGCTTAACCCCTAAAGGCTAAGCTATGAAAGCCAGCACAGTCTAGGGTTAAGCTTGCAATGCATTAAAGTAAGATTTGTGATCTAGCATATTGAGACCTTACAGACAGACATACAAATAGACGAGGTCCAAGGCGCTTGTACGTTAAAGTATGGCCAACATGGGACCCAATCAGTCCGTCAATGCCAAAGATCCTTGAAAATACTACGTTCAATGTTTGGACAGCAGGGCCATAATTTGTGCTGCCAAAAGCAAAAGCGAAAGCGAAGGCGAAAGTACTGCTACCCATCTAATAAGTACAATATTGAGTCCTATTTCTGTCCACCCTGCCCACAGACTGCCCTGCCAGATTGCCATTTCAGTCGGGACCAATTCGCTGCTCTGATTGATTAAGTGCCTGCATTTGACACAACACTTGACGTTGCCTTGTTTACGGCACAGACAATGTCCGCCGAGGCCCCTCTCCAAACAAAGTTGTTTAAATTCACACACTTGCCGGGTTGGGGCCCACGGCAAAGGTTTGTTTTTACAAGCAAACAGCTGCAACAATTTGTACTGCCCACATGCATACCTTTCCGGTTCCTGTATGCCTGAGCGTGACACTTTTATGCACATTACATTTATTACTAATACGCCACGTAAACACTTAAAGCTCACCCATCGCATCGCAAAGGCGCTGGCAAACAAGCGACTTCCGTCTGTCCTACCGTCCGCCATTTGCGCCCACAACTTTCACAACGATATGAGCCTCACCAACAAACAAATAACAGGCCGTGACCCAACTCCTCACAAAAAGGCATCACACAGCGTGAAGAGAGTCTTTTATTTGTATTATTCGCAATGCCCTTTAAATGTAGGAGCATTACGATTATGCCTATTGATTTGGCTGATGAATGCAAATATTTAGATAATTACTGTACACTTCTTTCTAAATTAATGCGAGAATACAAATTAAGATTAAGTATAAAATTAAAATTAATAATAAAATTATATTAAAAGTTTAAAAGATAAAACAATAATCTGGGGATAAAAAATATAGAAAAATACCACAAAGAAAAAGATACTTCAAAAGAGCATCATGAATGTAACTTTAAGAGTTATTTTCTGCAAATAGAAAGATTCCATTTTATTAGATCCTGTACTTTAATACAAAAGTGTCTATGTAAGCCAGTGCAAATGGTAAATGTGGGTAACACCCAGAAGAAGGCGTGGCATACTCCACAAAGTGAGTCAATATATCCATATCCGAGTCATCATTTTCGATATAAAGGTTCTACTATGCTAATCAATTTGGATTTAGATTTTTATCACTATAAGCAAGAATAAGGATATACTTATTTTTTTAATATTTATAATTTATTGGCAATTGCATATTTATTATTTATTTTTAATTTTGAAAAACATCTTTAGAAATTTTTTTTGTTTTTTTTTGCAGAGTATCTGTGCTGCCATGCGATGCTGTCGAATCTATTTCCGTTGTTTATATTGTTTTTAGGCTGAATTTATATGCTTTCCGCTGCTCACTCACATTTATTTATTTATGTAAATAGCACAACGTGACATTGTCAAATGTGTGAGATGGCAACTGGGATGGTGCTGATGATGATGCTGATGCTCCGGATCCGGAAATGTCGGCGCGTGCTCTGATATACGCACACAAACACCTATTTAAACACACTTATACACAATCAGGGGATTTTCTACATATTTGTTAACTGGTTGGGGAAGCCAGGTATCAAGTATCTAACAGAAGGAAAGCAGTTCATAAACCTGCTGCGTCTGTTATTATGCAGTAAAAAGAATGCCAAGTTATCTCGTATGGGTAAAAGCCTGACAAATATCAGCAGGTGGCGTCTGAAATAAAAATTCGGAGCAAATGCACATAAAACCGCATGAAATTTTGCCTGTGACAAACTGAGAAAAACAAGCAAAAAGTGTTAGACTTGATGCCGCCTGTGCCAGAATGCAAGCAGTTGAACTTATACTTGTTTGTCTGTTAAGTTAGTTTGTTTGTCTAGATGAATGTCTGTCTGTCTGTCTGTCTGTCTGTCTGTCTGTCTGTCTGCGTGTCTGTTTTTCCGTCTATTTGCCTGGCAGTGTCTGTGCTACTGCACTTGTCTTGTAGGCAGTGCATCAGTCTAACGCTGACACTGATGACAACACATTGCAGACGGCACTCTAAAAGTCATTTTGTCGTGTTCTGAAAAGGAATTTTACTTAAAATTTTATAAATTTGAAAGGGTAACTTAAATAAGAACTAAGGGTTGCTTCGAGCATTGCTTATTATACTTAATGATTTAATTATAATACCCTGTACCCATTGACAAATGGAAAATACAGGGTTATTAACTTTGTCAGCTTCTAAAATAAACCAAATTAAAGCCCTTGTAAAAAAGAAAACACCCGGCATTTTTAATAGATATATATTTTAATAATTTTATATAAAAATGCACAGTTGAAAGAGATTGAAATACAATTATGTAAAAAGTAGGCAGCCATATTCTGCTTTGAAGTTCCGCGCATTTCTCGACCATTTGCGGCATGTTCTCCTGTCAACTCCTGGGCCTGTCCGGGATAGCTGTGTGTTAATTTCACGTCTCTGTTAGGCGGACTAGTGGTTGCATATGTGTGCTGCAGAGGCGCCCATGTTGAGGTAATGTTTTTGCAATTTGAATTAAGTGCACGTCATTTCGGCAACAGCAGCAGAAACAAGTTGGTAGTAAGTACGACTAATAAGGGCTGCGATTGCAGGATATGCAGGAGCAGCCGAATCCAGGGGGTTTGAAGCTTAGTATCCGAGTGTTGTTAACGGGCGTGTAGTGTTAGTGCAATGTTAGTTTAGTGGCTGCGCTGTGATGTTTTTATTACGACTAATTGCTCATTTACAGGCGGTGTCCAGGCAACAGTTGCCTGTTTGGGTTTGCCATGCCCTGCAGTGTTTGTGCTGCATAGAACGGCTTAACCATTTTAGCCAAAAATCAAAGCACTTTAAAGTGTAGCTTGCTGTTAGCTGGTCTGCACTAATTATTGGCGTCAGGCATTGCAGATTTACAACTGCCACAACGCGCTACGCAATGCTATCAAGTGGCCACATGTGGCCGGCTCCTGATGGCAGTAACAAACATTTAATGCTTTTTTAATTTGCAGCCTTTTATGGCTCTGCTAGGCGAAAAAAATGAGCTGACTTCGGCTGTTTTTGTTGCGACTATAAACACTTAATGTGCCCAACGCTTTTATATACGTGAGCCACCGAATCTGGTGGTCGGACTAGGTCAGTGAAGTGCAATGATAGGGATCCGAAAGCAAAACAGATACTAACGCTGGTTAAAGCAGGTGGAAAGAATATCATACTGGCACATAAATAAAATTTCAATTTTAGCTTAAGTTTCAAAGTCTGTTTAAATTTTTCACCTGGAATTATTGTAAATGCCCGTCTCAAGCTATAATTATTATATTGTCCAAAAACTTAAATATTTCTCAGTCTTTTATATACAAAAGTCTTATGTCGTTTAACATTTAATATACTCATTAGAATCTAACTGTTTATCACGATAGATTTTTTGTCCTGTTGAATTCTACACACATCTGATCATTGCCTCTCTTTCATCTATTAAACGGCTGTATCAAAGTCATTTCTTCATTATTATGGTTGTCGAATATTTATTGAAATTTGGAGGTTTGCTAAAAAATTCTGAATTAATATATTAATTTTGTGCTACAATTTGCATCATTACCAAATGGCTCTCCTCTTAATCACCGCCACTGTGTTCACACTGCCACCTCCTACACTCCCAATCACCATTTTGTTATCCGCCACTCTGTTGTATGTTTTTCGGTAGCATAAAAGGAACAGCAACAACTAACACAAAACCCACGGCAACAATAACAACAGGGACTTGAACAATTTTGCACACAACGTTTATGCAAAATAGGCGACATTTGTTTTATTGTCATGGGCTGCGCTGTTGCCATTGCTGTTGCTTTTGCTGTTTCAGTTTCACTTCTGGCCTCTTCAACAGATATGCGTGTTGTTGTTCTGCCTGTTGTTGTTAATGTTGTTGTCGCAGTCACAGCTACAGTCACATTTACAGCCATGGAGGCACGCTTTCATTTTAATTGCACACATGCTTATCATTTCAACAACAGCCACAGCAGCATACATATGTATATATAAACACACCATGTGTGTAGGTGTGTACACTTAATACGAATATATTTACACTGCAATGATATGGCATAGCTAATTTTGGCTCTATCGCCAAACAGAGGGTCTCCCGCTGAATTTGACGCGCAAAGATGATTTTCCGCTTTAAAAATTTGTTCAATAAAGTAATGCTATTTGTTAAAGGAATATTAAAAACCATTAGAAACGAGATATTATTAAATTTATGTAATGGGTTTGGTAGATATAGCTTCTCAAAGTAGGAAAATGTTTATACGTAAGCAGAAAGTATATGAGAAATCCACTTTGTGTGGATTTATATAGAAAACAGATTATTCTAGGTACAGTTCTATTGACAATATTAATAATAAACCCAAGTTTTTTCTTTTGCCAATATATTTCGACTGCACATCGGCAATCGTCATCAGGGCGAATTATAAAGAACACATCGACTGCTCTATATGCAAAAGCTCCGAGGCAGCGCTTAGCCTCTTTTAATGGTGGCTCTCCAAGCATACCTCCTGCATTACAAGTAATGCAGCGGGTAAACGGCTCGCCAATAAAGAACACATCGACCGCTCTCTATGCATAAGGTCCGAGGCAGCGACTAGCCGCTCCCCTTGCTGGCTCTCCAAGCACACAAAGTACTGGGTCTAACAACGAGAGATAATATCTATTTATTTTCTGCTATAAAAAATTCGATATTTGGCAACAAAAGCTTTTAGATGTGTAATAAAGTTTAGTTATTATGCAACCTTGAACATTTTGTTTTTTGAAAATATCTTCATTCGTTCATTAAATAGTTATGATTTTTGGCACATAAAATTCTTCGATTTAGCCACTCTGCAACGTAGTGCTTTTGAAGAGCGTAGAGTAAAAAGTTACACTGAAAACTTGTTGAGATTACTTGCGAGTTTTCTCTCAGTGCTTCACGAATGAAATACTCCCGGACACTTAAGCATCTACATTTGCCTTTCCTCAGCTCGTTAGCTCTTGAAGGGGCAATGAGTGAAACTGCCCCAAATGTTAGCCATCCAATTCACTTTTTGGCCTTGCGAGCAGGCGTTGAGTGTGCGAATAAATGCAGACAACAACTGTTGAATTTATACGAATAAAAGGTCACACATACAGACGCAGACACACATGCATATCTGTGAGCGAACAATAAATACATATACATATATAACAAGCTGCATAGCAGAGTCATAAAAGTCGGCTACTTAAACGAAATTTGGCTTTAAACTGCAAACGGAACGCTCCCAAACCCATAAACAACATCCAGAAGCAGAAGCTAAAGTACACCAAGCTGCCCCCGCCCCAGGCGACCCCCTTGCCCACTCCGCCCACTATAAAGAGATTTACTAGCTAAAATTTATGACCTTAGCCTTTTGCGTTCTAACAACTGCCAACAAAAATAACAACAAGCTTAAATTCAAAATAAATTTCCTGGTTCGCGTCGTCGTTGTTGTTGCTGGCATTTTAACTTGCATTGTAAATCTCAATTAAAGCAATTTTTCAAGCACTTTGCCTTTGGAATTTCAGTTGGGCATCCAATGTCCGAGCTTTCATCTAATTGAAATGTAAACAGACTCAAATGAGCTTAGCAAGAACAATTAACAAACATTTCGATATCAGAAACTCTCGCTATTGCGCAGAGCAAGAAGTCCTTGGAAAATAATTCAGGATAATTTTAGTAAATAATACACAGAATTAAGGAAATGCGCTAAAAATATAAAACTTCTTCAAATATCATCGGAACAATCAAACATAAACATTCAACTTTATCAACTACTGAAATCAGAATTTATGTATAAATAGATTCGTATCTATCAAATAGGCAAATTTATTTTATTTCATTGTGGGCGGCAGGATATACATATATACTGTGTGGGATCTGCCACGCCTCCTTCTTCATGTTTTATTCTCCCAAAGTCGAATTTAACTAGCCGTTTTGAAAATATTGGATTATTGTACTTATGCTAATAATCTGATTCAAAAGATAATTGCCCAACTGCCAATTTGTCGGTAAGCCCATAATACTACTTTGACTACTAATGAGCCGTCAAATGTTCTCAAAAGTTCGATAAACTCTAATTAATACAATATTCATTGTATATTCTAGTACACAAGCACTTCTGTATCAACAAGCTGAGTACTTATAATGTTATGTACTTCATCCCCTCCCTAAATTCCTTATTATCTCTTATTTATTGCTTTTAATGCTTTTCAGCTTAAAGTTTTTTAGTATCTCAGCTTACAGAACCAGAGTTGATTTTCCCCATTCTGCGCAAAAAGATTTAATTTCTTTTCTATTTTGTGCGCTGCTACTTTTACCCTTGGAAATACCAGTTGAGTCGAGCACTGCAAAAAGCTGTGACACCTTTAAAAACAAAATGAAAATATCTTCAAAAAATCAGATAACAACTGTGCAACAACTATGCGTAGCTGGGATTGGCGAATGGTTTTTGAAAATACAGCGAGAGGAAGGGGAAACGATGTGCGCTGGCAGGGAAAGAGCAAAGTGCTTGGCACTTGGTGGCGGTATCCGTGTCAACGTAACTTTTATTTCCCCTGACGAGAAGCTAAAAAAACAAACAAAAAAATAACCAAAAAGAACGAAGCAGATCGGTCGGGCGGAATTACAAGAGTCGGACGTAGCCGACAGTAGGATACCCAGTACTTTTTGTTTCAATAATACCCACACACAAAGGCAAGCCTGGCGTATGCACAATCCAAAACACTCCCAAAATACTCCGATACTAAAAAATCTAAAGCAATCTTGATCAGCGTAAAGCTTTGGGGAATCTACATACTAAAAATGGTGTTCCTATCTCTTTTTGTTTGCGATATATATGGCTCGTCCTCCTGATCAATAACATACACTCTGTGGCGTCTGCCACGCCTCCTTTTATTTGCAGTAACTCTATAGACCTCTTTGTACTTTTTTGAAGTACAGGGTCTAAAAAGCGGCTCCTGCTGCTGCCATTGTTGTCAGGTTTTTTATAAGCAGAAAAAAGCGCAACTCGAGTCGAGTGGCATGAAAAAATGTAACAGTTAAATGGCGTGGGCGCTTGGTAGAGGCGCAACACAAAAAAAAAATAAAAAAAAAAAAATAGAAAAAATTGTTTACTAAAACGGAACTAGCCGCCAATACATGCATGTGTGTATGTAGGTGAGATATGGAGATATGGGCACCTCCGGTAACCAAATTTATGATGTCGTTATTTACATGGCATAAACTTTTGTTGTTGCTTTCTTTGCTGTTGCCTCTTCGCTGCTCACTGTCCATCGTCAGTTGCAAATAGATTTCATGCTTTGTTTTACTTGCAACTACGTTGCCATTGTCGGCCCCTATGCACGGACTTTACACACTACTTTCTCTAGGATTGCGCATAAAATTTAGGCCATTTATTGCTCTAACGTGAACTAAAGAAATCTGTAAATTTTGTTAAAATAATCATGAACAATGACAAAGGCGTCAGCAACGGGTTTCAGCAAGAACACATGGGAGAAATGATATGGTTCATTATCGTAGTGAAGGAATCCCAAGGCATAAACCAGAAAACCTCCTTCGATCGTGGGCTGCGACATTACATCGTCGATTGCACGTGCCTCGCTCGGGTAAGGAAAAGTCATCAGTCTTTCAATGATATCTGCAACTCCTTTAGTTTCAACACCATCCGCAGTCAGTAATGAGTTTTCGTCGTAGAAGTTAGCCACAGAAACGCGCTTGGTTGGATCATCGAACCAGGCATAATACTGTTCAACAAACTTGTGTCCAAGATTTTCGTCATGGTTTTCCATTTTTGTATTTTTATTGTATACAAATTTATTAAAATACAAAAAAAGAACTAAATACGTTTGACAAATTAATTTGATAGGAAAGTCAGAGATTTCACGAACTTGTAAGATTTAAAAAATATTTTTACTAAATGACTAAAACTCAATATTTTGCAGCCAGCAATATTGAACTAAGAAAAATATCAGCAATATATGTATTCATTGTTGATAAAATAATTTGACAGAAAAGTCGGAGATATTATGCTTGTCGTGAAATATAAATTATATTAAATTATATTCACTGAATAGCTGAAAATATATATTAATGCACATGGTAACGTGCAGTTGAATTGAATAGAAATCAATAATAGTAATATTTATAATAATTACCATAAAATTATCGCTTTTAAAATGGGTATAGTTTTCTCATTGTACCATCCGACTCCTAAATTCTCTAATTTAATATTGAAAGGCATCAAATGAATGGAAGAAAAGGCAAACAAATCTGATGTTCTTTTCACTAATTTAACACAATTAATTTGATATTATTCATTTCAGCAAAATACAATACTATTCAATGGTATATTATTTTCCACAAATTAAATTTTGTAGCAGGAAAGTGGGTAATAATTAACGATATAAAAAAGCTCTAAATATATTTAACACGGAAAGTGTATATTTTAAGCTACCATTTGAAGTAGGGGCATTTATCTGTGTGTTTTTTTTTATAAGTTATACGCTATTTTAATTGGATTTTATCTTGGTTTTGCCATTTTACAACCAACTCTCAGGGTGTTGGCAGTGTTGTTGGTTTTTTCCGTTCCTATATATAATACTTATTGTTGTTGCCGCTTTTGCTGCTGTTATTGTCATTTTCACGGAGCATAGATTGAAGCTGCGAGAAAATTGGCAAGCGAAATGCTTTAAAAAATAACTGACAGTGAAGCGAGGGACCAGAAGAAGCAGCGAAAGCAGTTAAAGCAGTTGTCCCTCCTTCCATGGATTCGCTTTGACTTGTTGAAACGGACCAGCCCCAAAGTGCAGGGGCTGAGGCAGGGGGGAATTGAATGGTGTGGGTGTTAAACCACAAACACGCACAGACATGCACGCAAGTCGAACACACAAAAGGATAGAAAATGCGTGAAAGAGTGGAGCGGGGGAAGTGGGAAACTACGGTACGCATATTGACTTCAACATGGCCAATACAAATTCAATTGGCCAAATTACATCCAAAAAAGTGAACACAAAAGTTTTTCTTTGCCCTTTTCGAATGAGAGTTTGGGGTTGCGGGACTGGCAGCAATTTGCGAGTTATGGTTCTGGCAACTTTTTGTGGCAGATCCATATGGCTTAAGCTGTTATGGCCATGTTATGACAATTTCGTTAGTAAATTGCGTGCCATGTTGTGATGTATGCACTAAGTTAACTCAACAGGGAGCAAAGCAAATTGGGCCTAGACAAAGTCAAGCGACGGATCAATAGATTTAGAAGGCCAAAAAAAACTTGGGCAGATTTGCAGTTTTTTCTTTGTATCAGATTGAAGGCAAAAGAATTGGATTTGCAATTTTGATTGGAAGCTTCGGCAAATCAAAGTTACTTTGGAAATTGCATAGTAAGTCGACTTAAAATTTATAGCCCACACACATCGTATGTACAAACTGTTATTTTGCAGTCCAAGTTCATATACCATAGGCAACTTTTTATACCCTGTGCCCATTTGAAAAATGGGAAAAACAGGGTTAATAACTTTGTGCGAATGTATGTAACAGGCAGAAGGAGGCGTGGCAGACCCCACAAACTATATATATTCTTGATCAGGGAGACGAGCTGAGTCGATTTAGCCCTGTCTGTCTGTCTGTCCGTCTGTCCGTCTGTCCGTCTGTCCGTCTGGATGAACGCTGAGATTTTGGAAACTACAAAAGCTAGAGCAGCCGTGTTGGTTGCTATCGGTAGATGTATTCAATACGCAGATCAAGTTTATTTCAAATCGTTGATGCCACGCCCCCTTGACGCCCAAAAATCAATAAAACCGACATAACCTCGATTTTTGAACAGAAAAAGTTGAATAACAAGCGTAATATTAAACATAGAAGGTTGTTATTTGGAACATAAGCTTTCTTCTGTTATATTTAACTATTCTGAAAAGCGCATTGAAATTGGTTAAGAAACACAGGAGATATAAGCTTCACAAAAGTTGAACTTAAATGTTCAAAAACAAGCGTCATATTAAACACAGAATGTTGTTATTTGGTATATATACTCTCTTCTATTATATTCAACTATCCTGAAAAGCGCATTAAAATCGGTTAATAAACAGAGGAGATATAAGCTACTCAATACTGCATGTATTGCTTCGCACGGGCCCTGCAGCCCAGCAAGTGTATGTGAGTATGTATACCCACTGGACCAAAAGCTCGGAAACGATATCGCCTACGAGATTTAGGCGAAACATTGGCGAACGACGAGTATCGCCGGCGCCTTCGCAAACGATTCGCAAACGAATTATCCGTCGCTCAGTTTGTGGCAGAGAAAGTTTCGTTTACGAACGTTCGTTTCGAGCTCGTTTGCGAACCTTTTGCGATATCTTTTGCGATTCGTTGGCGAATCGTTTGCGAGCCTATTTCGATATCTTTTGCGACTTGTTTGCGAACCTTTTGCGATACTTTTTTTTATTAAATAAAATACAATTTTAATTGCATACCAAATTTTATTTTATTTCCTCAAATTTTTATTGCACATACACATAACACAACATTATAACACATTTTATTTGCGACTTGGTAGTTTAACAGTTTTCGTTTGGAGCTGCGAATAAAAATGGAAATAAATAAAAGCGCAATTAAAACAATAAAATTATTGAATTATAGTTATTGTTTTTAATAAAAATGATCACATTTTTATATTGCACAAACAATAGCACAATTGAATAATTATAAATTTATTAAATACTTACCATCAAACTTTTTTCTTATTTCACCACAAATTTTATGCGCGTCTGTCGCGATTAACAAGCCGAAAACGCAAATGAAAAGAGAATACAAAAAATTCACAACAACGACGCGACCAGCGAGACGTACTGAGAGCCTCTCAGTGAGAGGGAACGACAGAGACAGAGAAGGAACGATTGCGCGTCGCTGAGTGCGAACGAAACGAAAAACGTCGCGGAGAAGAGAACACGAGAGAGAGCGAACAATTCGTAGAAACGAGAACAAAATAAGAAATACGAGCGACTAGCTTCGCTTTTTCTTTCGTTTGCGAGTTCGTTTACGATAGTTTTTGGCGAACCTTCGCTGCCTGGTCCAGTGGGTAAACACAAACACACATACATGTAGAATAGACGAATACCATACATGTATGTGTGCATGTACGCATGTAAACAACACCAATTGCAAGGTGCCAAAATAAGATTGCGCAAAATAACAAAAGTCTGTGACGCGTGACGTCAGAGACCAAGCGACAAGTGTTCGAGCGCCACCTTCATCGCCATACCATGTGCCAAATTGAGTTTTGGCGGTAGCGTTGCCACCTTGTCAGATCGTTTTAATCAAGATAGATTAAATTATATTTAAAGAATTTTATTATATACTGAACGGGCGAGCGCGCAGCGCGAGCTGTGGCACAGGGTATAAGACAGTCGGGCTTGCCCGACTGTCAGGTCGAGCGCGCCAGAGCGCGCGAGATTTTTTTCTGATCAACTAATTGATTAACTATCGACGTCACAACCGAAAAACAAGAAACAAACGGTTGGAAAAATTTTTATAAATAAATACTGAATGGATGTAGATAGATAATTTTTCTGTTTCTTTGATATATTTTCTAAAACATATTACTAACATTTATTTCAGCTACAATTTACCAACATGGTGTTGATTGTTGAACGATGCAAGATTAAGATTAATTGGGCATTTCTATTTGATTTCCATTTGATAAAACTATAACCAGCACATCAGACGGACGTAACCGACAGTAGGAGACACACACAGCTGCAAGCTATGCTACTATTCACTTACTGTATTGTAGAACCTAGACCGTTCTGTGCTTTTTAAAGTACAGGGTCTAAATAGCATCAACGTTGACTACTTGTGGTATGAGCATCAATGAATTTTAAAACATGCGCTTTCTTTTAATAAACTCACAACTAACCACGCCTCCAACTGGCCATATTGCTGCTATAGATAGCTGGGTGGGCGGAGAAACTGTTTAACTTTCGCCTTGCATACGACAAATGTGTTGTCAGAGAGGTAGCCACAGCCAATATCTACAACGTCGGGCAGGCGAAGCCTTGTGGCAGACGCTGGGGCATGTTGTGTGAGGAGGGAGGGGCGTTGCAATGGCCAAAGCCTTAAGCGTGGCTTTGATTTTAATAGCGCCCACATGTGTTGCCAGCGAAAGCAATTAAGTTATATTACAGAAATCAAGTGTGTAACAGATGCAGGAGGTGCGGCCGACAGAAGCCGCAGGCCTTGTCGAAGGCCCTTATTGAATTCAACGGTTTTAAAGTTAAAGCAAGATGGGCAAAGCATTATATAATAAATGACAATCCGATTGGTGCGCCCAATAAATAGATAGATGGATAAAAATAAGTAATTTGCAAACATAGCAGTAGGCCGTGGAGCAGGGACGGAGGCAGAGGTCACTTAAATTTACACAATTTGGGCTATTTCGATATAAAAAGTTTGAAACCAAGACAAATGGTGCTGCTCTGTCTTGTCGTGGGCGTGCGCATTTTCCTAATGAAAATGGTAATGACGCTGACAGTACACAATAAATGAGCCTTGAGCATGTATTAGTAGACGGTCGGCTACTCGCCGCTCTGTGTGAGAAAATGTATTTGTAAACATGCCTAAGACGAACCGCCTCTAATGGACACCAGGAAAAAAGTTAGCAAACATGTGCCCTGGCAGCTCCGAAGTTTATCAGCCAGCCAGACAGTCACACTTCCGTTGAGGCCTCTACTTAAGTCCTCCCTATTTGATCTGCCTCCTCGCCAAAATTCTTATTGTTGTGCAAAGTTCCTTGACTCTGTTTTGCCTGTTTTTGTTATTTTTGCTGTGGAATTTTAGGTTGATTCTTATGGGAATTTTATGCTTTTAAAATGTGTTTATGTTCTTGAGTGAATAAGCGAATAATTGAATGAGTGAATAGAAATATTATGAATGCTCATGGAAAAATTGCTATAATATGGCACAGCAACTTATGCTGATGTGAATTTAAAGCGTTTTAAAAACACACTGTTGCATTAAACAAGTTTCTATATTTCAATTGATTGAAAATATTCTAGTATTTGTCGGGCGCGTCCGACTAATCGGCTCCGCCCATTCTGGTTTATTATAAAATATTATAAAATTCAATTTATGCGCTTTATTTGAACATTGGCTTGACTACGAACTTAAAGTCAATTTGTTTGTCATCATATAATTGAGATACGCTTGCCTGAATTCGCTGACTGTCCAAATTGTAGTACTAGGACGATAGATTGACATACTTTCCGTTTTTCTTTTGCTTAGCTGCACTTCATGAATATTATTTCAAACTTGTTATATTCAATGTGCTGGGTTGAAAGAAAATCTCGTGTATATGTATCTGTTGGCAATTTGTCCTTGTGGTAAGTCTTCTTAAAGTTCCGACAACAGAATCTGTTGGCTGTGCGCCTTAAAATTGCATTGCGTATACGCCGCGTTTGCTTTTCATTAAAACTGATTACACACCATACAGAGCCACATGAGACGCGCCTTACACTGAATCAAATTGTGCATATACACTGCGGTATGTTCTGCTGCTGAAATAAAAGCAAATGAGACGATATAAATCAGTTTTGACGTTGCAATTTCTCAAGTGAATTGTAGCCAAATTAAATAGTATGTCAAACATTTATGCTCCTGCTATGGTTAAGCATTTTTAAATACATTTTACCTCTTTACTTATTTTACCTTTGTACTATTGAATATCTGTGAATTTGTGCTGCATTTCCGCAGTTGCTAATACAGACTTCCTATTTAAATAATAAATAATTTAAATAATACAGATCTATGTCATAAAACATTTTCGTGAAAGTTCCTTGTGTGGAATTACACAATTTTATGCGGACATTAATATTGACGCTGTCTTACAGAACATCCTGCTACTATAATATTTGCGAGAGTTGTTACAAGAGTTGCTACGCATATAATGTAGATAAATCAAATTTCCATTAAAAACTACAGATATTTGTGCATTTTAAATTGTGTGTAGTCTGTCAAATCTTTGAGCTATATTCATAAATATATTTATTATAAATTTGATCTCAAGTAGTTAAACAATGAACCGTACCTATAACGTAACCGATGCATCTCCCTTGTACAATTCCAACATATGTATGCTGAAAATCTTACGTAAGTCAGTTTGTGTGTTTGTCCGTGGTAATGCCGATGATTAAACTGTTACAGCAAACAAAATTACGCCAAAAGACACTGACGAAGTGCACACTGGCTGAACGAATGTATGAGTGACGAGTACCCGTTTTTATATGGAAATGCGAGCATTTGCTGGTGTGTGAATAAATGGAAGAAACAACATGTCGAGTAGGAGGTATTCCCCTCAGATTTGCGGCATGTTGCATGAGTTTAATGTTGAAGTTCAGGGCAATTGCACAAGCACCAAACCGAGTCCCTACAACAGTCACATAAAATATGCAAAGATACTTTTGGTGGCAGCTGCCTCATTGCAAAGGCAGCAACTTCTCAGTTACTCGGATACATTTCATTTCATCGCATATCCGCTGGCGGTGCATTTGTTTCAAAATTGTCAGAAGATTTCCATCATCTTTTTTGGGTTTGCTGCTGTCTTTTAGTACTTGATGCTTGCTCATTGTCTTCTTTTTATATTTTGAGCATAAGTTATTATGGTCGGTGTCTTGTTTTGCTCGAACTACTCGAAAGAGCTGCATTTTTGTCGCCTGCAGTTGCTCTTTGGGTTCCTTCCATCCACTTTCACTTGAGCGAAATTTCCGGCGACAGCACTAAACAATCATAATAACAGATTCTTTTTTGCGGATGCTACAACTCTTTTTCGCTATCTATCCGTTATTTGCTTTGTGCTTAGCTCGTTTTTCAGAGCGTTGCCGTCAAAAAATCTCAACGTCAGTCAGTCAGCCATTCGGACAGCTGTTTGTTTCTTCATCTGTCGAGCTGTCTGTCTGCTTGTCTGTCAGCCAGTTAAAGCTGTTAAGCCCAAATGCAACAATTCAGAATATATTAAACCCAAATTGTGTGCAATTAGCGTGAGATTGTCCCTGTGGGAATCCAGCAACTGATGTCTATGTTCAGTTCGGATAGTCCCATTGTAGAAATCGATACTCAAATGAGATTCATTATGGGACGTACGCGCTTCTATTGTCGATGCCAGGTACGAAAAGCGCTGCAATTACCACTGAGTAGTTACCCATCAAATGGTAATTACTATATGCGGGCCCAAAAATTACGTGACAGGAAGTGGAAATGAACAAGTCAAGCGAAAATGAGAGAAAACTAACCACAAAGAAAAGTAAATTACACAGTTAGCAATACTACGCTTTATACAAAGCAAATCATAGAATATTGAATCTGTTAATGATGTGGAAACTCGGACATTTACGTTTATATCAAAATATACGTGACGAACTATTGAAAAAAATATTGTTAGCAGGTTATCTTTTATTTTGTTTATACATACACACGCACTGATCTTACACTAAATCCCAGTAAGAAAAAATGTCTTGAAACATTCTAAAAAGTCGAGTTATTAATTTAATCCTGCCTCGGGCATGAGTAAAGAAATAATTATAATATGATACAATTAAAAACCATTACGATTAAGTTAAGAAAAAACATTATTGATTAAAGGAAAATGAGGATAGTTTGGGTAAAAATAAAATTGAATTCAAGACAGAAAAGAATTTAATCCACCTAAAATATTTCTAACTATCCAAAACTTACTCAAAATCAAGAAAACTAGATTACATGAGGCTTACTTGAATTGAGTAAGTTCAAACTCATAAGTGTACAATATAATATAATTACCACTTCCTGCGGATTCACAAATTTTTTAGAAAATGTTTTTCCAAAACATTCAGATTTTCGTCTATATGTTTAGTGCTTAGTGGTGCTCTTTGTAATAGAATTTGTTTCTCTGAATGTCCGGCTCATCTTTAACCTTTGCCAGCTCTTTGCAGGCATTTAATATTTTACATGTAAACAAACAGAGGTAATGGTTGAATAAATTTCTTAGCTATATCGAATAAGCGATGTTATTGTTTAGATTTTCGCAGAATCAAATTGAATCTTGACCTACTCAATAAGAGTTTCTGTTTGTGATATGCACGCCCAAAGAAAGGGAAATCTATTTCCACAGCAAGCGTAAGAGAACCGAAAGTTAAGAGCAAAAACTGAAATGTAAGAGAAACCTAACTCGTCGGCAAAGCAGTGCAAAGTGAAGAGAACTGGGAAGTAGTATATGCAATGTTTGATTAGATTTCCATCTACAACGCTACTTTTTAAAGAGATTTCATTAGAGAAAATATATATGTTTTAAGTATTCACGGGGAAAAATGAAAAAATGAGCCTCCAATTAGAAATATTTGTTTGCGTTTTCTTTCGCTGCCACTTGACCCACTATTGCAAGTTAGAATCTTGTATTTTGAAAACACAATAATCCGCCCCAGTGACCTCTCATAAACACTTTGAATTAATTGCTTTTCCACTGGTTTTTAAAAGAGGGAAGCAGAAACAGCACTGATTTCTTTGTAAACTCTTGCCACGCTCTGCCGTGCACTATATGTGTAACTAGGCGTATGCGTAATTTTGTGCATACGGTGCCACAGTTTAACCTAGGCTTTTCGCTTTTTATTTTATGTTTATGTTTTTAATGTGCAACATATATATTTTTCAATCTGGTTAAACAATTAAAAGCCATTAGGGACAACAAGCAACTATGCAGGCTCTCGCTTCTCCGCATTATTATCTTCACAATTTTTCCGCTCCTTTGTATGTGTTGTTATTGTTGTTTTTGTTGTAAGTGGTAATGGGGTGTCATTTGCATTTTACGTTACCGCATCAACAGCGAGAAGAGTCTGTGCATACAGCATCTGTCTCTGAACTCGGTGCAGTGCAGCAGACAGGCAAAACAAGCATTGTTTTTGGTAAAATAATGCAACTTCATGGTAAGTGCTAAAGGCTTCACCTCCAGGGAAGTTGAGGATAATGTTTTTTCACTTAGTAGCAGCAGTCTGGCAAAACAGATTTTGATCTTGTAGCCTCATAGGTTATCATAAAAACCTGAATGTTGCAATGATTGAGTAAGAAGCGCACATCATTCAATTATTATTTGTTCAGAGCCAATATAGGCTTGTTCGTCTTACCATCTGTCTGTCCATATAAACACCTAGACATCGTTATGGTATGTGTATTCTCCATCGTTGCTTGGAATAGCATTATGGAAAAAATAAATCAGATATGAAATACCGAAGATATGCAACAAACAATTTGGTAGTTTACATAAGCGAGAGCCTAATGTACTGGATTTGCGCGTGGCTTGATTCTGTGAGTGTGTATTATTGAAACACAAAATAGAGTCTCCTACTATCGGATTTGTCTGACTCTAGCTTTTTACCCTACTGCTCTGCTTCGCTCTTACTGGTAATTTAAATGTACTTAACAACTTAACTTAACAGGTAGGCTTAAAGTACATGAAACCTAAATATTTATTTAACGTTATTTACAATTAATATGGCTCGCGTGTTTATTATACTTTGGCTTATAATTGATTCATAATTTTATATGCACACGAAACCATAACTGGAAATTATATACCACCCTGGTTTAAACGATAACAGCTTTTATACCTAGTAAAAGTAATACACATAAGCTACTCCTATTTAGTAATAGTTATAATCATTTAGATATAATCAGTATTGTGTACTAAAATTAAAAAGTTTCACAAAGAATATTGTAATTAAATCCATTCAATTTTAAAATCATCATTAAAAAACTAGTAATATGAATTCAACGACAATCTGTTCTATTTCATTTGACTAGTGCCTGACAGAAGTTGAAAGAACTCATGTAAGTTTCGAGTTTTATGGTAATATCAATATCAATATGATATCATACGATTTGCGGTCATGGGAATGGCTATTCAGGACGGCAACTGCATCATAAAAAGTCTGCTGCAATTTCATTTTATATATTAAAAACGTGCAAAGTGTGCAAAGGCTATGGAATCAAATCGAATCGAATCGAATCGAATCTAGCACCATTTTATTATTGGCCACAATTCACGCAGTTTTAATCATGAAAAAAAATGGCAAACCACAAATGAATTAAAGCAAGCCAAAACGCCGAACTGTTGGCAGTTGAATTGCATTTTAGGTTTGGGTTTTTGGTTGTGTTTTCAATTTTTAGAGCTTTTTCATTTTTTGTGTGTTAAGAGGTCACCTCTTGTTTCCGACAAGTGCGGCAAGTGTTTCTGTCAGTTTCACTGACCGCGGAAAATATAAAATGCCAAAAAAATTATATTATAACACTGTGTCCTTTTCAACCATGTTATTTATTACTGAAATGTTGTTACTGTATAATGGCAGTTCAAATTATAAATCAAATTCGGCTGCAAAAATTAATTACACTTCACATAAACTATGTTTCCCACTACACATATATAGTACTACAACTCCATGACATTCACAATTAATGATTGAAAAATAAATTACCTAAATTGTTAAACCGTTAAACCGTTGCTGCAGTTGTCACAAATTTAATTGGCTGCAGTTTATGCTCAACAGGCGTCACTAATTCGTATTTAATACGAGTTTCACGGTATTAAGGTTATTGTAAGAATTATAAAATACAGTTCTTATAAATCCGTTTCTAATTTATGAGCAGTCTAAACTGCTATACCTACAATGCTGTAATTTTAATAGACACTATAATTTACATCGAAGGGGTGCAGAAACAAACACTAAATATCCATCATGCAAGTTGATATATTTCAGTATTTCAAATTGTATTGTTGCAAATGTGGTTGATATATCAACATCAATCATATTTATTTTGAGTTTACCGTCGAATAATACTTGCGTATATACTATCAAACAAAATTATTTATCAAGGCCAATAAATACAGTTTTTTTTACATATATTGTTTGCCTGGGTCAAGGCTACCTTATGTAGAGTGGTTCCAATCGTAAATATGTTTTAAAATGTATCTATTAAAAAAGTATTTTATTTATAAATAATATCTAAAATTCATATTACGAAATTGTTTGTAGCTTAACCTACTGCCACCTACAAAATGCAGATATCCTGGCATCACTTAAGGACATGTACTCCTGTTTATACCTTCCATTGCTGCACTTTGCTTATTTCCCTTTCATCAAGCGGCTGCTTATTTTAAATTTGAGATGAGTTTACCCAGCTGCTTGGCTTTATCCATCATCCTTCGTTTCCTCCCATGCTTTAACAGAACATAAATCATGACCGTAACTTTGTCTGTGCCCCTCGCCCCTCCCTCACTCTAGCGCTCGTATTACCAACTCGTTTAGCTAAGCCACACAATACAATAACTGTAAGCCGCAAAACAGTTGCCATATTTTCCTTCGACCTTTTCGCTTTAAGTCCCCCTACTTTGTGAGCTGCTTCCACCTTGTATTATTGTACGATATTAAGAGAAACCCAAAGGCACAACAATAAAAAAAATGCAAACAAACCAAGATGAAGAGAAAAAAGATAAACAGTGAGGGATGGGGAGAGAGAGCGAGTACTGAGACCGCATGGAATTTGCGTAATATGAAAATATTGAATATAAAAATTCTGAATATTATTATAACGTCGTCGAGGTCTCCACACAATGGGGAATATTGCATTAAGAGTCAAACAAAAATCTTAATGCAAATTTATTAAAAGTTAGTGCACAAGCAAAAATGAAAACCAAAAACACACAAAACGCTACAACAAAAGGTTTCCCAGTCAGCAACTCTTTAATATTATTATTATTTGCCTGATTGGATTTTCATGCGAATGTTTTTGGCTTTTCCATTTATTCGTGCGCAATTAAGCGATTTTTTGTTCAGAAATTTCTTTTTTCGCCATTTCGAATAACAAAAGGTTTTCGCAATTAAATTGAAAAATGAAATCAATGAGGTTTCCCCACTTCTAAAATGGCAATTGCAAAATTTAATAGGGTGTTTTATACCCTGAATATTTGGGTAAATTGTTTTTAAATAGTTTTGGAGCACTAAATGCACGCCTTTCAATCCAATTGAGTTTGATTGGATAATATTCATAAAAATCACGCAAAAGTTTTCAACTTTTCTGCGGCTGCAGCTTGCAACTGCTTCAAAGTTTTCATTGTGGGTAGAAAAGCAGAGCAGGCTCACCATTTGAACTTGACCTCCATGCCTAACTGTCGACTATACTATAGAGAATCATGCCTTGTTTGCGGCTTGGTTCGACTTGCAAATGAAAATAGTTTGGACTTCGCCTGGAACCAAACTAACTCAACAACTATGCAATGCATCGAGAATTCAAACTAAAATGTTTTAACATCGGCCAGAGGCAAACATATTTTTAACAATTTTGCAATTTAGAATATGGACGTATGCAAATACAATATACAAGACTTTTGAAGAAAGTCGCAATCTGTTTAATCCCTGGCCTCGCTCTGTCCGTTCAAGAAAACTTTTCCATATTTCAACTCCATATGATAAAACAAGTGCAAAACAAAGGACCCTGCTAAAAATTATGCATGCAACTACGAAGCAACTATCAGCGACAAATTGCAAAGCCAAATTGAGCCATAAAACTTTAAATGTTGACTGCGAAGACTTGAACCTCACTTGACGCTTCGACCATCGGTTTCAGAGTCAATTCGACATTTGTTTTTCCTTAGCAGCTGGCCTTAAATGAAAAAATACTTGGCTTTAAAGCATAAACATTTACACAAATTGCTATCCAATGACTGAACTCTTGCTTATCGAAATAAGCTGTAAAAGCTAATCAAATTCTACAAATGCTCATGTGGTGCACTTATTTGTCTAAACTATTTTCATCCCAGCCTCTCAGTGACACTTACTTGCCAATATAACCTCACTACTGTGCGCTTTTATTATATTAGATGCAGATCCTTTCTCAATGTCATCTATAAGCTGCTTGTAGTATGTGTGGGTGGCTCTCCTCAGTTTGCCAGAATTGCAATCTCATAAATGGCATCTGCTTAAGCCAAATCCACATCGATGTGCAAGTATCTGAGAGTCTGCATAAAAGGAAGCACAACATGTTACCCATTTTGCCTTATACAGCATTTGCCCTGCCTCGAGGGATCCGAATTTACCATTTTTCCGAGTCTTATGTAAATTGCCCTGGCTTAAAGCGCCAGGTGTTTCACATTCAACAGTCTGCCGAGGATTGGCATGCCTCTGCTTTTGTCGTATCCACTTAAACCTTATTGACTTATGTGACGCTTTATTATTTTTACGAATTTCCCACTACGCATAAATATGACTTAGGGCCCAACAGTAAATAATATGCTAATTGCGCTCTAAGTATGCTAATTATTATTTAAAAAATCAATTAAATATTGTGGTGTATTTTTTTTTTTAATTATATAACTAATTTTGCAATATGAACACATTGCAGTCGTGTGGATCAACCAGCCAAGAATTCAGATTAATTACATAAATGAAATTATTTCAAAACTAATTGACCAAATTTATTGTAGTCAGTTGTACCACACAATAATGAACTAATTTTTGTTTGTATGCTTTTCTAAAGAGCAATAAGCACACAATATTTGAGTTAATTGTAAATGTATTCCTATGGAGCTTCATCCGCTTAGCCAGCTAGTATATTAGTATATTATCTTCAGAATTAAACAATTAAAGCACTTAATTTGCATACGAATTAATTACCAAGCTGCATTGTTTAACTTCATATTAAGGATAATGATAAATTTCAATTGAATTTCATGCTTGATACTCTCGCAAATGTGTTGCCATAAATATTTAACAATTGTGCGATAATTGGCTGTGATGTAAGTATGTTTAACAAGCACTTTCGTGTTGCCCGACAGTTTCCAATTGCATTCCAAACTTTATAGTAAATATTGTTAAAATAATTACCATAATATACAACTGAAATAATACAGTGTAAGTATGAACTTTATTTTGTTGGTTGCCTTGCCTTTCATTGAAATTAAAATCTTATCAATATAAATTTGAATGGAGCTGTATTAAGGAATTAATTATTAATCAGTAGCTAATATTGGTTTGGACCCTTTAGTTTAAAAAAAGGGAAGAGTCTATGAACTTAGTGCAAAAAAGAAATGTGTATAATACCCAGAAGGAGGCGTGCCACGCTCCATAAAGTATATATATTTTTGATCAAGACGACAAGCCGAGTCTATATAGATATGTCCGTCTGTCAACTATAAGAGCTAGAGATAATTTGCAAGCAGCACGAGATTTTGGATATCCCCCCTTTCCCAACAAAACGCTAAAAGCTACTGCAGCCACAGCTTTAAAGTTATTGACTTGTAACTAGCTTATGACATTCTCTATTCACTTTGTGAATTTCGTTGCGATCGGATAAAAAACAGCGAAAATATGGAACGGACAATTTGCCCTAGGCTGTGGTAAGGGGGGGGGGGGGTTGGTATGCCTTGCATACACAAAGTAAAGCGTCTCCTACAGTCGGTTACGTCCGATTGTAGCCAAAATGGGACGATCTGCTCCGTCTATATTAGATATAGGACAAACGAAGAATTATGTGTTTATATTCAAACGTAAAGTGTTTAATTTTTTTTTTGTGCATCGGATGTCTTCTTTGGATGCCGCAGCTAACACATTTTACTTTCGAACTTGACATATTGATAAAAGCATTTGGTATTTCATCATACATCAAGGCTACCAGATTGGTTAAATTATTTGTCTTCCTCGGCGCCCTCCATTGTTATATACCATCTGCCAGCTGAAGTCTCGATTATTTCACCATCCTCTGCGGTGGAGTTTAAGTCGGTTGGGTCGGACTCATCCTTGGTCACATATATAAGACTCGAATTGGATCTTATAATCTCAATTTGAATTTCCGAATCTTTGCAGACTTTCATAGCTTCTTCGGCAACCATCAGTGCAAACTCTTCGCAACGCTTCTCGGGCTTAGCTGCATTCTCCTCATTATTGTCCATATTTTGCATGCGTCTGTCACAAGCACGTGTATTAGGATGACGAAAAGGGTTTGCGATATTTCGTTCTACTTACTTGCGAGGTGCTACCAATGCGCATGGGATTTCTTTTGCTGGCGAACGTTTGGGATTACTTTCACTTTTTAAGTCCATATTGATAAATTGATTCCGACAAACGAAATTAAAAACCGACAGGCTGCAGTCCAGAATATTCGACACAGAGTGAAAATTTTTTCGTACTAGGGATGTAAGAAACCATCGATGCATCGAACATCGACGATGGTTTTAGGTCGATTTATCGATGTTTTTGGTAGTTCGATGTATCGTCAATACATCGATGTTTCCAATTGATGTTTCGAATTATAGCGTATTTACACTGAGCGGAATATTCCAAACGTGATTCGGGTGTTTACACCAAGAATCGAATCACGCGACCAGCTGTTCGGCCAGCGCAAACGTAAACGTAAAATTTATGTGCATTTTAAAGCGAGCTAGACAAAAACTGCGATATTGCTATATTATTATCTTTTTTGATTTGAATGCGCTTTTCAGTATAGTCACAAATTGTAAAATAATATATAAATTTTCACCCATTTTTAATGGGTACAGTGCATAAAAATGAGTAACAACAATTAAAATGGTTCATTTGGAAATAATGTTGAATCGGCCCATTTATATTTTTGCTTTTATCATTCATTTCGCTTATTTTCATTTCATTCATTTTATATTTGCGGGCGTTTTTAAATCTATTAGCTGTAATAAACAGTTTGTTTGTTTGCTATCGATGTGCCACATTTTTGTATCGAAAATACTAGATTGTATCAAAATACTAGGCAAGATACGGCCACACCTTCAGCATAATATTCGCATCTTGGATTGTGCGGCTCTTCTTCTACCCACAGATTGCTTATGGCAGAATATTCCATTTCGTGATTCGGGCTCAGTGTAAATACGGTATAAGAGATAATTGTAAGAGGAGATATCTGGTCACTCTCAGCGCGGCAAGCGAC